>BMAC01000248.1:484396-570670 GCA_014905375.1 Phtheirospermum japonicum | reverse complement strand
TAATATAATAATAATAATAATATCAATAACCACTAGAGGTTTTTGATCCGGTTACGGTTAACGCGTTAACCGCCGGTTGACCGGCGGTCACGGTTATAACCGTAACCGTCAACCGTGACCGGCGGTTTAGGTTACGTTTACCTGACCGTCTAATCGTAATCGCGCGGTTAACCGTTAAAAAAAACAGTCGATCAGCCTGCATTTCTGTCGATCGACTTCCCGTCGATCGACAAAGTGTCAGTCGATCGACTGAATTAAATTAAAAATCGGCGGTTAACCGCTCGATTAGGTTAACCGTTTAACCGTAACCTTAACCGTTCTCAACCGATTAGGTTACGGTTAAACAAATTACAATTAAATTAATCGCCGTTAATAACCGGATCAACACCTCTAATAACCACCACTCTCGACCAGCGGTGATTTTTCGGTGCCTTTTTTTTTCCCCACAGAAAAACATGGCCCAAATTTTTTGAGAACATGATATTAAAAAAAAAAAAACTATAGATTAAAAAAAATCTTATTTTATTGGACGTAAATTGAAATTTTCTCTTATCTTTTGGGACATAAAGTGTAAAATTCCTGTATTTTTTGATATAACAATAAGAAATTTAACTATTATCTTTTGGGACATAAAGTGTAAAATTCCTGTATTTTTTGATATAACCATAAGAAATTTAACTAAAATGTAAGAAAATTTCGAAAATAAAGTGATAAATTCTCTTTCCCACGTAAAGTAAGAACTTTCTACTTTCTTAAACATATATATATTAAGAACTTCTCTTTCTTTTTTAGAAACAAAGTAAGATATTTTTATTTTTTTGGCATCACATAAGGAACTTAAGAAATTATATATTGTTGTATTTTGTAAAAAATATATAACATTATTTATTATCAAGTAAGATTCTTTGTAGCAAAATAAAAATAAAGTTTTATGTTTAATAAGTAAAAACTACACAAAAATATTTCCACCTATATAATAAAAAATTTCAATCAAGCAAAATATTTTTTACTGTCAAACACATATTAATAAATATTTTATTAAAAAAAATAAAAAACTTGCCCAAAATATATTCGACAGTCGACTGCTGCCATTATTATTATTATATTTGTTTATTTATTTATTTTTTCCTAGCAAGAGTTTTATGATATTTTTATGTCATAATTTTGACTAATTAACAAAAGTAGTGGTTATTTAATTAAATTGAATTTAAGACTAACTGATAGATTGACCTCCTATTTGAAGAGTTATTTGATAATTTTCTCTAAAAAAACAAAACAAATTGGTCATACAATAATAAGACGTAGTAGTTCAGTTGAATAAAGAATAAGACGTCTCTGAAAATATCAAATCACTTTCACTCGAGAGCTCGATTCACGTTCAATCCCACTTAAACTCTTTTTGATTAGTGATTAAATCAAATTCAATCTTTAAACCTCAACAAAACATTCAAGTAAGACAATCTTCGACTATATCCGATTTATTGACCCCTGATTATGTCGCATCCTTCGTTTGGAAGTTCCGAATTACAAGATGATTAAATAGAGTTGCAAAATCTTGGCAAATTATTTTCATAATAATATAAAACAAATAAGTAAATAAAAGGGTGGTGGAGAGTAGTAGTGATTTTTCGGCCGTCAAAATGGTATATTCTTCGATGCTTTGGAAGACGGCCTTTATTTGTCTATAATCACCGTTGGTGGTGGGTGGGCTTTGTGAGGATAAGATAAGGGCCCACCAATCTCTATATTCATCGTCTTTTCAATCTACTTTTTCTCTCAGTGATATTTCTTTTCACACACCCATAAAATAATGTCTATTGACTTTTTGTTTTATAAAAAATAAATAAATTCTAATAAACTTTTGTCTTCTATCAAAATTGTCCTTCTCGATAAGCTTAGCATTTATATTTATTTAAGAACTTATTAAATTTTATTTCTTGGCTATAATATAATATTTAATACAATTCAGTTTATCATATAATTGTATAAGATATTATAATTAAATTTCGAAGCAATCTTCAACAATTATATAAAATGTTGAACAGACCCAAGATGACGATATTAGAAACACCTAAACAAAGAGATTTTGATATGATTTTCCATTACACCTAAAACTGGCTGCCAGTCCGATATTTGTAGATTTGCAAAATATATGGTTGAATAATTTGGTTCGCAAACAATTAAAGAATTATGGATTATGAATAAATAAAGACCAGGAACCATTAACAGATAAAAGTGGTTAAACTCAAATATTTAACCAACATGCACTTCAACTAAATGGAATTTCTCAGTACCGTCCTAAAGAAATCAAAGTGTCAAAAAAATTCAAATGCTAGTGGCTTGGATAGAAATTGTGTAATATTAATTGTTGATATGATATTGGAGAAATGATATTGTATAAATTATTATTTTATTTAACTGTTTTTTTTTTGTTTTTTAATAAAAATAATAAATAAAATATTGAAAATATGAAATATAATTAAAAACTTTACAATTACTTAAATGATTAAACAAATACGAATATTTAAATAATTACAAAATTACAAGGAATTTAATAATTAAAAATATTAAATGTAATTCTATAATTTAAAATATTGCGAGTAATTCAAATAATTAAAAACATTACAAATACTTCGATAATTAAAAATATTAAAAATAATTTTAAATTTAGGATTTTTCATGAAAATTAAAATATGTTCAATGAAATCATTTTAAAACATATGATGATCTTAGTTTAGAATGCCGACTCGTCTCTCGATAAATTTATTGAACTCTACATTAGGGTCTCTTGCATCCGGGGCTACAATGTTACCATCTCGAATTGAAAAATAATCTCGACATCGATCATATCAGCTTGCTCATTTTACAAATCATGTTATGGAGAATGATACAAGTTCTCATGATATAATCCAAGACGATTTGATCCCACATGCGAGATGGACCTTTCACAATATGCCAACGTGCTTGTAGCACACCAAATGCCCTTCGACATATTTTCTGACCACCTCTTGATATCGTGCAAAAGTTTTGTGTTTTGCAGATGTATGAAGGATGGTTTTCACAAATGATGTCCAAGCGGGATAAATACAACCAGCAAGATAGTAACTCATGCTATATTCATTACAGTAAACTTCAAAATGTATCGGAGGAGTTTCACCTCTTTCAAGGTTCATGAGTACATTTCTCCAACACATTTATGTCGTTATTGCATCACGCTATGCTAAAGTAGACATGCCAAATCCATAAGTCTTTCGAAGTAACTGCTTGCAAAATGATTGAAGGATATTTTTGATGGTCGCTTGGGTATTGTCCTCCCCAAGCGTCAGGACAATTCTTCCATGCCCAATACATACAGTCGATATTTTCGAGCATTCCAGGAAATCTTATTCGAGCATTCTCAACATTAAGACAAGCAACGACTACTGGAGTTGGTAGCCTCAAGTATTTTTTAGAGAATTGATCGTAAATGGCTCGACAAAATATTTTCAAGCATTGTATTGCCGTCGATGCAGCAATCCGTAAGTATTCATCAACTCCATCACCGTAAACATCATACGAAAGCATTCAGACAATAACTATGATTTGTTGAAGTGTTGACCAAGCAAGACGACCAATGAAGTGATCTCAAACACACTACATTTTACAAAAGTTTAAGGATCGTCTATAAGAGAACGACATCGATCATAATGTGGTGAGGTGCCTCGAGTCGAATCTCTCGAGGAAGATTAATCGAAAGCGATCTTTGTTTTTGAGCCATGAAGAGAAATTAAGGAAAAAGCTATTCTAAACACACGATTAATTTTTGGATCTTGAGTTCTTAATAACTAAGACAATAATTTAAATGACGAAAAATAAAATCGAAAACTTTGAAAATTTTAATAAAATGAGGGTATAGGGTTCTAAACTCGTCTTCGTGATCAATTAGCAATTTATCAAGCATTTAATCAATAAGCTAGGGTTGTCAACACCCGATAATTACCGATTGATGGTTCTAAACTTATTTAGACCCTGAACCAATAAATTTTAACTTAACAATCATCAAGAAATACAATAACATAGTTTAAGGGCAAACATAAATATAATTAAACTAATATGGAAATTCACAATCAAGTTAGTAAAATCATGAACTCATAAATCAAGTATAAATGAAATAAAACAAGGCATAGAGGAATATAGCATTAAAACTATAATTAGGAGGTGACAAGTGCTGCTACAGGGCTTGAAATTATTAAAATAAGAACCCAGACTACATTATCAACCAAGTGCAAGAAAATGACTAGTTTGGGAAAACTCATCTACCTTTCACTATCACTTTCTACACCATGATAAAAGGGGAAACAAGCTTGAAAATAACAAAGTAGACGAAAATGGCGAAAAATACAAGATTCGTGAACAACACAAAATAAACAATGACATTTAAACCACAAACCAAATATGAGAGACTATGTTACTTCAAACATTCATAGCAATTAACAAGAAGAATATAAGAAAACAAGAACTAGAAGTTACACTAAGTACAAATCTTCAAATATTGAAATCCAAAAGAGAGAATGCTTCACCGCAATACATTAAGTTACTTAAAACTACAAACTAAGCTAATTTAAGAGTTAAGCTAAAATTCTACTAGTTAAACTAACTAAGGTTCTAAGAGTGGTTTATGTTTGAAGAAAGAAAATGATGAAAAGAGGATAAGGTACAAGTTCCGGCTCTTAAACCCTAAGGGGTTCAAAGGCCACCTTTCTTCAGCTGGGTAAGTAGGTTTAAATAGGTGGAAGTGGGGGGTAAAATGGTAATTTTGACAAAATAGCAAAAAATGCCCTTTGTTCGATCAGCTGCCGACGCTTGGAAAATGACCATGTGTCGATGGCGCGTCGATGACTCATCGATCGAAGGTGGCAGGTAACCCTCGGCCAGTTGGTTGACGCAGGTTGAATGCAAAACGTCGATTGACTGTCGATCGGGCATTGATCGACGACTGTGCTTCGTGGGCGGGGGCGTTTTTCGTCAAATCGAGCCTGTTGTGATCATTGGGAACGCGCTTGAGCTCGTCGACTACTTTAAAACCAAGAAAATCAAAATAACATAAAAATTTACAAAAAAAATGATAAAAAAAAGAATACTAAAATTACTGAAATGACGATAAATGTTAAGAAAACACAAAACAAAGAAAAATAAAATAAAATACGGCTCAAACCCGACTAAAGTACATAGAATAAGATACAAAAACATACAACACATACTAATTAACCAACTGCATCCTTTCTTTGTATAAAGTACGGTGTATTAGTTTTCAACTTCTTAATGATATTGCTCATTCAAAACCGCCTTTGAAAATATCAATCGCTAAAATGGGAGTTTCGACAAAATAATATCTGAATTATCTTTTCGCCCCTACTACACGTTCCAATTCTTTTATATCCATATATAGCGAGGTCGAGAACTTGACCCTCCCTCTTCAAGAAACATCATTGCTCTTACATAAACACTTCCACGGGGGATGGGTCGTAAAATATGTGATAGTTAAATGCGTTATGTACGAACTTAAGTGGTTTTTCAAGATCAAAGGATGAATTTGAACTCGAATTATCCATGAAAAATGAAAGAGAAATGAAATAAGATTTAATTTTAAAAAAAATAAAAGAAAGTGTGGCCTTTTAAATTGAATTGTGAAAGAAAGTGGATAAATTGATGGGATAGTGGTGTTAATTTATATGAGTTTGAGACAAATTTGAAAAATTAGCCATTGTACCTTTTTTTTATTCAAAAAAACATATTTTTATTTTATTTAAAAAATCAATTTTTAATATTTCTTCGAATATATATAAATATGTATGTACATTTTTTAAATCGGGAAATCATATTTAAACTATTTTTTATATCATACTTTTCATATTTTCCCCGATAATTTTTTCAATTTATTTATTTAATTTTTGATTATTTTTATTATTTTTTCAAATTAATTTAAATATGTTATTATATATTCTCAATAAGAAAAATATATTTAAACTTATTTTCTCTTAATTATATTTTTCTTTTTTCTTCCGTTTTCGGTTTATCGGATATTTTTGGACATTTATATATATATAAAAAAGTTGGTAATAAATGTGAACTGTTGGATCTCCAACGGTCATTTAACCCAAGCAACAATATGTTTTTCTTTCTTTTTCTTTCATATACTTATTTTCATTTTTTGTTTTTTTATTATTTTTCAAATTTAAATTAAAAAAAAATAAAGGTGAAATTTATATGAACCGATCTTCAAGTACCTTTTAATCTCAACCATCAAATCATTATTAAAAAAAAAAAAAAAAACTATCTTAAGACAATTTGACCATGAACCCACCGTTGAGCGTTGCACTTTCCCGTGCATTAGAGCACGTCCGCCGGGAATCCCCATTAGGCCACAACTTTTGAGCTTGCGTTGCACATGTTTTAATAATTTTCCTTTTAATCCTTTCATTTATTTATGCATAGTTGCATACTGCATTTCGATGATCCTTCCCACCCACCCACCACACACCTTTTCCCCGGCTTTTCGCGTTTCCTTTCCGCTACAAGTTATTCAATTTCCAATCTTTCTTTTTATCTTTTTAAATTCCAAGTTTGTTTTCATTCCAAGTAATTTGCTTAGCTATTTCCATAGTAAATTCTATTCATCAAATATTGAATATGTTTTTTAAAATAACTATGATGCCCTGAATGCATTGCATTTCCGTTCGTTATATTTCAATAATTGATCTACCAATTCTTATAATTAACTTCTGATCTAATAATACTAATTAAATGAAAATTGTGTCGTGAGAGCACAGTACATATACTACATAAAAAAGTAATTAGAAGCTTTTTTTTTCTTTTTTCTTTTTGACATTATTGATGTTTTTATCTCTGTGATATACAAGATGTGTATATTAAAATAAATCATATTAAAAATCAAATATTGAAATATTTTAAATTTGATCAAACGATTAAAATATCACGAACAAATATAAATTACATATGATCTCCTTCGTGATATCTAATAAAAGAAAAATTAGTGTCAAATGTAATTGTGTTTCATTTAATTAGATCCAACTAGGGGTGATTTTATTTAACTTAAAACGATGTAGGCCAGAAACGGACCTACGACTTTTGCTATTCGCTCTTAAAGCAAAGGGGCTCTATTTTCTATAAAGCGAAGCAAAGCGCATGACACGAGTGAACTTGAACTTGAGTTTGTTTGGGCTCAAACTCGAAAATTGTATAAGGATTGACTTGAGCTCGATTACTAATATCGAGTTTGAGTTCGACTCGCGAGTTTGATTTCGAGCTCATAAGTCAAGTCAGGCTCAAATTTGAGACTTTATTTTATTTGATTTTTTTATCATTTTTATTTTAAATAAAAATTATAATATTTATAAATAATATATAATATATCATATAAATTATTATATAAAATATGTTATATACCGGTTCGAACCAATAGAAATGAGGCCTGAGTTCGACTCGTTTAAAATAATCGAGCTCGAACCAGTTTGAGTTTAGTCAACATCGAACTTGAATTGAGTTTTGAACAAGCAGCTTTACTCATTTAACACCCTGTTCACTTCTTCATGTGAATGGTTCCCAGAGAATTTATTTAAAAGCACTTCACAAAATTAAATTTGTTTATAGGATAATAAGAAGACGTCCAAAACTTACCAAAAATATATGGTCAAACACAAAATTTATCAATTACCTTCTAAATATCGATTTTGCTTATTTACTAATAACTTGCCTAACATATCAATAAATTAAACAAACTAAAAAATATGCATATGAAATCTATAAAATATTTAATATATCTAAATCTACAATATTAATTCATATATTAAAATTAGCATTGTTCGTAACTTCAATTCAAACAAGAACTTAAAGAATCATAATAAGAAAAAAAATCGGAATCCAGAGCAACTGGAAATATATTTTCTTAACCAGAAAAAAATTAAAAAAAATTGATGTAGATGTAGGATGCCTATCCATGTATCTGTCTCGCGTGAGTTGGAGAAGTTAATGTAATTTAAATTGTTCAAGTAAAAACAGATTGATCACAAGTTATACCCATCGCTCAACAGCAGAGTGCTTTTGAGTCTTGTTATATTTATTCAATATCAATTCTTATTATTAATATAATACAACGTGCGACGAATGGCATAGACAAGCCGATTCGAGTTCACCTTATCTTCGTTTTGTGTAAATAAAAATTAAAAAAAAAGTAAAATTATATAATTTAAAAAAAAATCATCTTGTCCAATCTCATTTCTTTTCAAACAATGTTAAAAACTAATAAATAGTGAGTTTATTTGATATATTTTTTTTAAAGATTTCTCCAAGCTATAACTCATTTTTACTTAAACATTCTTGAAAGTAAAAAAATAAATAACAATAAACTTATCTAATAAAAAAAAAAAAAAAGAATTTTGACCATCGCACTTCATTGTTCTACTACTCCATTGCATACAACAGTGTTCTATATGCATTGCAGGGCAAATATTGTAGATTATGTTGATGGGATTATAAAAATATCTTGTCACCTACCTATTATTATGGTTTTCTTACACCGTCTTCTAAAACCACACATTCACATGTTTCTCACTGTAATAGAAACACGTCACAATTCGAATTGACATATTGTCGTTCACTCAGTTTGCCGGATACATAAGCAACATCGACAACTATTTTTGTTATTATAGTTTATATAAAAATGTGTTTATGGCTTTTCTAAAAATGCGAAAATTAACTGTGCAAAGTTAAATTGAATTTTTTAAAAATGAATATCACACCGCTATGAAGCTCACACTTAACGGCATTACCTTTAAAATAAAATGATTTGCGATCTTAAGTAACACTTAAATATTTATGAGTTTTGGTGAACAATATTGTGTTCGAAATTTTCAAGACTTAGAAAGAATAAAACTTAGACAATATGCTTTTATGGAACTCTATTTTTTTTATTTAATGATAATTTCTAATTATGTGTTCTTAATGATCATCCAAAGGCTTATTTATATATTTTCTGATGAACAATTTATTCTTGGCAATAATTCTTATTTTGTTATTTGCCTTTCTTGGGCACAAAATAAGTTAGGAAACTAGATTTAGGAATATATTGTGTTTCCTAGTTTATGTTTAAAACTTTATTAGTTTTATAGATTGTGTTTAGGATTTGTTTACCTAATTTAGAATTATAGGATTGTCTATTTAAGACAATAGAATCCTAAAGCTACAAACGATCTTTACGCACGGGAATTTGAGAAGATCGACGCAAAGAAAGACGCAAAGCAAGAGTAAGAACACGAAAACTACTTGGAGCCATTGTTCGAGATCGACAAGTTATTTGAAGTTGCGTGACCAACGGAGAAGAGCTTGTTCAACCTAGACGACAAGTATTTAGTATCATGTGTTTTGATACTTTAGTTTTCATATATTACTTAATATCTTTGTATTGATCGAAAAACAAGAAAGTAATATAGTTTTCGAGTTTGTACACCCAAGTTCACAAGTACTTTTACTTGTGAACTGAATTTGTTTAAATCGTGTTCTTAAATTTATTTTCCGCTGCATATTTATATTTTACTCTGGTCGATGTTGGTAGACAGTGTTGTTTAACATTGTTAACAACATCGTAAATCTGATACTTATTTTCAAAACCATAGACCTTCAAATTTTACAATTGATATCAGAGGGGGTTACTTAACCTTTTAAGTACTGATCCTTATTTTTAGGTGCTATGGATGCTCAAGGCAACCCAAGGCCACCGATCCTCAACGGAGAGAATTACTCTCTCTGGAAGCAGAGGATGCGTTGACACTTAAAAAACATTGATGAAAGAGCATGGAGAACCATCCTCGTTGGATGGGAAAAGTCACGTGTCACTGATGGTGAAGGCGACGCTATCCCCAAGAAAGAGGAAGACTGGACTGCTGACGAAGTGGCTGCTGCGAACTGGAATTCTAAATGCATCAACGCCTTGTGTGGTTATGTAGATGCAAGTTATTACAGAGTTATCAAGAATTGCGATTCAGCAAAGGACGCATGGGACGCACTCCAAAGGGTGTGTGAAGGAACTGCGAGCGTAAAGAAATCAAGGCTGATAATGTTGTTATCCACGTTTGAAGCGATGAGAATGGATGAGAAGGAGTCGATCATGGACTACTCCATGAGATTATCAGACATCACAAACGTGTGCAGGAACTTGGTGAAGCAATAACTAACTCTCGTCTTGTAGGAAAACTGCTGAGATCTATTTCGAAAAAATATAATATGAAGGTGGTTGCCATAGAAGAGTTTTAAGATGTTGATAACATTGAATTCAACTCCTTAGTTGGAAACCTTAAGCAGTATGATATGGAACACCTTGGTTCCAACTTAAAAGAGAAGAATGTTGCCTTCTCCTCAGACGCTAATCCAGACAACTACGAAGATGATGAAGAATTTGATTTCAATGGGATTTTGAAAAAGATGGAATCAACTACGCTTGATGAAGACGAATTGTCGTTTGTCACCCAACGTTTCAATAGTTTCTTGAAGAAGAAGAATAGCCTTGGAGGCTCAAGTACGAAGACCAGACCACAGGTGTCTACACCAAAATTTACTGGACGTGCTCTTCCCAGATCTCAATCCACATCCGCACTCCCCAATGCATCCAACCCCATGAGACCTCTCAGTGAGGTGCAATGCCATGAATGTAAAGGTTGGGGACACTACAAGAATGAATATCCAAATACTCTTAGGAAGAAAAGAATGGTTGCTACTGACTTCACTGGGGATGTCAATGATTCCAAGTCAACTGATTCTATTCCATCCTTGTTTACCCATGTTGTGTGGGACGACGAAGTCCATGTTGATATCCTTGAAACCAACATCGTGTGCTTGAATGCTGAAATTACTGATTACCAAAAGGAGTACGAACTGCTAAGTGTTGAGCACCAGCAACTATTTGTTAGTTGGGGAAAACAGGTACTCAAGGTCAAGGCTCTTGTGAAAGAAGTGGAGAAACTGACCCAAGAAAAGAATGATCAGCTAGACATAATTATCCGTTTGGAGACATCTCTTACCAAGAAGGATGCTGAGTTAGAGAAGACGAAAATCGAGTTGACAAAGGTCCAAGAACCATATCAAATTTGAACAAAGGCAACACGAAGCTTGATGAAGTCTTAGAGATGAGCTTCCCAGAAACCTCGAAGTATGGAATTGGGTTTAAACTAGATCAGCCACCACAAGTGCCAAGTCAGGAGCAGAAATCGCCCAAGCGACATAAGAAGAGAAGGAGACAGTTCGTGTGCCATCATTGTGGTGAGCCTGGACACATTCGGCCTTTTTACTGGAAGATCATAGGCAAGAGAAGGTAATTTCAGAGAACTAATGCGGCTGCTAAATTCAATGTTGGTTTTCGTCATACCAACATCAATACCAACACCAGGTTCAAACAAGTGTGGGTCAAGAAGAATAACGTCAAGTGTAACATGATCCATACCTCCCTGAAGTCCCACGTCCCTGGAGCCTGGTATTTCGATAGTGGATACTCCAAGCATATGACTGGGTCCGAGGAGCTGCTTTCCAACATTGTCAGATTTCGAGGTGGAAAAGTAAAGTACGGTGGAGGCGCAAATGGCCAAATTGTTGGCCAATGAACTCTCCATGTTCCAGGCATTATGACTCTTGAAAATGTGCTGCTGGTAGAAGGACTTACTGCCAATTTAATCAGCATAAGTCAATTGTGCGACGGAGTTTTTAGTGTTAAATTCAACCGTGAGAAGTGTGAAATCTACGAAGAGAATGGATCTTGTATTCTCACTGGTCAAAGGACTTCAGATAATTGCTACCTAATCCAAAGTGATGCTTTTTGCAAACTGTCCCAATTAAGTGATGCTGAGTTATGGCATCAAAAGTTTGGACATGTGAATTACAAGATGATGGACAGGTTGGCCAAAGAAGAAGCTGTGAGTGGGCTGCCTAAGCTCAACACCAAGATTATACCTGTATGTGAAGCATGCCAGAAAGAAAAGCAGGTAAGAGTACCTCATCCAATCCAGCAAAGTCTCACTACATCATCTTGCTTTGAACTTCTACATATGGATCTCATGGGACCACTTGAGGTTGAGAGACTTGGTGGTAAGAGGTATGTATTCATAATTGTTGATGATTTTTCTAGATTCACTTGGGTAGAATTTTTAAAAGAAAAATTTGAAACTTTTGAGACTTTCAAAAAATTTTGAGGCTTTCAAAAAACTTGCAAAGAAGCTATGTGTGAGGTTTAATGTGAACATTGGTAGGATTAGAACTGATCACGGAAAAGAGTTTGAAAATGCTTCTTTTTCAAGATACTGCACTTCAGAGGGTATAAGTCATGAATTCTCCTCACCTATTACCCCTCAACAAAATGGCATAGCTGAACGTAAGAATAGGACTCTTGCTGAGATGACTAGAACTATACTCATTTCTAATGTAATTGCAAAACGTTTTTGGGCTGAAGCAATGAACACTGCATGTCATATTACAAATAGGGCTTATTTTAGACCAGGTTCATGTACTATTCCCTACGAGGTATTGATGGGTAAAAAACCGAACTTGAGCTATTTTCATGTGTTTGGATGTATTTGCTATGTGCTCAACGATAGAAATCATCTAACTAAACTTGACTCAAAGAGTGATAAGTGCATTTTCATGGGTTATTCCCAAAATAGTCATGCATATAGGTTGTTTAACCTTAGAACTCGAAGCATGTTTGAGTCAGTAAATGTCAAGTTCGATGATCTAACAAGTGGAGTCAAACCCACCAAGGATAATGATCTGGTTTATGATCAAAATACTCAACAAAATGTCACTCCTCCATCAGATGATAGTGCAGGTATTGAGAACAGAGATGCAGGTGCTGAATCCAGAGAATTGAGAGATGTTGATACCAATGTTGATACTGGGATTTCAACATCAGAACCAACATCAAGCCAAGCCGCTGCAGAATCAGATTTTGACTCAGAAGACGAAGGTCCAGCTGATCCCATTGATTTTCATCAGAGAGATATCCCATCCAGAATTCAGAAAAACCACCCCGTGGGCCAAATTATTGGTGATTTAGATGAAAGGAGTACAAGACGGAGACAGATAAATTTTAAGGAGATGGTCATGTCTGTATGTCTGTCTACTAATTGTTCTAAGATTTGTGAGTCTTTGTACCTTTCTAAAATAGAGCCCAAGCGAGTGGAGGATGCGCTCAAGGATGAGTTCTGGATTCGGGCAATGCAAGAAGAGCTGGACCAGTTCGCCAAAAATGACGTTTGGGATTTAGTGCCACGATCAGAAAACTCCCACGTGACGGGAACAAAGTGGATATTCAAGAACAAGACTGATGAAGCAGGAAACATTGTGAGGAACAAAGCTCGACTGGTTGCACAAGGGTATACGTAAATTGAAGGAATAGATTTTGATGAAACTTTTGCCCCTGTTGCCCACATTGAGTCGGTAAGGCTTTTACTTTTGGTTGCTTGTTATATGAAAATTTCATTGCATCAAATAGACATTAAGAGTGCTTTTTTAAATGGAGTCTTGAGTGAAGAAGTGTGTGTTGAACAGCCTAAAGGATTTGTGGATCCTCAAAAACCAAATTTTATTTTAAAACTGAAAAGGGCTCTTTATGGTTTAAAACAAGTTCCAAGAGCTTGGTATGAAAGGCTAACTCAACATTTGCTTTATTTGAATTTTAGACGAGGAGAAGTTGATAAAATATTGTTTCTTCTTAAATCCAATAAGCACATCTTAATCGTCCAAATTTATGTGGATGATATTATTTTTGGATCCACGAACAAGCAGATGGTCAAGGAGTTTGTTACTCGGATGTCCGATACATTCGAGATGAGTATGGAAGGTAACCTCTCATACTTTCTTGGTTTACAAATCAAACAGTTTGATGACGGTATTTTCCTTTCCCAGACTAAACATGCTAAGAGCATAGTTAAAAAGTTTGGTTTAGAAAGTGAAACTCATAAGAAAACGCCACTGGGAAAAACTGTGAAGCTGTCTAGAGACGATGTTGGTAAGGGTGTTGATAACACCATGTACAGAAGTATGATAGGGAGTTTATTGTATTTGACAGCAAGTAGACCAGATATTATGTATAGTGTGTGCTTATGTGCTAGATATCAGTCTAATCCAAAAGAGTCACACTTAAAAGCAGTTAAAAGAATAATTAGGTACATTGCTGGTACAACTGAACTAGGTGTGTGGTACACGAAAGATACTGGTACTGAACTTGTAGGGTACACTGATTCGGATTGGGCTGGAGATATGGTAGACAGAAAGAGTACTACTGGGGGATTTTTTTTTCTGGGTAACAATCTAATCTCTTGGTACAGCAAGAAGCAAAATTGTATTTCTCTTTCTACAGCTGAAGCCGAGTACATTGCAGTTGGAAGTGCGTGCACACAATTACTGTGGATGAACCAGATGATAGAGGACTACGGTCTGCACAGTAGCATTTTGACTGTGCTGTGTGACAATTCCAGTGCCATTGACATCTCCAAAAATCCAGTTCAACATTCTCGAATCAAATACATTGACATAAGGTACCACTTTATTCGAGACCTAGTTGAGAGGAAGATCGTTAAGCCTTGAGCATATTGGAACAGATAATCAGCTTGCTGACATCTTCACTAAGGCATTAGATTTCGAGACCTTCTCTCGTTTGAGGAGAGATCTCGGTATGTGCATTGTCTGAACCAATGTTGGTTTGTGATGTTGTGACACCTCATATCAACATCAGTCACAACATCTGTACACTTTTGCATGCATTTGTATCTTTCTTTTCATACATAATTCTAATGCATTGAGTCTGATTTAAAGTGCAATAAGGTCCTGTGTTGCAATAAAAGTGATAGCAAAAAGAACCAACCTCTTCAATTGGGTGATTGTGGGACTTGCCCGCAGAAACAGGTTTTCTCCCAGGTCCAAAAATAAGAGGTTTTTAACAGCAATTGTTGAAAATTAAAAGATTCAAATCCCTTCAAGGATGAAGAAAAAAATGGTCCAATCTTTAAATATTACCTTCTTGAGAGATCTTGACGTAGTCATTAACTTGGGTTAAGGGGTAAGTTTCCATTGACTTCACCTAAGGCAATGTTGGTTTATAATTTTGTCAGTAATAAAAAGCAACATTGGATCAAGTCACTGAAATCTTAATATGTTTTTGTATATTCTTTTAGGTCATGTTCTTTAGGCATCCCGCAGGACATACATACTTTGTGAAGATACCATCTTGCTGTGCGTATTGTTGCTTGTGTTCTTTGTCTATCTTGAAAACTCTTAATTTTGTTTTGAATGGAGCCAACTAAGTGTTTCAGTGGAGTAAAAATCAAACGGATGGACAGGTAATGACGAGGTGAATTTGGTGAGTGAAAATTAACATTGCACAAGATTGGTTCTACTGGGCTGATGGTTTAATTTTTCTAGCTCTGTACTCCGGCCGATTTTTTATACAGGGCTATACAATTTAATTCTGTTTTGAAATAAAAAATTGAGATAATAGGATTATTATGTGATCACGTAGCCTAATCTTAGGGGGAGTGGCGCTTTTTAAAAGGAAATAAAAAAAAATCGTGCTTGAGACCAAAAATCCACAAGTAGTGAAATTAGGGATTTTTCCTTTTATTTTTACTTTCTCTCTCCTACTGCAACTGTCACTTTTTGGGCATAAAAACCTGAACCATTTTTACCGTTTGATCACAACTCAATAATCCTCTGCGAATTGAACTCTCTAACTTCCTTATCTCTCTCCAATTCTCTCGATTTTTCTTGTTTTCTCTTGTGTGTGTGAGAATCTGCATGATGTCAAACCCACCGTCGCCTTCGTCTGTTCCAGAATTGCCGACAGAACTCCACCGCACCGGCAAACAGGTCCCTGCACCCTATGTGCAAGTTGGTGGTCTGGATATTCGCGCTGAAATCGGTGGTGGTTCCTCTTCCATCCCACCACCACTATCAACATCACCACCGCCCTTGCCGGCAAAAGATTCCAGCGCTGCTGTTCTAATTTCGCCGCCGATTGACGCCGTTTCTGTATCGCAAGTGTTCCCAGGACAGCCTGGGAACGAAATTGATGTTGATGATCCCCCCAACTTAGCGTTTGTTGCTGAAACTTTTGGGCGCGTGGGGAATCCTACTTTGAAAAGGGTTGAGGCGCCTGCACAATATTACTCCCGGTGTTGTGCCGCCCGCAATACCAAAGAGCAAGGTTGGGCCGCGTCGCCATGTGTCTATTGAACATATGAACCTCCAGGAGGATGTCACTGTGATGTCTGACGCTGATGATGAAGATTTTGTTCCTGCTGCTCCGGTTGAAGGGTTCGAGCCGCCACTTTCTTCTGCCCCGAGTTTGCCGGAGAAGAAGTTTACTCGCCGGAAACAGCTTGTGAGGAAGGCCGACAGGAGACCTAGCCCGATAAAAGTCAAGGTCTCTCCTAGGTCCACTGCGACTGAGTATTCCTCTCCTCCCTACACTGTGTTGGATTTTATCACCGGCGAAGTGACCAGCTCCGCCAAATCGGCTGCCGATGTTCCTCCTTCGTCTCCGGTTCATGAGGATCAACCTGCGTTTGATCCAGATTTATTTGAGAATTCCTCTGATTCTTTGTTTGATGTCCCTCTTTGAGATATTCGTAATGCGTACAAGAAGGACAAGAAGAAAAAGAAAGTTGATGTGGAGGACGATGTTGCTACTCATGTTGGTTCCCCCATACCAACATCACATCATTCGCCGTCTGTCTCATCCTCCAGCGCTGCCTCTGTTCCGATTGCTTCTCGTGCTCCCACACCAGCTTCTTCCGACGCCACTGATCACTCCAAGTCCTCCACAGACACTCCTACTCCGGTTCTTGAGCTTGAGGATATGGATCCTTTTTCGGAGGAGTTTCTGACTGCTGAAGCTGCTGATTTGTTTGATGAGTACCGGACCCAACATATGATTGCAGAGCACCGTGTCCCTGTTGAGTTGTTTGAGAGGCACAATTTGGTTGCTTATTTCCAGCACAAAGGTATGTATTCCACAGTCTCCACTGCCATACCATTTGTCCGAGATATTGTGGTTGAGTTTTATGCGAATTTGTTGCCGTCTATTGTCGATTCAAACTCTGTGAACTTTGGGAAAGTGTTTGTGCGTGGTCGAGTGTTTAGTTTCACCCCTGATTTGATTGATGAATGGTTTGGCACTGAGCCATTTCGGGGGGATTCTACTGTGGATAATATGGATGAACTTATTTCTTTTTTGTCAGGTGGTATGGTGCATTCTTGGTTTGAACAGTTGCCGAGTACTAGGCTCTCTTCTCTCTACTCTATCTTGCACAAAGTGGCCATTTGTAACTGGGTCCCCTCCAATAACACGACGTGTGTTACGCCGCCTCAGGCCCAGTTCTTGTTTAGGCTTGGGAGGGGAGATAAGTTTAGTTTTAGCCAGCATATTTTTGACACCGTTGCTAAGTTTGCCACCACGAAGTCTGCGGCCTCGTTGTTTTTCCTTCTTTGATTTTCAGCCTGCTAAAGAACCAGGGTTTGATGCTTCGTCCTGATGATGTGCTCACGGGTGAAGCTGATTGGTTTGCTTTGAGAGATCAGCATGTTACTGGTGCCAGAGTCATTGATCTGCCTTGGCAAGCGCCGCCTCAAGCTGATGTTGCTAGTGATGTTGGGAGGGGCGATCCCAACATGCTCCACATTTCCGCACAGGTCCTTCGTGCCCATGTTGCTTCCATTGATTTGCAGATGACTCATTTGAAAACTCTTCGTAGCTCTCTCTTGAAGGCCCTTTCATTTTCTGGTCAAAAAGGGGAGAAGATGACGCTGCTAATACTGTTGAAGACGCTGCTGAAGATGTTGCTGCTGAAGATGTTGCTGGAGATGCTGAAGATGTTGCTGGAGATGATGTTGGTGGTGCAGATGTTGTTGCTGCCGAAACCTTGGCCAGTCTTGCTCATGAAAAGCGAAGGAAGCGAATTCGCGCTCGCGATAAAGTTTTTAAGAGAATGATGAGAATGCAGAAGAGGAAAAGGAAGGAGAGTGGTGAAGGAACTTCGACATCCCCTCGTCGTTCGAAGAGGGTTCGAGGTCAATAAGTTCCTTTTTGGTTTGTTTTGTTAAGTTTGTGAACAATGTTGGTATGTAATGTTGGTTTGAATTTTAACAATATTTGGTATTTTGTTTAGGGGGAGTTTTCTAACTTAGGGGGAGTTAGTATTTTATTTTCATTTGTGTTTGCGTCGTAGTGTTTTGTCCAGAAAGGTAAAAGGGGGAGATTGTTGAGGAATTTATTCTTGGCAATAATCCCTATTTTGTTATTTGCCTTTCTTGGGCACAAAATAAGTTAGGAAACTAGATTTAGGAATATATTGTGTTTCCTAGTTTATGTTTAAGACTTTATTAGTTTCCTAGATTGTATTTAGGATTTGTTTACCTAGTTTAGGATTATATGATTGTCTATTTAAGACAATAGAATCCTAAAGCTACAAACGATCTTTACGCACGGGAATTTGAGAAGATCGACGCAAAGAAAGACGCAGAGCAAGTGCAAGAACACGAAGACTACTTGGAGCCATTGTTCGAGATCGACAAGTTATTTGAAGTTGCGTGACCAACGGAGAAGAGCTTGTTCAACCTAGGCGACAAGTATTTAGTATCATGTGTTTTGATACTTTAGTTTTCATATATTACTTAATATCTTTGTGTTGATCGAAAAACAAGTAAGTAATATAGTTTTTGGGTTTGTACACCCAAGTTCACAAGTACTTTTACTTGTGAACTGAATTTATTTAAATCGTGTTCTTAAATTTATTTTCCGCTGCATATTTATATTTTACTCTGGTCGATGTTGGTAGACAGTGTTGTTTAACATTGTTAACAATATCGTAAATCTGATACTTATTTTCAAAACCATAAACCTTCAAATTTTACAATTGGTATCAGAGGGGGTTACTTAACCTTTTAAGTACTGATCCTTATTTTTAGGTGCTATGGATGCTCAAGGCAACCCAAGGCCACCGATTCTCAACGGAGAGAATTACTCTCTCTGGAAGCACTTATTCAAAAATCGGGAAATAGTTTTCAATTTAATGATGTTTGAGTGGCCATATATTGTCGTTCAAAGAGATTAAAGGCAAATAAAATTGAGAGAACATAATTTCTATGAGTTTCGTGGAGTTAGGTATGAACCTTGGTGAACTCAAGATTTAAAACGTTGGTTGGTACGAAAAGTACGCGCACACACACACACACAAAAAAAAAAGGGCATCAAGTGATAACGGAAAGTTTAAGAGAAGTACGAGATATCATAAGTTACCCCTCAAAATTCACAATTTTAGAAATTCATCAAATTTTTTTTTGAGTAAGACGTAATAAGATAAATTTTCTAAAAAAGCTTAAAAGTTCAAAAAATATATATATTTTTTGAAATTGGTTGCTGAATACATTACAATAGAATGTCTTTTATAGGCAAAGACTTGCAACAACCCTCCAAGACGAGTCAAACGAAATAAATAAGACATTATATTTCCTAATATCTAGAATAATGAAAAGGTGACTCTAATAAAGATAAATAAGATGAATCATGACTAAAGATTAATTATTGAGGGAGTGTCTTTTTTCACCCTCTTAAACAGTGTACCCATAAGTGAACAAAATATTTTCTACCAATTTTGTAATATAAAATGACCAAAATATCCCGTCCCAAAATATTAAGTTGCTCGACTCAAATAAAATTTCTCGCCCCAAATATTTTAAACTACTCGATCCAAACTTTTATCACCTCTCACCCAAAACATACAAATCGTACACCTCTAACTAATTTGTATTTTTCGACCGAAACAACCCTTCTCGCCCTAAAAGATTAAACTACTTGACTCAAACATTTATCACCCTAGCCCCAAACATAAAAAAACACTCCCCATACCAAATATTTGTATTGCTCGACCCAAATAAAGCTGCTCGTCACAAACTATTAAACTACTCGATCCAAACAATTATCACCTCTCGCTCCAAACAAAAAAACACTCCACATACTAAATATTTGTATTGCTCGACCCAAATAAAACTAATCCCCCAAAACATTAAACTACTCGACCCAAACTATTATCACTTCTCGCCCCAAATAAAAAAAAATATATTCTCCACACCAAATAACACATCTCATCTCAAACATGAAATAATATCTCGAACCAAATATAACTACTCACCCCAATTGTATTAAAATAATTAAAAATTCAACCTGCACAAATCTAACCTAATTCAACTAGCAAATAATCCAAATTTTTTTTAACAAAATTCATTGGCCTAATTTGAAGGTGCCTCAGGGCTTGAATGACGTGTCCCACGTGGCAGATCAGCATCGAGCTTCTTCCTTTTAGCTTTGACAGCCTTTCACGTCGGCTTTCTCATGTGGATGTACCGGTATTATTTTTTTTTTTGTCCAAACGGATGTATTTTTTCGGCGGAGAAGATGAAAGCTTTGAGAAAATGTGGGGATTTGTTTTGAGAGGAATTTTATTGTTTGGGTCGATCTCACATTTTTACAAGTAATGACATTTTAGACTTTTTCAGTCCAAAAATTGGTAGAAAATATCTATTATTCACTTACGGGCATAAAAGAGTTTTGCATTTCGACAATGAGTATTTTAAATCATTTCCTCTTAATTATTTATCAAGTACCAAGGGACATGAATGGGTAGGTTCATGAAAACGCACTAATAGTTGTTCAACCTTCCAAATTCTCATGAGAAACCAATGCACTGCCACACTTCAGTCAAATGGCTATAACTAACTCTAGATTTATTATTTTTGATATTCGTTCCTTGGATTGGAGACTATATTCATACGTCTTTCCAATTATATACACCTTGTACCTTAAATCATTACCAATAAAAATAGTTAGGTCCCAAAGTTGGCAAACGTGCTGGAAATTTTCGTGTCATTCTCCATTGGTTGGAAAAAGATTCGACCTCAAATCTTGATAAGTTTTTCATCAAAAGAAATATTTGTTCCAAGAATCTAAAAGTTTTATAACCTCTAGGCTTGAGCTTTCCACAGATTCTACGAGGAAACCGATATCTTCTTAAGTAAAACCACCTTCTTGAAAAATAGATTGTTTCGCTTGTATGTTTACATTCTTTTGACACTCTTCACTTTTTTTTTTTTTTTTTTGGAAATATCTTGAAAAATTGTTCATGAAACTTCTTGATGTAGTCAATGCATGCTCTCAAAATTTCATCTGTATTTGGTATCCAAAGTGCAAACACAACATATGGACTTAAAGATTCTCGAACATTATCTTCTGCAAATAATTCTTTGACTTTTCTTTGTAGTTCAACATGATCATTAGAACTCATTCCATAATTAAATATATTGGTAAGAATAACAATTGGAATGAAATCACCTAAATATTGAATTTCTCATAGTCGAGGTAGGCTTGATGGTAGTTCATTGAAAAGCAGACTTGTGAGTTTCTCCCACATTTTATGAACTTCTATGCAAATATTATAATTTATCTTTCCACTTGTTTGGACATGCATTAAAGCATATACAACATCATCTTACCTGAAATTTTCGTCACAAGACAAATGTATCTTCTCCTAATTAAATATCGGAGGGCTGTCGTAATACTCACTTATAAACCTTGTATCATCAAAAAGATGATTTTCTTCGAAAACGATTTTCATCTCTTCATCCAAAGTGGAGAACCATTGTAATCAACTTCAATTATCCTCGTCGGAAGATATAAAGTTGTTAAAAGTACCATGGTATGAATAAATATCACATGAACTATTATTTATATGAAATAAATTTCCCATCTCAGAGTTTGGAGAACCACCTTCAAAATCATGATTTAAAGGTTTGCCACGCACAAGGCGTTGCGCGAGTTGTTGCACCTGTCTCTTTAAATCCTCCAACCCCATATCACGAAAGTTTCTTTCAAGAGTAACAATATCATCACTATCTGATCTATTTTTTCTAAGACCATCCATCAAAAACCAAAACTTTGATACCACTAGCTACCAGAAAGTTTAAGAGAAGTAGGAGGTATCACAAGACACCGCTCAAAACTCACAACTATATGAATCCACTAAAAGTGTTTTAGAGCAAGTACAAGAAGATAAATCTTCTAAACAAGTTTAAAAGATCAGAATATATTTTTTATTTCGAAGTTGGTTGTTGAAAATATTCCAATAAAATTTCTTTATAGGCAAGAGTTGGAACAACCCTCCAAGATAAGTCAAAAGTAATAAATAAGATATTACATTTTCTAAAGTTTAGAATAATGGAAAGGTGCTAATAAAGATAAATAAGATGGATCTTGACTAAAGAGTAGGTTCATAAAAGCACATTAGCTCAACCTTCCAAATTCCCGTAGGAAATCACTGCACTGCCCCACTTTAGTCCAATGGCCATAACTCACTTTAAAATTATTATTTATGCGATCCGTTTCTTGAGTTGGAAATTAGACTCATATGACTTAACAATGATATGTAACTTGTACTTCAAATCGTTCTCAATAAAAAAAGTTAAATAGTCAAAATTGGCAGATGTGCTGGGAATTTTCGTACATCGAGAGAAATTTTCTTCAATTGAAAATTGGGAAATAGTTTTTCAATTTAATGATGTACGAGTGCCATACATTGCCGTTCAAAGGGATTAAATACGAATAAAACTGAGAGATTGTAATTTCTATAAGCTTCGCTTTTTGGCACTTCAAAGATTGTATGAACCATCTTGAACTCAAAATTGAAAACGTTTTGGTATGAAAAGTAAATAAACAAACAAACAAACAAGACATCAAGAAATACCTTTCTTTGGCTTTAGTTTGAATAAATTTAATTTCGCGTACGTTTAATTTGATGGAATAACTTACTTTTCAAAAATAACTCTGCTTTTGTTTTGTAATCAACTCTTTTATACTTCCAATCATTTAAAATAGACTCTGCTCAAATTTTGTGTTGAAGAAAAAGAAAGGTTGTTACAAAAACAAATCATATATACTTGTAAAATAAATTATATTGTCTTCGTCTGAATTGTGGCCCCAAACCCATCAGCATCAAATTCTTTTATATGGATAACGATTTTAGAGCCTTTTTTAGCTGTTTTATGTGCCCACATGAAATTGGATTTTTGAGCAAAATTACAATTCCTTAGACTTGTGAACTCATTTGAGCTCCACGAGAATTGAGTGGCTATATCATATGCACTCAAATATTGTAAATTGAAACATCAGCCACAATTTCAATATCTTTCGAAAACAATCTTGCATTTAAATATTAGTAACACCAACCACAAATTTACCATCTGTTGTCATAATTTACATAGAAATAGAGAATACAGACGATGATATATTGAAAATGTCAATTCATTTATGTGGTGAATGCTTAAAGTAACAGTTTTAATCCAATCGTCAATATCTCATGTCGGCGTTTAATCGTACGTGGAAGTCAAAACAAGTAATTTGACCAAAAACCCTTGAGTTTTGACAATGTTTGGCTAATGTTAAATTTTTCGCCCAAGTTTAAACTCGTTTTAAGCTTTTTTACTGGTAACAAGAATAGAACTAAATTTTCCGCCTTTTATGTTTATGTTTCCAAGGCCAGCATATTTTCACTGGAGTTAGAAACAGTTGGGCCTCCTAAAACAGATCTATAAGTGGGTTTTCTTCATGGGCCGGGAATGCTAGCCAACCGTAGCAATTTTAGGCTTCAACATTACCTCGCCAACAATTCTTAATTAAAATAAAATAATTTTAATTACTATTTTACCCCGAATTTTTTTTTTCCTTCGCGCACCCAAATTTACACAATAGACCTGCCGCTGCCCACCGCCAGCTAGCCACAAACACCCCGACAAGAGAGACCAGATCCGGCGTGATGAGGCCCTGAAACCGCCTCCTGAACACACTCCGATGAGAGTCACCCACCGCCACACACACACTCTGAACTCGCCGTCCTCCGACGCAGGAAATTACCGCCAAGCCCAACAGTGAGCACCTTCTTCGTTCATCTTCGCCATCTCGCATAGATCTCAGATCCGACGCGTTCGGACCTGCTTAACCGAATACCGTGTGTGACATTTTTCTGTTAACCAGGTGCGATCGCGGTGAAAATTGTTTTATTTTTTATTTTTTTATACCGTTCTGGATCCGTGCAAGTGCGAGTTTGTGTGTGTCTGTGCCTTTTTTCCCGGCGAGTGAGGAGGAGAAATGTGTGTAGTAAGAAAAAACCCTAGGGATCAATAAATCATTTAATAAGACTAATTCAAATGTTAAAGCTTATAGTTACCCCAGAAAAATACATGTTGAGTTTCAATTAACATATATATATATATATATATATATATATATATATATGGGAATTTCTACGGTGCCTTCACGGTACCATTTCTCACTTAGTGGGATACATTTATAAACATTAGATCAATTTTAGCCTTTTTAGATTAATAGATCTATGGTTGTAAATGTAGGAAGGAGTGGAGGTATGGTACCATTAAAAGCACCGTAAAATTTTCCTATATATATATATATAGTAAATAAAGTTGAACTCAATCTTCACAAATGTAATTCATACTCAAGCTCGTCATGTTCGTTTTTGCTTAGCAATCGTCTATTTCTTTATGAGGTGTAATATCTCGTATCCATTACAAATCAAACTATTTAGATCCTTTGCATTTATTATTGCAGTTAAATTATTGCTTGCCAAATTTGAAAAAAAAAACAGAAATTATAGAAATTTAAAGGCTTCTTACCTGTGACCTACGACTAACTCCAACATACTGTGTATCAAACTCCCTAAATCTTACACCCTAAAATAATTCTTTTTATTATTTCAGACTCTCTATCCTATTTTACTTTATCAGACTACCTACTTATGTCAGCTCCCTATTTTAGGGACTCCCTATTCTAATTTTAATCCAATAGGCTCCCTATTTATAAACATTTTATCATATACATAATAAAGTAATAGGGAGCCCATTTAAATAAAGGTAAAAAAAAAAAAAGGGAACCAAAGTTGCTCCCTACATTTAGAGAGCTCAAGTAAGAAAGTAGGGAGCTCCCTATTTTAGTCAGTCCTTGTAGGGAGCCTGTTGGAGTTATATTAATGTATTTGTCTCCCTAAAATAGTCAATGAGCTATTATAGGGAAGCTGTTGGAGATAGTCCTTATAAATTGATACCGACTCCTCAAAATTTGGTAACTTCAACTCCATTAACAACCACTTATGAATCTTTTATACCTCTGTTCGGTTCGTCTTTCTGTGATGTTGAAGCCAGGTGTTATCAATGGCGGGTCATGGCGGAGAGGCCAAAAACCACCATAAAAATATGGCGGATGGCGTTGCGGGATATGGCGGAAGGTATGGCGGGCAAAAAAATAAAATATTATATATATATATTATATATATATATATATAACAAACAAAAATATTCAAAATAACAACATAATCATAAAAAAAAAATCAAACACTAATTAAATGTCTCTATTCCTCTTCTTCAACCCCAACATAATCGTCTTCCCCATCATCATCAAGTGATGCATATCCCTCTTCCTCTTCCCCATTATATTCTTCAACTAGCAAACTCTTCCTCTTCTTGAGATTCCTCGTTATTCTCCTCAATTTCCACTTCATCATCAACTTCAACCACTTTTCTCTTTTCCTTTTGCAGCTGCACGTTTCTTAGCACTAGGATTCTTGGAAGTTGAAACACCACTTGATGGCTCCTTCCTTTTCGCAGCATTTCGCCTAGTATATGTTCTAGGCTCTCTAACCCCCGAAGCCTCAAAAACAGTTTCCCAATTTAATGCGTTATCATCATAAAAACCAACTCATATCCAGCATTATCATCATCATCCATTTCTCCCACTAACCACTCACTACTCGTATCAATTTCATTGAGTGAAATTGGATCAAGTTCATCCCTAAAATCGTATCTTTTTTTTTCAATTGTTGGTTGTACTTGATAAAAACCAACTCATGCAACTTCTTATGCTCAAGCCTATTTCTTTTTTGCGAATGAATCTGCAACATAAAATAATTGCAAAGAAGTCCTAATTAGCTTCTTTCAAACTTCAAACTTCATATTCACAAGTATTGATTTGACCATCATACTAAAATAAAGAAGATAGACTAATACCTGCTCAAAAACACTCCAATTGCGCTCACATCCTGATGCGCTACATGTCAAGCTCAGAATTTTCACAGCTAACTTTTGCAGAAGTGGAGTTTGACTACCATACAATCGCCACCATTTGGCTAGAAAATAAAAATATACAACTTAGAAAATTAACAATAAATTTAAACTAATTTAAATTACTAAAAAGTAAAAATCATACTTTTAAGTTTCTTAACAGGAGCAATAGTATTTCTATGTGAAATTGCAAAATCATCTCCGAAAAGACCACTACCAGCCTTATAAACCAGCGACTCGGTCATGATTTTTTGTTGTGCATCTCTATCTTCCACCAACGTCTTGATGCACCCCATAAACCCATTACTGATCTCAAAACCAAACTCAATATCCGGGTTGCTATAGAAGAACTCCGGATTCAACAAGTGACCAGCTGCATGTAATGGCCGATGAAGTTGACAATTCCATCTATTATCAATGATCTCAAACACATCTTTTTATTTGCTTTCATTTTTACTGAAAGACTTCATAATTGCTTCTTTGGCCTTATCCATAGCTTCATAAATATATCCCATAGCTGCTTTTTTTTCACCATCCGTAAGACGAAGCACTTTAACAAGAGGAGCCATGACTTTAAGAGTAAAAACCACGTGGTTTCAAAATGAAGGCATGAGGACAACTTTTGTCACTTCCCTCCCCTTAGCCTCCCTAGACAACTTGTTTACGTTCCATTCATTAGAAGTAAACATTCTTCGAAGATTTTCTTTCTCTTGATGAAGCCTTTGTAACGAGAGAAATGGTGTCGCAAATCTCGTAACTGCATGCCTCACCAATTCCCTCTTGTTTGTGAAATGTCTCAACAAACTCAAGGTACTAGAATGACGGTAGATATACCCAACAAGATTGATTGCCCTTTTGATCGTCTTATTTATCAAAGGAAGCTTCCCAATGTCTTCAAGCATAAGATCAATGCAATGGGCTGCACACGGAGTCCAATAAAGATGTGGTATTTTCTCCATCAACATCTTACCCGCTGAGACATAGTTGCTTCCATTATCTGTGATAACTTGAACGACATTCTTTTCTCCGATCTCCTCCACGATAGAATCAAGCAATTCTTTTTCAAATATTTTTTCACCGATCTTCACAAAGTCAGAAGCATCAATGGACTTCAGAAACATAGTCCCAGCAGGGAGAATTCACCAAAAAGTTAATTATGCATCTTTGTTTTCAATCGGTCCATGCATCTGACATTATGGAACAACCATATTTTACCCACTCCTCATGTTTTTTCATCAAATCATTAGTGTATTTCATCTCCTTTTTTAGAAGAAGCTCGGAATGCGCAAGTGTGGCCCAAATGAACCAATAGCTGCAACCACATTTTCAAAGCTCTTCAACTTGATAATGTTGAATGACAAACCAGCTTGATACCAAAAACGAGCAATATATTGATGAACTCTAGCGGTTGCCTCTTTGTCACAAACATCTCTTATGCTAGCTTGCTTCAACTTCTCTTTTTTCTGTTGCCAATTGCAATTTCAGGTTTTCTACAATATAAATCCATTGGGCCTTTTTTGATGCATTCTTCCCATTCGTAACACTTTGAGAAGATATGGAATGGTAAAACTCGTCTTCTTCGCTTTCATCACAATCCAAATCCACGAGATTTGCTGGGCGAGTTGTGCCTTCCTTCTTTTTGGCATTTACAAATGCCCAAAGATCTTCTTTGACTTCCTTGGGACATTTTTTGCAAGGAGCCACATTGCCTTGCTTTCTCATCAAGTGTTGTCTGCCTCTAGTTATTCCTCCTTTCATAACTTTTTCACAGTAATTACAAACAACCGTGTTTGTATCTCCTTCTTCAAGCGAATGACAAAATTTCCAGTCGAGGTCGCTTCTATTATTGGTAGACCTTGGATTCGTTGAAGATTGTAGACCCGACATTGTCTCAACTCTCTAAATTAAGAAAAATCAAAACAGGAAAAAAAAAGGATCAAAAACAGAAAATAGGGCAGGAGCAGGAGAAAAATAGAAAAACAGAAGAAAAGAAAAGCGCAAAAAAGAAAATGAAAATGAAAAAGAAAAAAAATGGAAATAAAATATCAAACCAAAATCTATAATCATCATAATCTCTAAATTAAGGAAAAATAAAATAAAATTAGAAAATGAAAATGAAAAAAAAGCAAACAGGAGAAAATAAAGGAAAAAACTTGAACTAAAAAAACTCATCGGAGTTTGGGTCGCCGGAGGGTGGCGGTTGCCGTGCGTGGGGTCAGGGGTTAGGGTTTTTCAGTTTTTTTCCCTTCGTACTTTCTGTCTGCTCTCTCCCGTTTGTAAAATGAGAAAGTGATAGAGTTTTATAAAATGGGGCATGGGACTCAACGGGTCAGAGTTTTTCCCCCCAAAACCGCCATTTCCCGCCATGGGGGCCATGCTCATGGCGGCCACTGTAGCGCCGCCACGACAAACCCGCCATAATATGGCGGCGKGGCYAAATTCCGCCACGCCATACCGKCATGGCCGCCATTTGATAACACTGGTTGAAGCTGACTTCAACTGGCATTTCCTATCTATTTATATCATTCTATATGAATATCTGGGCTTGAACTGCTTCCCAATCTAAAGCATCTCATGTATCATAGGTTTTCTTTTTAGGTCCACCCTTAGAGAAATATTTATTTAAACCATCCGTCGGGTGATTTCATCTTCTCACATGTTTTTTTTCTTCTTGAATTCGTTCTTAGTATAAAACATGGGTCATAAGTGTCGATTTGCGTCAATCGTGATGCTTTTCCTTTTTCTTAGTATAAGTTCCAAAGAAAAGCAAGTCGACACAAACGACCCATGTTTTAAGCTAAACAATTATGCAGAAAGTGAGTTCGATGGTTTAAAAAAATATACTGTAATATTCGAAAGGTGACCGCAGAAAGAGAGCCTATGATACATCTCATGCTTTAGATTGGGAAGCAGTTCAGATGGTCGGAGTCGACGAATCAGCTAAAGACATTCACATGGTCGGAGTCGACGAATCAGCTAAAGCCATTAAGAAAAGATCTGTGGAATGAGCAAATAGAGAATTGCCTAACATCTTGGCAAGGGATTTCAATAGTTTTAATTTGGAATGGATATGGGATGTTCTACCTCATGAGTAAAGCTGACTCGCGCGCACCCTATAAAGACTTCCCAAGGGGTCACCCATCCCACCTCTACACCAGGTCAAACACGTTTAACTTTGGAGTTTCGACAAGAGGGCTTCCAGAAAAGAAGATGCAACTTGTTGGTATGAGTTTACCAATCAAATATATTGAGCTTTTGTAATACCCGGTTTTTAATTAGGATTACTTATAACTACTTATATATATATAATTAAACTTGAGAGATAATCCCATCCTTACAGTTGAGAGTTTTAAGGAGTGTTTTTCAAAAACAAATATCTGATGAAAGGAACTCACTCACCCACGTCTCTTTCCTTAACCCCATTAACCCTAATCTTACTTATAATACTTCAGCGTAAATATCCCTACGCTTTCAAAAAAAAAAAAGAAAGAAATCATCCGCAGCCATCTTGTTTGACAGTAGGCGGAGAAAGGTATTCTTCTATCCCTTAATCAAAAGAGTTTTCCAACCCAGTCGTTTCCTCAAATTTTGAAGAAAACAGGAAGCTAGTGAAAAGCTGTTTTCCAACGTGTATATATATATATATTTACTTTTCTCTTGTTTCAAAAATTCCCTTTTTTTTTCTTATTCCATTTGTTGTACAGTCGTCCAGAATTTCAAGCATAAGCGTAATACTATTATTATTATATTTTACTTATCATCCCTACATACACTTATACATATATATACGTAAATATATTTATATATATAGATAAATCTTTTGACTAGTAAGGGTATGGTTTTGTCTTTACCCTTTAGTCGTAGTTCTCGATCTCTCGTCTTCGTCTCGTAATAGTTTTAAGTTGGTTGTTTCGTCTTTTAGGTGACGGAAACTTTGTGAATCAAGAAAATTAGGAGGGGTTTCGCATCGCATTTCACAATACTATTTCAAGGTGGGAAAAATTTTCTAAACTAGTTTCTTGTCTCGTATAATCACTATATGGCATATTAACGTTTAATTGATTCATATGTGACATTTTATGTCGACTACATAGCCTTCGGGCGACCACATAGCCTCCGGGCGACTATATAGCCTTCGGAAAATAGAGTACGTACTCGGTGGCGGAAATCCACGTAAAAACATTCAAGACGTTTTACTTTATTCGTTGATATATTTTTCGTATTGTGAGTATATGATACACATGTTCCCACTGAGCTCGTCGCTCATCCCAAATTTTTTTTTTAATGATTTCAGGTTGACGGGGCGAGATGGCATATGACGGAACTATTGGAAATTTAATATACGCTTAAATTCCGATTGAGTTGTTTTATTTAATTTTATTTTATCGTTTTTAGGAAAGACTTTATCTTCTAGACATGTCCGTAAATTCGTGAATTGATAAATAAAATTCTTGATATTTTACTTTGTTAAAGTTTTCCAGTCGCGAAAATTTGAAGCGAGCCCTGGTATGAATTATTTTCCTTACGTGTTGGAGTCATATTTCTTTGATCCCGTCGAATATTTTAGTTGGGTCTGCGACAGTATTGATTTATTCTCATGAGAGTAATTTGACTCAAAATCATTTTCTTTTTCTTTTATTCTTTATGTTGTTCCTCAGATGATTTCACTTACATTTACTGCATAGTAAAAGAAATATTTTCAATCTGAAAGACTTAGTTCACTTTTAAGGATTTTTTTTAATGGTGTGATATGTAGTTGTCTTTATGTACAAAAATAAAAATCAAGATATTGTACTCAGATTACCTCTTTTAATATTTTGTTACTTGAAAACAATTGTTTCTATACTAATGTAATGATTTAGTAACTAACTGATCTTTTTCTCTTTGTACTTCAATCTTATTTATTGAAGATATGATTTTAAAGTTACACCAGTCTTTTCCTTTACTCCTCAAACTGTCACTTATATACATATATATATATTTTTAAAAAAGAAAAAAAAAACAGATTTTATCTTATTAGTCGTTTGTTTGTTGTTGGCGAGTGTTTACGTAGTATTTCGGTGCATGCATGTGTTAATGAATATTAGTATTGGCTGGGGTGTTATAAAAAAAATATAACGAGTTGATGAATATTAGGCGTTAATAACAAACAAACGCCTAATAAGATAAAATCTATTTTTATATATATATATATATATATATATAAATATAACGAGTTGATGAATATTAGGCGTTAATGAATAGGGTTTGGTTCAAATGTAACCATACCTAGGGACTAATTTTGATCATTAGATTGGATAATCTCAATGGTTGAGATTATGACATGTCAACATGGTAATAATTTAAAAAAATCCATTAAATAATTAAAAAGGGTATTTTAGACATATAACGACGTTTATGAAGAGCACTAAATTGCTTTTTAAAAAGCACAACTAATATATAACTGCAATTTCAAAAATTTATAATAAAACTCAAATTTTCAACGAACCATAACTTTTTTAATTTTTATTCATTTTTAATGAAATATATATCAAATTAATCACATTCTCAAGATCTACGATTTAAGATACATATTTCATATTTAAAAATGTAAAAAATAAATAAATATAATTAAATTTAAAAATCTGAATATTAAAAGTATTGTATATCACTATTTATAGCGCTACACAAGTCTTCAGCAGTGCTTTTTTTTTTTTATGTTGGCAGTGCTAGTTTTTTGGAGTGCTTTCTTAATATTGRTGCGGCGCTTTTTTTACTACATTACCACTGCTTTTTATTTTCAACATCACCGCCGTCCAAATCCAAGTCGCCGTCCGACGAACCAAATTCAACCAAAAATCGGCCAACAACCACAGTCGCATCACCGTCGCCACCAATTTCTCCCAAAAGCACCGGGGTATTACTTCAAAAAGCACCGGGGCCCCAATTCAAAAAGCACTTGGTCGCCACCGTGAACCTGCCGATTTCTCCCCAAAGCACCGGGGACACCATCAACAACACATCGTCAACAACCATCAACACCATCGTCATCACCCCATCAACAACCATCGAACCCAAAATGATCATTAGACAAAATATAAAAGCAACGACCCGACCCGGAGCTCAGCTTGCTTTTTCTAATACAAGCAGATTATGATGCTTTTTCTAATAACCATCATATTAAGATTAATCTGCTTGCTTTTCTAATAACAGAAAAATAAATAATCCAAAACCATCGAACTGCAGCTCGTCAGCGAAATAGAAAAATAAATAATACAACAATAATCAAAATAAATAATCTAACAACTCAGCTCGTCAGCGTCGTCCTCTGCAGACGAGCCCGACCCGGAGGCGATTTCTCACATGAAAGAGATCATTTACCGGGCCGCAACGTTTAGGCCCGTGGACTTCGGCACGGAGGCGATTGAAAAGCCCAAACAGAAAAACGTTCGGATATCGAGCGATCCGCAGACGGCGGCGGCGAGGCAGAGGAGAGAGAGAATAAAAGTGAGAAGGGAGCGGGGGAAATCGGCCAACATCGCCACCTTTACCTGGTGTTCCCGTTTCGCTAGGGGCAAGGCGGCGCTCGGCCACACCTGGGTCACCGGCTCACGGCGAGTGAGAAGGGAGCGGAGGAAATCGGGGAGGGGGATGGGGAGGCGCCGGTGATTGCGCTAGCCTCCATCTTCAACCGGTGTTCGTGTTCTGCCCAGGCCCGCCAGCGCTCGGCCGCAACTTGTGTCACCGGTTCATATCGGCCAGTCGCGAGGTCGGGGAGAGAGGGCCGCAAGGCGGCTGGCTTGGTGGAGGGATGGCCGCGCGGCGGCTGGTTTGGTGGAGAAAGGATGGGTGGTTGGCCAAAATTTTGGAGAAAAAGGGTTTGGGTGAGAAGTAATAGGCAAACACGGACTGGAATTTGGGAATTAAATTGATTGATTGGATTTATGTAAAATGACCTAAAAGCCCTTTTCATTCCATATATATAATTTAATAAATTTAAAAAATAAAAAAAATCTGGTCCACACATTTTATTAGATCTACAGCCTGAATTGGTCCTTAGGTTTGCATATATTGACGTGGGTTTCATTTGAACCCAATCCTTAATGAATATATATATAAAAATATATATATATATATTTCGGTGTTACAGAAATATAACATCCCGATCTTGGGCTCCCTCTAATGGGGTCTTCTCCCTCACGGGCTTTCCACACGTGTTGCAACCTTGTCCCGCATAACACTTAGTTCCCGATTTTTCGGCTGGCAAACGGCTCTGATACCATTTGTAACGCCCCCGGATCGCCCTCCAGACCTGACGGTTAACCCCACTGTACCGACACGAGTCTTTTCTAGTGCACTTTGTCCTCACTCGCGCGCACCCTGGAAAGACTTCTTAGGGGGTCACCCATCACACCTCTACTCCAGACCAAGCACGTTTAACTTTGGAGTTTCGGTGAGAGGGCTTTCAGAAAAGAAGTTGCACCTTATTGGTATGAGTTTACCAATCAAATATATTGAGCTTTCCTAGGTAGTCTCATAATTTGGGGTGTTACAATCTACCCCCCATAAACTCGCGACGTCCTCGTCGCGCTTAAGCCATTTCAGGATCCGTTGCCAGGTGTTGGGAATCTAGAGGTCGCTCCTACGGGTTCAAGAGTTGTAACCGTAAGTTATCCCGATCTTGGGCTCTCTCAACTGGGGCCTTCTCCCTCACGGGCCTTAGTTCCCGATTTTCCGGTTGGCAAACGATTCAGATACCACAATGTAACACTCTAAAAATATAAAGTTTAACGTTTTTAAAAGAATCGAAACAAAATGGAGAGAAGAATAGAAAAGAAGAAGAAAGAAAAAAAATCTTTCTTAGAAAATAGACAGTATGAATAAACTGTCAGGAACAGAGAATTTACTTTGAAATAATAACACATTTTGACATAACAGAACAAAATGAAATACATTAACTTTTCAAAACTGCCAAACCCTCTTTCTATACAAAAGTAGACCTGTTATTACTCTATCAGACACTGATCATTTGAACATGAGCATCAATTTAAGGGAAAAAAATGTTTTAATCTAAAATAGTATCCACTCATGCATTGGCACAAGCACTCGAGCATCTTTGTAAAACTGTACATGTATATAACTTTGAAACATGACAAATCACCCCACTTTAGGATTATTGTTTGCATGGGCAAACCACCAGGCAAGAAAGCTTCCCAACATATTCACTAATTTCACTAATAGAATAATAAAATAAATGATTACAGCGATCCACAATAAACATGACAGCCCTGTTTTCTTTCTAAAAATTAAAGCAGCCCGGAAATAACACAACCCAGATGATGGGATACGTTAAAGAAAATCAACAATTTATTCAAAGGACCAGCAGTCATAACAAGTTCGGAATGTAATTATTCACGAAGCCAAAAGAGAAAAGAAAAATGACAAAAAAATAAAAATAAAAATTTGTACTGCGGAATTAAATATTTAATAGAAATTCAAATCCCCTCGTCATATGTCGTCTTGCTCCGTCAACCTGAAAATGTTAAATAATTTGGGATGAGCTACGAGACCAGTGGAAACATGTGTCTCATAAAATTACGATACGAACAATATATTAACGAATAAAAGAGAACGTCATGAATGTTTTTACGTGGATTCCGCCACGGAATACGTACCCTGTTGCCCGAAGGCTATATAGTCGCCCGTAGGCTATGTGGTCGTCCGAAAGGCTAAATAATTGTCCGAAGGTTATGTGGTCGCCCGAAGGCTATATAGTCGACATCAAATGTTACATGTAAATCGATTAAATATTAATATACCATATGATGATTATACGAGACAAGAAATTAATTTTTTAGAAATTTACCCACCTCGAAATAGTGTTGTGAATATGCGATGCTATGCAAAACCCCTCCTAAATTCCTTGACCTCCAAAATTACCGTCACCTAGAAAGGAGAAACGAACTGGTCTAAAATCTACGGGAAGATGGAAAAACAACCTTTACTAATAAAGTCTACGTATATATATATTTTGCATATAAGTTCATATCTTTATACAAGTTTGTTATATACATTTGGGCACGGATATACGCATCCCATTTTTTTATTAGTTAATCCCATTAAAAAAAATTATAATTGAAATGTCAAAATCACCCTTAAACTTTACACACCCCAACTTTAATTTCTTCAACCCCACCACCTCCGTTGTCGTCACCACCGCACTTTCGACTTATTAATTTCATTTTTTTCAACTAATTTGCCAAAACCCTCTCCTTCCTACCCCAAATTTCAGAAATCGCAAACGCAATGCTCTCCTCCTTCAATTACTCGACGGCGGATTGGAAATCGGCGACATCGGGCGTCGAATTACCGGGGACGACCCGCAGCAGTGGCAGGCTAGGCGACACTCCAACTCCACCACGACGGACATCAACGATTGGCAACGGCTCCAGTAGGTAAAGCGCTGGAGAGAGTTAGAGTGGTGGCGGCTCTATCGGGTCCGATTCGAAGGTGGCGATGGAGTTTCCGGCGACTGTTGATGGCTTTACGATTTTGGGAATTTCGGCAGGGATGATGTTGGTGGCGGGTTTTGGGATCAGCTTTGCCTTTAGACTGGGTCTTATTAATTTCATTTTTTTTAATTTTTATTTTTTAAACAAATTAGTTGATCTTTTGTTTAGTTTTTTTCTTTTTGTCTTCATCTGAAAATCTGTAGGGTTTGTTGAATAAAGATCGGTTCCTGAGATGAAGGTGGCGGCGGTGGTGACGGCAACGGAGGTGGTGGCGGAAGAGGGTTGAAGAAGATGAAGTTGTGCTTAAAGTTTAAGGCTAATTTTTGTATTTTGATGAAGAATTCTTTTTAATGGGGTTAACTAATAAAAAAATGAGGTGCGTATATCCGCACTTTATATATTTTTCAAGATTTTTAGAGTAATAGGTTTTATATTGAAAGTATGGCGCAAAGCAGAGTTGAAGAAAGAAAAAGAAAGAAAAACCTTGAGAAGCAGACGGTATTAGTCACCCTTTTCTTTCTTTTGTCAAAGTCGGTAGTTCTATGAAAACCAAAAAATCTTAGGTTTAAAGGAGTTTAGGGTTTGCCTTAAATAGTTTATTTTGATAGGGAATAAAAAAGGCTTTATTTGTGGGGCTTGAATAAATACAAGAAAAATGAGATTTATAAATAATGTGGCCCAACAAAAAAATAATAATTTGTATTTATAATTAAGTTGAAGATGAAAAGAAAATAATACTAATAAGAATTACAGTAATGTTAATTATAAAACATTAAAGTATCTAATAATATTAATAATTATCCCTAGAAAAAAAAAATCAGGTATTACAATACTTAGGTTTTAGAAAATCCATAAGTTGGTGACCGAGCTTTAGATAGATTAAAGAACTTGTCAAGAATGGATAACATTAGCAAAGACAAAAAAAAGGTGTCCGACCATCCCTGGACAATATTGAGACCATACTCCCGAAAGTCAATTATGATGGACCGGAAACACAAAACAACTAAACAAGCCTCAACCGCTCCAAATCAGCGGAAATTGCTCGTTGGTGCCAACCACCTTCTGCCCATTGTCCTCTGCCCGACCCGACGATGTAAGTCCGATTTTTTTGCTGATGAATTAATTATAATTTGATTTCAGATATTGTATTTCTTAAGAAAGGTCTTATTTTTAATTGTTTTGAACCAATAACCATTTTTTTTCTTGACAACATGAATAATTTTTAATTCATTTTTTAATATTGGCATACCAGTAGCCATTTCTTAATTCCAAAGAATAATTTTTAATATCGGCCCAAATATATGCTGCCAGAGGGATGGTGTTGGTGTGTGTAGCAACACTTTTTTTCGTGACCCACTTTGTGATTTATTGTTATTTCTGCATTTAGTCAAGGATCAAGAAACCACTGAAAAACACACATGATTTGGCTATAAGCACCGATTATAAATTTATAATACACTAAAGTAAAACCCTTGGTTAATAATAATTAATTTTTCTACTTTTTGTTTTTAGTGTAAAACCCTTGGTGCATAATAATTATTTTTTCTACTTTTTGTAATGAGTAACGCATGTGTGTGTTTTCTGAAATTGGAGTTTTGGACAGATAGTAAAGAGCGATGACCCGTACCATTCATTTGTGTCACTTGATATTACCAATGAGGCTCATGTTCTCACCAAGTATATGAGTCGTCTTCTTGATAATCATGTGCAACTTATTTTTTGTACCCGTGGCCGTAGTTGGTTCAAGGTTTTGTTGGTGGTAATATTTTTATAATTTTATTTTGCTGTTTTTGGTTTCAATAATATATACATAAACATAATGAAGTGTTCTAAAAAGCGACAAAAGGCGGGGCCTAGGGGCGCCTAGGCGTGAGGCGCGGGAAAAACGCCTCGCCTAGTGCCTAGGCGTGAAAAGGCGCATGCCTTTTAGATGAGTAACTTGATATTTTTTTTTGCCCAAATATTAAAAAATCTATAATGACACCAAGAAATGATCAAATAATTAATATTTCACAAAAATTATTGTAAGAAGCAAGTGCAATTCCCAGGAAAGCTCCGACCTTTACTGCCCAACCTGAGAACGGACAGTTAATGTGTTCCACTTATTGAATAGAGTTTTATGGTCGGTCCGCGACCCCTGGAGACATCCTTGGGGTGATCCTACGGGGTGGAAATGATAGGGGTCAGTCCATGGATTTTCCTTCCTTTTCTTTTGCCGCATTTCGCTCAAAGGGTTGAAGGGAGGTTGATGCCTGCCCAGTGCCGGAAGGTCAAGCCCCAGAGGAGCTTAAAGCGATTCGACTAGAAACGTCTTATGAATACAATCATACTTTTACACTAAAACGTCATATTTTTATTATGAAATTCATACTTTTCAAAAAAATGTGAATAGTTATTTTGAAAAGTATGATTTTGTAACACCCATGCATAAATTGCATATTTTCATATTTTCATATTTTTATTTATCATTGTGCATTAGAAATATGATCTTAGTCCCAAACTCGTCGCCATAAACGAATTTTCTATTTTAATTTTAAAGAATTCAAGAATTCTATTTAAAACGAATATATAGTTCGTTTTCAATTAAAAATTCTATTAAAAACTTTAAAGAAATAATTATAATTATTTAGTAATTTATTTACTTAAATTATAATTCTCAACTTTTAATAAACTATTATAATTATTAAAAATTTATTCATTTATTTAAATTACTATTGAGCCGACTTTGAAATTCGGTTAATCTATTGGATCGTTATTAACTATTTTCGATTTTTGGACTTTAGGCAAGCCCTTTAACTAAGCCCAATTTCATTAATATTATTTTGTTTCAAAATTCAAACCCAAGCCCAATTCAAACCTTATAACCTAGCCCAAGCCCACAAAAAAACTCAAGCCTTTATTTACTTTGTCTTGGTTTACAATACAACCTTATCTACAACACTCCTTCCTTCTACTCCACAAACAACTACAAAACCTACCAAACAGTTTCTTTCGTTTTATGCCTACTGCAAGCAAACCATTAACAACACAACATACAGGTAAAGGATTTTTTTTTTTTTTAATCTCTAAACTACAACATTCCAAATCAAAAACCAAAAACCATCATCCCTACCACCACTGCCGATTTCAAACCACAACATCACAAACCAACAACTCCAGCCCGACTCAGTAGCCGGAGCTGCGCCGAGCCACTCCCCTTTTTCCGGCAACCCACGATGCCGAAGCTAAAACCGGTGAACCCTCAAGCCGACAACCACGAACAAACCACCGTCACCATATCCAACCACCAAACCTGCCACCACGAGCACCATCGACTGACAAACCCCGAGAACCAGCCCACAATGCCGAGACGAAACCAAAACCCAACACCGAACAACCACCACCTTTTTGAACGGTCATCTTTGTAGCCAGCCAGCAAACCTGAGTCACCCCGTCGTCGCCGCTAGACAGCTGCCCTTCATACGCCGCCGCCGTCGTCCGACTCAAAACCACCAAATGCGTCGCACCTGGCCGTCCGAAACCCACAAACCACTGCGGCCAAAACCTCCACCACGGCCTTTCTAACTGCCACCCAACAGCCACCCTCCTCAGTCGAAACCTCTGCCACTAACCCACAGTCGAGGTGCCGCCGCCACGCCGTTTCCATTTCGAGTCGTCCCACACAGCCCGCCGAACGTTCGAAGGAGGAGGAGAGGAGAATTGGCGTCGCCTACGTACAATCATTCGAGGAGTACGCCGTCGTTGGCCACCGTCGCCCCACTTTCCGGACAGAGCAGAGCGGGGACACAACCACCCGTTCCACCGTCGCCCGCTGTGGAGTTGCCGGTGCTGCGTGGGCCGGTCGACTCCCAATCCGCCAATTTCTGCAATTGGAGAAGGAGGAGGGTTTAGCCCAGTCGGAGCTCCGTTGTTGCTGCTGTGCGTCCACCGCCTCCGCCGACGACCGAAGGAGGAGCGAAGTGCTGCGCCGTTTTGGGCCAGAGAAGAAGGGACGTCCGAGTCTGATTTGGGGGAGAAAGAAACGAGAAAGGGACGGACGGGTTTTGAGGAGGAGATTAGGGTTAAAACCCTTTTAATGATCTAATTTTTCAAAATTTGCAATTAAACCACCCAGACTTTCGTTCTTTTATCCAATTGACCCCAAAAGCTTCCAAATTTATTCAATTGAGCCTCCAATTTACCCAAAACTTCAATTTTATCCCTTCAAATTCCAAGAACCCGAATAAAACAACACTATTGGCCTTATTTTCCCTAACCGGACATTCGATTCATGGTTATGGTTTTATTACCTTTTAAAATTATTCGAATATATATGTATATATATATACTTTACTCAAACCAAGTACTAAGTCAAATTACTATTTTCAATGTAGGAAACGAGGGTCCTCAAATCTAGGATTTTCAAGCACGGGCATCTACGTTCGCATCTTTACGAAACTACATTCAAGTGGGTGATTCTAAACTCTTTTCAAAACTATGTTTGTCTATGTTAAATGCAATTATATGAATTATCTATGTCTCAATGCAACATTCCATAGTAGCTTTCGAGCTAAAACAATGATAGTGTGTTGTAGCCATTCATTTATGATTTATATGATTTCTTCTTAACATTGCCGAACGTGTTCTATGTTTGACTATGTTAAATGCGATTGTAATGAATTATCTATGTCCTCAATGCAACATTCCATAGTAACTTTCGGGCTAAAACAACAGTAGCTTTCGGGCTAAAACAACAGTAGCTTTCGAGCTAAATCTATGGTTGGCCAACATCTATGAATCTATGAACGACTGACAGTGTGTTGTAGCTATTCATTTATGGTTTGTATGATTTGTGTTTAATATTGACAAACAAATCCCCACTGAGCGAGTTGAAAGCTCACACCCATTTTATTCAAACTTTTTCAGGTTGAGGAGTTGGACGTGGTACGAGGCGGTGGATGCGAAGATGTTATTTTCAATGCTATTTTATTTTCCTCTCTATGGATTGGTATCTTTAGTTTTTGTCAAGTTTAAAAACAAGATTGAGACTTGTGTTTCTGTTTAAGCTTCTTGAATAGTCGAGTACTACTATTTGATGCGATGAGTGAATCTCCTATTTTAAATTAATGTTAAGTTTTATTCACGCTTCCGCTCGAATTTATTGTGTTTGGGATTTATTGAAAACTCACGCCCTTATTTTTGGAAGTCTTAATTATGAAAAATTAAGTTTTACACTTTTCGAAAATGGGGCGTGACAGATTTTATACATTAAAGTATAATTTATGATTTGAAAAGTATGATCATCTTACGTGACAACGTGATTAGTACTTTTATTTTGTATAGATGATTAGTATTTTGTTAACTATACTGGAAAATATATAGACAAATTTGTTAAACATATATTTTTTCTTATTTATTATAACAATATAATAAATAAAATAATAAAAATATTTGAAAACGTCTTTTTATGCCTAAACTTCGCCTAGGCACGCTTACTATTTCAAGGCTTGAGACTTGGAATTGCCGCCTTGCCACGCCTTACGCCTTTTTTTTTTTTACCTTACTAACAATTGGTATTTTGTTATTTTTTATATTTTAGCTGAAGAAAAATTGGACTTTGTCAAAGGTGGAATCTAATGTGATTGATGATGACGCTTTGAGTTGTGTTTGAGAAATTTGACTTTGAATTTCAAGACTTTATCTATGTAATGCACAAATATGATTTAGTTTGATGTATTTACTTTGAATGTTAATATTATGGATGTTTTAATATAAATTTTAGGTATAATGAAGACCATATATATATATATGTATATATATATTCTGAGTTTGTTGGTTGCAAGAGTATTTTTATTCTTAGGTCAGTCTTAACGAACTCCAAAGTAAAAAAATAATAAAATAATAATAATAAATAACATTTGCATTTTCAGTTCATTTTGTTTTAAAGCGGTCGTGTTGAGAAAGGCATAGATGAATAGATTTGGTCGATCGAAAGGTCAACAGCTTTACGTGAGTGAAGGACTAAACTAGGAAGCAAATGACTATGGTAACAACGTAGTAAATCAAATAATTCATTTAATAAAACTAATTCAAATGTTAAGTTTGTATTATTGTTTTCCCAGTAAAATTCAACTTGATTTATAACAGTGAATTAGTTTGAGATGTAATAATAATAATAATAATTTTTATTATAAAGATAAGGTAAGGATCGATCCGTATTCAATCGCATAGCTTATCACTTTACGGTCCTTGAACCATTTTAGGGATCAGAACTATAAGGACCGAAATCAAATAAACGGAATTATTCAGGGACCAGAATCAAATAAGGAATTGTTCAGGGACCAACAATTAGACTCTGTTTGGATTACATTACTAGTTTCAATATTATTTACAGAAAAGAATTGGACTAACCGTTTCTCAATGGAAGCGGGAATTCTACTACGCTCAGTTGTTCCGTTAGATCCACCACGGCGCCGTTTTACTTTCCGCCGCCGCTCAATTAGGGTTTTTCTCAATCCTCAGGTACAATATACGCAATTCAATTATTCCCTTTTTTTCTTCTTCTTTTACTTCTCCAACATTTGCTGAAAATTGACTGAAATTGTATTAATAATGGAAGAGAGGGTATCAGGGGCCGAAGCCAAAAAAGGAATGGGTATCGGATTGGGTGTCCAAAAACGACGACGTTGTGCGGAGCTTGCCGATATGCATCGGCGGCTTATCTCTGTTGGCCGTGCTCTTCAACCGAACAGTTTCAGGCATTGCTCCTGTTGCTGACGCCAGCAGGTATTTTTTTTTTAGATACTGAATAAATTTCCCTTCTTCAGAGTAAAATACGTGAGGAAAATTTTGTATAAAAGTTCTTAAATTGTAATATCGAATTTTCTTGTCAATCCATGAATGTTATTGTATACAACTGAGTTATGGAACTTTTACTATATATGGCAGTTCGCAATCTCGAGCAGATCTATTGACCCTTGGTTTGGCTGTTACCAATATTCTGAATGGTCTTGTTTGGCTCTCTATACGGCCAAAGTCTATTTCTGTGGTGAGGAAAACTATTCTGGCCTTCTACTTTTGCGATTGTTTTTTAGTTTAGTTTTGCAGTCCTAAATAACAAAACTTTTGTTCTTCATACTTAAATAAAAACAAACTAAAAAAACAAACAGGTAAATCCCAATGGGATCGAATGTCGAAGAATATATCATGACCTTCCCGATTCTGTCATTTCTGAATTACTCTGGTATCGATCTTTATCCACTCATATGTATTTGTCACTTAGGGTCATTTTATTAAACTCGAAATAAAATATCACCTACTAAATATGCCAAAATAGGGAATTAATCTGATATTTCTTGTCGATCGATTCTCAGGGCATGGGAGTCTCTTTCAAACGTTACGTGCTGCAGGTCTCTTGTTGTCATTTACGATGGCATTTGCATTTTGCAAATAGGGTATGCTGATGTGTCCGACTCAAGCGGAGGCGAACCCGTGACTGTGGATGCTGACAAATTGATGGATGGATCTCTTTATAAGGGTGTTGCGAAATCTGGATCACGTGAGATTGTCTTTGGGTTAATTTTGTAAAACTAACCATAATTTAATTGATTTTTTTTAGATGGGTTAACTTTTTAATACAAACATTTTCATTAAATTTTCAGAAAGTTACTTGGCCAACTTGTCACTGTATCCTGGGAAGTCTGAGCTTCCATTTCTACCTCCGAATACACAGGTATTTATGTGATAGTTACTATCTTTAAGTAGAAACTACAATTAAAGTTTTTTTTTTTTTAAGTTTAGTTGCATTATCACTCTCTTTATCCTATAGATATGCATTATCATTTCTTACCATTTGTTTGTCAGTTATCATGAAGTAATTTCTAGGGAAGTTTTGATGTCTTTTTTAGGCAGTTATCTTGCAACCTCTTGGAAACAAAGGAATTGCAATAGTCGGTGGCGACATGATAAGGGGATTTACTACTTCTGACCAAGTATCTTTCTCTTTTTATTTTATATTTTAAGCTTATCCTCAGTCAAATTCTTCTTTTCTTTTTTTCTTTTGTTTGTTTTTGGCGTTTTTTTCCATCTTGTCCGAATGTTTCTGCTTCTCACGGTTTATGATTCTTTTTATTAAATAATATTAATCTTTCGCCCCCTTTTATTTAATCTATAGATTATGTGAATTCAATGGCTTTTACAAACATTAATGTAGAACTTTTAGACACGAAAACAAAATACCAAGGGTGAATTGTAATTTTAGTCTTGTAGTTACAGGTAGTTGAAAATAATAGTCCTACAAAAATCATGATTTGCAAAAAAAAGTCATGTAACTTTCATAAGACTCAATTCCGGTCCTGAAAACATTATTGTCAAACCCTCTATAGTTGTAGACTAATTTACCCCATTTACCAATCATGTAATATTCAAATTCGTATCTCCTAGTTTTTTGATTTTTTAGTGTATATCTGTTTATGTACTTTAGGCATGGATCACGTTGATTGGAGAGAAATTAGATGCTACACTTTCAAAAGTTGTAAATAGAAAGTCAGTGACAGTGCAAGACAAAATTTGAAAAAATAAATTACGGCATCGAAGTTGAACTTTAAGTCAGCTTACAAGGCCTGATGATCACATTCAAAGGTACTTTTTTTTTTTACATTAGTGTGTACACTGCTTAGTGTTTATATTTATTTTATTTTATTTTTGCTAAAATAATTCCTTTATTAGCTTTTTTGATCTAGATTTGAACTCCAAAAGGGATTATCTCGTAACTATGTGCTGACAGCAGGTATTGCTATATTTTACATTTCATGTAAGGGCTAATTACAAAAACTACACCTGACGTTTCGGTCAATTACAAAAGGACCCAGTTATCGTTAAAATTACTAATACCCACAACATTTGTTTTTCTTACAAAAGTGCTAGAGGGTATTTATAATTTTTAAAAATATGTGGGTTTTTTTTCTTCTGTAATTAGACTAAACCTCACAAGTAATTTTTGTCATTATCCCCTCCTATGTAATAAAACCATCTAGGTGTGTCACGTTTATGCTGATCAATGTCATAACAAGAAAATAATCCTTTAATTTCAGGTAATCTAATCCAGATTTGTCGTGCTGATACGGTTTCTTTGCTATTCATGGTTTTATGTAATTATCTTTGTTGAAAGTTGAAACAAAGAAATATCTTTATGTTTCTACTTGAGAAGAAGATTGGAGAAAAGTGAATGGCTCTGTATCTTTTTTTTTTTTTTTTTTTTGTCATTATATAGAATTTTACTGAAATTGCAATAAAGCCTGGTGACTTTCTCCAGTCAGATTTCTTGTTTGACTAAATGTAAAAAGTGTGACTATCTCAACCAATTAAGGCACGAAAAATGGGGCCTTGATTTTCCCTTCTCATTTCCTATTTCACTTTCTTAGATTATTAGTTGGGTCAATTTTGAGTCCAGAATTCAGATTCACGGGTTGGGTCGCAACTTGAAACCCATGCCGTAAATTTCACTTTGTGTCCGAAATTATCACATATAACATTAATACGGTATATTGAAGATGCTACTTGAAACGGGCAATAGAATAGGAGAATCCGAAATTAGAATGTTTTCATAATAGATTCCATTAAAATTATCTGGCAATTAGCTTTATGTAACTCATTTTTCCCTGGCAACTAACAACTCATTTGGTGCCAGGAGGGGAAACAACAACAACAACAAAAAAAACACTGTTATAAGTTGCATTCTATATCATTTCCCTCCCTTTTACAATCCTAGCTACCACATTATGGTATCGATCAACTGTAAAATTCCCATTCATTAATCTGACCAAATATTAGGAAATGCATTAAATTTTAATCACAATGATTAAAATCCTTAGTATTAAATCCTCCAATAATCAGGAGACCTAAACTTCAAGTTACATCCTCACCAATCACCAAAACCAAAAGCTATTCAAAATCTGTATCTAAAACCTATAGCTATAATCATTAATCCCATCCTCACCATCAAAAAAAAAACAAAAAAAAACAACAATAAATGAATTACCTCTCATTTTTCTCCTCTACAAATCTGCATCTAACTAACAATCAAAAACTCCCCAAGTTAATAATAAGCATCCCTCGATTTCACCTCCCACGGCAATAAACCGTTCGAAAAATCAACCAAATTCGACAAAACAAAATCTCTCATCCCCGTATCCCAAACCTCGCAAAACCTCTGCGGCCAGTCGGATGGCTCGATTGCTTCCGTCCCCAAACCCGGCGCTCGATCCCTCGACCCACGGTTCTGATTTTCCCGCCAATCCGCAACGTACGTAGCAACCCTTCTATAAAACTTAGCCCTAAAAACCTCCCACACTTGGTACTTATAATGATTGATTATCACAGCGCTTTGCGGCAATCCCTTGTACTCGAACCCTTTCTTTAGCCGAAAATGGTGCACCACGTTGACTAGGCTTGAATCGAGAGCATCGGGCCTCACGATCGATTTATGCCTCTCGGGCTCCTCAAGCCGACAAGTGTACCCCACCGTGACGCCCTGCGCGGGCCGCAAATTCAGCCCGGACGGCCCGAAACTATGGCAAGACGTTCTGATTTCTCCTATATTACTCGAAATCGACGAGAAACTCGACACTAGAGCCCGAAGCGAGTTTCGGCCCGCGTAGCCCGATTTCCGGAACATCCGGTGGCGATGGCCTGAATACGGGAAGTAGAAATACTCGTCCACGTCCATGAAAGAAACCCAATTGCATTCATCTTTAGCTCTCAACGCACAATGCGAGAAGCCTGCTTCTTGGGTTTTAATCCACGGCCAAACACGCCTCGTGACGTTGTAATTCTCGAGATCGAGTTCTTCAATTATTTTTTCGAGCCCATCATCACTATTGTTATCGTAAATGAACCATCTCTCGACTCCGAGCCAAGAGTGATACATAATCCACTCCCGAATCGATGGAGCTTGGTTCCACACCATCGTACACACGCAAAGCTCGAACTTTTTTCCACCCGTCATTTTTCTGTCGGGCATTTGATCGAATACCTTGGCTAAGGAAGGCATGAGTACTAGGTTTTGAGGCCTGGCCTTAAAATGCTGTCTCGATCCAACAGTCACGCGAATGTCTTGAAATTTCTCGGGATTGCTTTGAATGCCACGTGGCAATGGACATCTCACGACTTCTTGAGCAGCAGTGAAAGCCATTGCACTAAACGTATACTTTTCGTACCCGAAATGGCAACTGAATTGTCTCGGGTCGGATAACCGATTGGACCGTAAATTCAATCCCTTAACGAACACCGCCACCGTGCCGCCGTCTAAAGCGGCCTCATACACCAAATTTTCCCAAGAATAGGAAGTTTTATTATTACTCAACCACAACCCATTTTTTTTATTACCAGCCCACTTTAAATTTGCATCATATGAAAAATTATTATTAACAGATATTGGAACTGGGCACCTGACAATAGACCTAAACTGATCGTATTTCTCTAAAGACAACACTTTTTGCACAGAAAAACTGGAACTTTCATTTCTAACCCTACTTAATTGATTTTTACTAAAATAAACACATTCAAGTTGACTAATATCACTATTATTATTATTATTATTATTATTATTAATAATATTACTACCGCTAACTAATAATAAAACATGATCGGGGAACAAAACCCGGTTTTCTAATTTTAAAGGCAGTGAGAAATTACTGAGATTTTGAACTGATTTAGCAGTTGTGCTTGTGCTGTAACTAGAAGAAGAAAGTAAAGGCAAGCTTGAAACTACTAAAATGGGGCGAAAAGATGAAGAAGTAAAAGTGGTTGTATGGGATAAAAGATGGAGAAAGGCTAAGATGGTAAAACACAAGACAAGAAATCTTACGGACAAGCGCTGAAGAGAAAACAGAGATTGTCTGAGAATAATGCGTTGCTGCTGTTGTTTTCTCTTGCGGCGGTGATCTGATGAAGAAGGGTTCATTGAGTTTGTGTCTGGTGATAAAGAGATTGTTTTTTTTGTTTTTGTTTTAAGGGATTTGATAAATTAATGGAGTTGTAAGATAAGAAGGAAAATTGGAATGTGGGAAAATATAATTCTTTGTGCAGATCTGTGACTGTGTGGTCAGTCAGTGGTTGTGTTGTGTGCTTTCTTTAGTATTTGCTTTTAAGGTTGGTTGCTTCTGGTAACGGGTATATGTCGGAGAAAGAGAGAGAAATAATTCAAAATACAGTATTTGTTTTATATTTTATTTTAATATTATTTGTATTTGTATTTGTATTTTATTTTGTGTGCGCGCGCTGCTGTTTATTGGTCAGAAATAAAGTTTGCTGGCTGATAAAGACATTTTTAAGCGAAAATTCTTGAGTGATTTTCAAGGGAAAATTAAATAATTAATATATATCTTAATTAATATTAAAAAAGTGGTAGAGATTAGTAGAAAATTCTAAAAAAAAAACATAGAGACGTCAGTAATAATGACGCATCTAAAGCATAACGCTATTATCACAAGCGCTCCATTTCATTTTGCAAAATAAGATTTTTTTTTGGAGCAAAAATGAAAAAAAAAATTGAAAAATGAACGTCATTTGCATAACCAATTTTCAATAAAAATAAATAAAAATTGGGACGTTGGTGGCAACAGCGTCCCTAATTAAAATGTAAAAAAATCTGGCTTTCTCTGTATTTTGATTTTTAAAAATTTAAGGATGCTAGCAATAACGTTCTATTTCGATTTTTTTTTTTAACATTTGGTACGGGACGTTGTTGTAACTAGCGTTTCGATTTTCTTTTATTGTAAATTGGTCCTGAGACACCAGTGGCAATCACGTCCCTCTTTCAATTTTTTTTATTTATTTTTGCCCCACCCCCAAAATCTTGTTTTGCAAATTGAGATGAGGTGCTTATGATAATACTGTCTCGCTTTAAAGACGCCTACATTTTTTCAAGTTTCCGTCAATCTATACCACTTTTCCAATTTTAATTAAACAAGAGATTCTACTTGTCCCCTTGAACTAAAGTCTTAGAGAAAATTTTCGATAACTTTTGGATCCCGCTTTCTAGATTTATTTTAGTAGATTTATATAGAGAATGTCGATTCTAATGAACGATTCATGAATATGAATGACGAATCCAAAAATTCTATACAATTCTGAATATTTTCAAAGTTGATTGCAAATTGGAAATTTGATCCACGGGATAACAACGAATGTTAAAATACTTTTATTTTGGGAGAAGTGAGTCATTATACCTGGACATCGATACACCTTGCAAAATACATTGAATAATTTAATTTATCATTGTATATAATTTATATATATTATTATATATAACTAATTTATATTATTACAAATAACTGAAATTCTAAGTTTAAAATCTAAAATCTTTAAATGAAAAAATAAATCTTAAAATGAAAAATTAAACTCGAAATTGGAAAAGTAAATCATAAACTCTAAATTTATGTTATATATCATCACATATAACTGGTACAATGATAGATTTCTGTCGGACCCTAAAATTGAAAATTAAGTTCTAAAATGGAATATACACTCTAAATTAGAAAATTAAACCTAAACTCTAAATTTTTGTCATATATCATCACATAAAACTAACATTTATCATCACGTATCACTAACATATATCATCATATATAAATGGACGATAGTAGATTTTTACAGGGTGCACCTAGCAAGGTGCACCCGAGTCCATATAATAAATTGTCGGGTATGACTCTATTTTCTAATTTTCAGTTTCACTTATAATTCTTCGGGTGTAGATATTCGCATCCTTTTTTTTTATTATTATTATTATTTCATCCCATTAAAATAGATTTCCAATAAAATACCAAAATTACTCCTAAAACCCCAAACACCCCAAAATACACTTCATCTTCTTTAACCCTCCACCACCATCTGTCGCTGCCACCCCCGTCGTTGTCGCCGCCACAGGCATCCATTGAAAAACAAAAAAGAAAAAAAAAGAAAAAAAAGTGTTGTCATGATCGCGCCTTCCTGTTGCCGCTGCCACACCCACCGCCACTGTCATCTCCAACGAAGAAGAAGCAAGAAAAATATTTATGCGTTCGGATCAGATTTTCAAACGCATTCGGAAATAAAATAAAACATGCTTCATGGCGTCGAACTAGAATTTCGAACGACATGAGCATGTTCATGTCTGGTTTTTCAAACGCGTTTTGAAAATCTGATTCGACCGCATGTTCTTCTTCTTCTTCTTCTTCTTCTTCGTGTAGTGGTGACGTGGTGGAGGCAGTGGTTGTAAATGGTAACTTGGCGGCGTGTTTGTGTGTGTTTTGATTATTCAATGGCCGACGACGGTGGCGGCAGTGGTGATGGTGAAGAAGTTAAAGTTTGTTAGGATTTAAAAAGTAATTTTGATATTTTTTCGAATTTTTTTTGAACTAATAAAATTTTTCCATACGTATATTCACATCCTAATTCTTTGTTGATATTTAACATGTATAGATACATTCAATACTGCCCATAATTATTTCAATGAATGCATCATCAATGGTGCAGCCAAATGATTAGCGAAACACATGAAAGTAAGGCGAGTGAGATCCGGAATTGATAATTTTACGGAATTTAAGAAAAATGTTAAAATTATAGGTATCATCGAATGACTATAATATATTTTTATTTAAATAGTTAAACATGTGAAATAATAAAAGTAGAGTTAAAATTAGTAAAGTAATATTTAATTCTTATTCTGAAAGTAATTACAAGAATGATTATTTTTTGAAAATGTAAATATGATAAATATAATAAGATATATGAAAATTTCTAAATTACAAAGGTCGGGCGAGTATTTCTTAGCATCGATAATAAAGAATTAAGTGGCATTTCCACTGAACAAGCCCAATAGATAAAGTGTAAAACCCGTTAATTGCAAAATTAACAGTCTTCAAATTCCTCAATTAAGAAGATGGCTTGAAAGCAATGGCCAAATGGTCAAACTGAATAAGTTGTTTAGCATTATGCCTTAGTAAAAAGAGAAGACTTTATGACTAGTTGGTCAATAAAGTAAGGCATAGAATAAATCACGGGAATGAGTGTATCCCTTGCTTACTCTTCGTCGAGATCTTGGGATTTTCGGTATATTTTGGTGGGGGCAGCATATATAGTCCCAACTTTATTACTTTCTCTAAATGTAACAGAAATTCAAACTCTGCAACAGTATATTATTCATAATTTCTTGCAACCAGACAAATTATGAATTTCAAAATTGTCTGCAGCATACGAAATCATAGAGTTTCTATGAATAACTACTTGTTATTTGTGAGTTTAAAATGCTTGCAATAGTTTTGATATTTTTTATCAAGCGTTATAGTAAATCATAAGATTCGCCCAATATTCTCCCTCAATAAAGTGACTCGAGCACCACCTAACTACAATATGTGCGAGGGAAAAAAAAGTGAGTTGATTGGGGTTTTTTTTTTTCTCTGTTTTTTCTTAAACATTCAGCATTTGGAAATAAATGATTTAGCTTCGAGTTCAAAAATAATAAGTAACTTGATATATAATTGTTATACTAGTGATTGATTGATTATCCACTAGTAATAGTTTATTGTTTCCACTTTATTACCGGCCCATAAAGAAGGAAAATGAGACGATCGAACAAAACAAAAGCTGTGGTCCTGATCTGGACCATATATATTAGCCTACACTACATATTCACAGCCTGCTCTACGTTAATCATATTATTTAACTAATAAGCTTTGGGTTATGAATTTTTTTTTACTATAAACTACTTTTGAACCATTATTGGGATTTGTCATGTACATATATGATAATCTCCTTGCCCTTTAAAAGATTAAGACTTAAGTAGCATTTTTCAAAATATGCATTATTCATTTGTAACAAGAAAGAATATGTAAAGAACTTTGCTTTGAAGTGACCACAGTACCAAACCAAACATGGCACATGAAGTTTGGGGTGTTCTTAAGAGTTAAGACGAAGTGTCAAGACTAATCATTATTCCAAACATGTGTCTTGAAATTCCTTTGGTTATGGAACAAGAAAGAGCAAATCATGCCTAAGTAGTGGGAATGCATGTGCTTTTAAACACCTAAAAGTTGAGAAAAATAAAGTCATAAAGCTTGATTACAAAAAAAAAAAAAAAAAGTCTCGTCATTTGAATTTTACACAAAATCTCATGAGTTTTCAGAGCTAACGATTTTAAATCCTTGTAACTGGATTTTAGTCATTTTAGAGGGTTTCAAATTCACTTTATTCGGCGTCATTTGAAATCCTCTTCCCCGAATCCAAGTACGACCTTAGGGAAGTAAACTGAATGCGGCTTAAGGCCAATATCGAAAAGGGTATCAGCTTTTTGCTCTCAAAGGGTTATTACTTTACCCAACAAGACAATGCACAAGATTAATAAAGGCGCTTGAGGCACCCCATTAAAGCATCTGTATGCTCCGGCTTGCCAACAGAGACACGAACATAACCAACCAATTCTTTGTTGCTGTAGTGACGAATCATCACCCCCATTTTCGCCAGGTCCTCCTGCAAAAGGGGGGGGGGGGGGGGGTTAACCAAAAGAGAAAGAAGTAAAAAATATAAAGAAAAGGATAACGAACAATGAAAACAAGTTTTTTTTTTTATACCTTCAACGTCTTAGCATCCCTTCCAGAGGAGACCTCGCAAAGAATGAAATTAGAGTAGCTCGGGTATGGATTGAGGAATGGTACTTGTTGCAAAAGTTTGAAAAGCCTCTCCCGTTCTTGCACTAAAGCCACTTTCACGGTCTGACATAAACCAAAGACATAATAAGCGCTAGCGTCTTAAATTGAGAAAATTACACCAAACCCTTTCAACTATGGGATTTCTTGTACTTTGCCCATTAAAACTTTTTTTTTTCACTTAACCCCTGGAAAAATTAAAAAACTGACACGTTTCTACTGCTTCTGACACATGTCCATGCAAACAGAAATCCCTAAAAACAAAACTAATTAATTAAAAAAAGAACCCGAAAAAAAACCCAAAACTGACAGCCATAAAAAATAAACTAAAAAAATGGAAATCCTAAGAAAACCAAACTGGAAAAAAAAAACTAAAATTGAGCCCTGCCTAACCGAATGCACTCCGTTAGGCAGTTTGATACAAGTTTTTGTCAATGTGAGATGACTCAGGAGCAAAGTGCAAAAAGAATTTAGTGGGAAAAGAGTAAAGAACCCCATAATTCAGGAGGGTTACTGTGATTTACTTGTTTTACAAAATATACATTTTCAAAGCCGAGATAATGTTGCTCCTAGTACCTCCAGATAGGCAGGATTCTCTAGTGCTGCACATGCTGCGATTTCGGCGGCAACAGAGACATTATATGGTTGCTTAGCCCTCCATAGGTACTCGATCATGCTCAAAGGAAATGCTCCGTATCCAACTCGAAGTCCAGCTAAAGCTGAATCAATCAGCACAATATTTGTTTATAATCATCACGTCAAAGTTCACAACACAATTTAGAGCATTCCATTAAGCAGTAGATGTTGTCAAAGCCCGGCCCAGTTTTCAAGACACATTTTAAAGGTCCGGGCCAATAGGCCTGGTGTCAAATTACACTATATTTTAAATCTTGGGCCTAAAAATGACGGCCCGAATGAATTTCGGGCCATGGCAGTTTTTCTCACTGGTTCAATGGCCCGGCCCATTTGACAGCTATATTGTTGTAGGGGAGATGCCCGTTTTCGCATGAATAAGAGTATAACGTCGATGAAAGCTTTCATATTGGAGTTTGCACAAAACAATTTGAAATGAACACCTTATTATATATAAAGCTTAATTAGCATTTTGAAGGAGAAGGGATAATAATATACCAGCTCTTTTGCTAAATGTCCGAAGCACAATTAAATTCTCATATTTCTTCACCCATTTCATTTTAGACTCAAGTCCCGCAAATTCAATATACGCTTCATCCAGCACAACCAATATTGGCAGATTAAGTATCTTCAGAAGCGTATCATCGTCAATAATGCTGATATTATGACAATATCCAATGTCAATGTAAATACTAAATACAAAAGAAAAGGCACTTGTATAGTTCATTATATATATATGTGTGTGTGTGTGTGTGTGGTGTGGAGAGAGAGAACATACATAATATATTTTTTAAAAATGAAAAAAAAAACAAAAAAAAACTTGGCACTGCATATTGCAATAAATAAATTACAAAAAAGAAAACTTGATTGAAAGCAAAATTACCTTCCATCCGGATTATTAGGTGAAGTCAGGAATATACACTTTGGTTTCTCGTGCTCGACGGCTTCAATTATCCTATCCACATCCAAGCTGAAGTCGGGCTTCCGAGGAACTGCCAAATGGGATAACCTTAGAAATGCAGGGGGGAAAGAAACTTATAGTTGGCACCACAGATGATGTGATAGTATTCTAGAAATGACATATATATCATCAATTTCTTTCCTCAAACCTGATTATTTATTTAAATTTAGGGATAATTACAAAAACTGCTCAATTTTTGGATTAATTATAATAACTCCAGTTATATCCTCTTGAGACAGCACTTTGTAAAATAGGAAAAAGGTCAAGGGATATTTGTAAGGTTAAAAGATAACTGGGCTTTCTTGTACTTCAGCTGCAATTTGTAAAAAAGAAAAAAAAAATGTCGAGGGGGTATTTGTAAATTTAAAAGATAACTGGGTTTCTTGTAATTTGGCAAAACTCAAGGGTAGTTTTGGCAATTAATCCTTAAATTTATTATTAACTTGACATAAATGAAAGGAAAAGACAAACTTACCCTTGACAACAAGTGCCCCATTAACAGCTGCGTCAAACTCATACATTGTAAAAGTTGGGGGACAATCCAAAATTTTGTCACCGGGTTCTAATACACATCTGGGCGATCAATTCAAACAAAGACACGCACAAATCAGGCATGAAAACCAAAAATAAAAATTGAAACACAAATCTATAAAAAGGAGTGTAATACAAACCGCATAATCAAATCAATAAGTTCATCTGCACCACAGCCAGCAAGAATATACTCAGCTTCAAGACCAGAATCTTTAGCAAGTGCAGCTCGCAATCGACGGCTTTCAGGATCGGGATAAATATATGGGAACTTTATCGAACCAAGAGCTTCGAAAACCTACAAGGAAATTTGTACTTTGATAGTAAAACCATGCAAAATATGAAAAATGCTAGCACAAGACGGAATAAAGATTTGGGATAATTACAAAAACTACCCTTGAGGATAGGTCAAATTACAGAAAAAATCAGTTAATTTCGAAAATTACGAAAACCACCCTCCAGGTTAAGTGGAACTAACTGAAATTGCTGACATCATCAAATACTTTTATAATTATTTAGAAATGTTGAGGTGTGTAGTGGTAATATATTTGATGAGGTCAGCAAATTCCGTCAGGTCGACTAACGGTTGGAATAAAATGTAAGTGGAATCAAACCTCAATGGTGGTTTATATAATATTCAAAGTTAGCTAGTTTTTTTTTCTTTTCGTAAATACAACAAAACATCAGGGGTAGTTTTTGTAATTATCTCTAAAGATTTTATACAAACAGTATTATATCCACACAAAGAAGAATTCATCAAATGTTGGCCGTACCTCTGGAGGCGGGCCATATGGATTTTCATTCGCATCTAATTTTATAATTTCTTCGGGCTTCCTACCAAGACGAGTAGACAACACCTGCAAACACAACAAATCACGATCAACTAACAAAAGCGATTTTGGAAACTGGGAAAAGTTGAGATATCTGGAGATGTTAATTGAAACAACAAACTGATGACAAATTTATTTTTTCTATGTGCTCTTTTCATCTTGAATTGAATCTGGAAATATAACGAAATACTTGAATTACTTGTTCAAAGAATAAACACGAAACAAAGGGGGCGAACTGAAGTTCCATGTCTTAATCTCCTTTCATACATCTATAAGCGTAACGATGCTGAGAGCATAATTCTTCATGATATAAAAAGAAAATGAAACAAGCACTCAACTTATTTATAGAATAACACCAGAAAAATGTGAAATCAAGTGAGCATTTTCTATTCAAGCAACAACAGATTTAAAAATTCAGAGAACAACATGTAGACTATGCCGTTGAAAGACTAGCACATACAAGGATAAAAAGCAATGTCCAAAATAACACTGGATTGTATAGCTAAGAACCATTACATTATTTTGCTCGGGAAAAAAAAAAGGTGTTTCTGATCAAACACTATGAGTGCATTTCTATTTCACGCATTTTATTAATTGATTCATGTTCTTGACATGGTATTTATAAACAATGAAAATGTGACGATGGGAAAAAAAATGACCTCGAAAGGTAGAATAGGTTGATAAGGGGACAATTTAAGGAGATGGGGTCGAATAAATGAATCCCCGGTCAACGAAGCTCCGAGTTCCTGTTGACTTTCCTCCTTCACCGGCACGGCGGCGGAGGAGGAGGAGGCCGGCGGCGGGGCCATAAATGTAATTTTACCCCGCCTCAGCTTCCCCTCAAATGAACAGCTGAGATTGATATTCCGTCTGTCTACGAAACAGGATGACCTCTGATGGCAGAACAAATCAATCACGCCCATGTACCTTTAATTTCTATAACCTGCGTAAAATAATTAAAAAAAAAAAAAGTTTCGAACAAATTATACCAAATGTAAACCAAAATCATACATTAGAAAAGATTGTAAATGAAAGTGAAAGTATATCATACCTTATGAGTGTGTGAAGATTATGAACCCTAAAACCCTCTGTGGCTGCGGTTAGTGCTTAGTAACAGGTGCCAAACAGATTATTAGCATAAAACACATTAATAAAATGGCTGCGTTGAGATTTGGCTCAGTGTTCAGTCAAAGAACCCAGACCATTTTCTGTTTCTGTATCCAGCAGCGCACACAATAAATAATTTTTGGAAATAAAGAAAGGATTTCAAAATAATAAGAGGTTGCAGCAGACCCGTTTCCATTTTTATTTATTTACTTATTTTTGAAATACAGGTTTCCGATTAGATATATGATTAAAATATAATAATAAAAACTGATTTGATATAAGACTAAACAAATAAAATGTCGATATGAGTGAGTAAATGGTGGAATTTATATGGAATAAATAAATAACGATTTGATTATTTCTTTTTTCCTTTTTTAAAGATGAGTAGAAATAACTTGTAAGGGGAAACAAATTAAGGTGGGTTGATTTACTTTCGAAATTTCGGAGACAAAATCATATTTTGACTGAAAATTGAAATTAGGACTAAACTAGAATAAAAATGAGATTGTTCCCAATCTTTTGGGTTGGCCCATTAATTAATGAAGTAAAAGGACGCGACTGTTTATTCACATCCTTCTAATTTTTTATTTTTTTATTTTGACTTACATAAATGTTTATTGGGGGTAATTCTAATTTCTAAATGATCCAAAAGAAAAACAATGGTTTGTCAATTGTTGTAAATAATTATCAAAATTTTCATTAAATCCAACTCTAAATATATCATTACAAAATTATATCATGTTAAAATAGCCACAACGTTGAAAAAGGTGAGTGGAGAGCTGGCCTGCCCACAAATCGGAATGATGGGTCTGGAGGCCCAACACCCAAAACGGCTTCTATGCTCTTTGTTATGTGATGATGGGCCGACCATAAATTGGAATAAACCCTATGCTTGCTCTTTCGAGTTTCGTACACAGAATACGATCCCTAACATTGTTGAGAGGTTTTAAACAAGTGAAAATGTTTGGGAAACTAAGTGAAATACTAATTTATGTTTTTTGTATGCAGTGTTACTAATCATTAGGATTATACGTATATTTATCTTCTTCTTTTTAATTTTACGTTATTTTTCACTTATTTCTAAATATTTTTTTGTAAAGGTTAAAAGATCGTGCGTGTGTCTTGTTTAATATACAAATTGTTCACCCCGATTATTACAATAACTCTGATGAGGAGATGTGGACAGTTATTTTGTATATTTGAAACTATTTTTGTATCAAATTGTCCACCACTATTGTTAGAATAATCTAACTCTGCCGAGAAAATGTGAAAGTTCTTGTATATCTGAAACTGATTTTTTGTAGTTCGTATTTGTACAAAAAGTTTTGCATCACCATATTTTTTTAAAATATTAGATCAAATACGGTTATTTTATGTTTTCCAGAAAATGTTTTGGATGAGTTTTTTATGAACTTATAGTTATTTTCTCTCGGTAGGATAGGAGACTATTTGGTAAGAACCGTCGATAAACTCATGACAACTTGTTCAATCTAATAAGCATTATGTTTAAAATTGTAACATTTTCTAATAAGTTATTATGAAAAATTAATTTTTATATTTATATATCTTAATAAATATTTTTGTTTAGAAACAACATATTATTTTATGTTTGATAGAATATAGATATAGTTATCAGAAATGAGGAAGTCTTAATTTATTTTTTCTTATTATTTTTCTTATTTTGTTTAAATTATTTTGGAAAATCTTTTTTTAATTTTATATTTCTTTTTGTTTATATTTTCTTGTATCATGTGTAAATTAATTTTCAATCAATCAACTACTTTAATAAACTAATTTATCAAATACTAATTTTCAAACCATAAATATATTTACATTTAAAGGAGGGAAAAAAAGCACACTTTTATGCGCTGTTTTTAAAGACAATTTTACACTATGTTTCAAAGTTGAATAAAAAAATATTTATGCGCACTCATATATTTGTCTCTACACAATGTTATGCAATATTGCACGCAACTCTTATTTATTCGTTTATGAACCTCTGTTAACCAAGTGTTTTGCGTACCAGTTGGTAACTGAATATAAGCCTGATAATTCATGTACCAGTTGGTAACTGAATATAAGCCTAATAATTCATATCTACACGTATTTGATTACGCAGTATATGTGCCTATTGCGCCCCCACATCGCATTCATATGGGTTTCTAAAGACAATTAAATATTTATGTTGGATATGAATCTTCAACAATCATCCGCTGTTTGAAATCTTTGACAGACGATCTCTTTACCGCTAAAACTTTAGATTTGTCACTCTAATGAGACAGTCTTCCCGTAGTTAGGGGGAGATAAGAAAAAGTATTTTCTAATGGAACAATAAGAATAATTTCACACTATGTCTCATTATGATCTCCGCATTTCACAATGTAAAGTGAAAGTAAAGTAATGTGAACAATTGATCTTCAAAGTATAGAAGACTCAATTTTTAAAGTGATGAGATCATATATATACCAGCTGAATATGTCTGCAAGGATAAAAGTTCCCATAAAGGGCACAATGTCACCGATTAAGACATTGCAAAAGGAACATGTATGACACAACTTCAATTGATCATCAATGAACATAATTTCTCTCATTGGATTATCTCTGGCTATACTTATGTCCATGAATCATTTCTGGAGAACGCTCCGATGTTTAATATGATTCCAGAGAATAAAGAAATCTCCATGTACTATGAGAGTTTATATGAGTTGATGGAGATTTTTCACACACATTGATTATATATATACATTGTTGCTCAAAGAATCATAGAGAACGATGGTATCGAACCACGCTCTATTGAAATATCAACAAAGAGCAAATTGACCTAATTCTAAAGAATCAATTCAGGTAGAACTAAATTCACTAACAACAAGACAGGTACTTGGTCTGGCAGTGCTAGTTTCACCAAGTGTAAAGCCTGTAGGACATAAACAAAGTTATGTCAGAAAGTGCAATGAGAAAAATAAATCCATGACATGCAAATCTATAATTAAAACACGAAATTTCTCACAACGAAAAGAATCGAGATTGGGTCGAGAACGGTCATGGCACTCGGAACGGGATCCTCACGAACTCCGGGCTCGGCCCAAGGAGATTTCCCATTAGGGTCGAGAAACGGGCCCGTATTTGGAAGATTGTTCACCATATTAAAATCAAGAAGCAAGAGATATCGTAGACGTCGTAATCGTTCGGGGTTAGAAGTATAAGGGACTAAATCGTGTCCGAGCGAATGACGACCTTGCATACACTCAAAGAAATCATCAAATAAAAAGGAAATCTAAAAATACAACGAAACGACAATTAAATCGAATGCCTTAACCAAGCCGTGTCGCAACGGCGCCATTTTGAAGTGTAATTTTTTGGGGCTTTGGAAATCAAAGGTTCATTTGGCTTGGTGTTATCGTAAATCGATTCGATTGAGAGAATCAATGTGTTTCAAACTTGGATAATAAAAGAAAAATGAAATAAAGCAATTAACTAACTAAACAAAGCTAGGAATTGAAATTGCATGTTGGTCGGATGCCTGGTCGTATGCCTTAATTGAAAATGCAAGCAAATTAAGGAAATAAGCAAAAACAAGCATTGTTTCATTAAGTACAATCATGCATGCACAAGGTATAACTAAACTTGCATGTACATAAAAACTTGAAAAATGCAAATTAGCAAAAATTGAAAGCACAAATAGCAAGAGCAATGAAAATTAACGTCAAAGTTCGAGACTTTACGTGAAATAACAAGTATCAAGTAATAGATCTAGGATTTAAGCCAAAATAATGCATGAAAATTAAATACAAATAAAGCACAAGAACAACTTAAAACCTAAACAATCTATGACCCGATCTACGATCTAAAAGTGTCACTCCTCTAGAATCCATAGCCAAATCATAAGTTTCAACAAGTAACCAAGGAGTAAGACAAAAAACATATAATGAAGAATAGAGCATGAAATTGAAGAACAAGTTTGAAATTAAAAGGAAGCTTACTATAATAAAAGATGAGAATCCAATAGCTTGAATTACAATCAAAAGTACTAATCCAAAGGAGTATTTAGATTCTTCTTACACTCACAAACCCAAGGCAAAATTTGAAGATTAAATCAAAAATCTAAGAGAGAGAAAAAGGCCTTGTTCTTTGGAAGATTTAGAAGAGAGAATTAAGTCCAACACTCATGCAAGAGTTGGAGGTTGAGTGGATAATCCCTCAAGTCAAGTTGTGGGGTTTATATAGTTATTAGTAGGGGCAAAATCGTTAAAATACTCTAATTCCCGAACTCGCAGTCGATCGACTGCGGATCAGTCAATCGACTGACTTTCGATCGACTAAGGTCAGTCGATAGACTGCCTGTCGATCGACTGACCTTCGATCGACAAAGGTCAGTCGATAAAATGCCTGTCGATCGACTGGTGGTCGTCGATTGACTGTCATGCCAATTTTGGGGAGTACACTGTCTCGCAGTCGATTTTTGAGGCGTGCAGTCGATTCTCTTGGGATCAGTCGATCGACTGCAGACTGTCCGGGCAGTCGTTTGGGCAGTTGATCCGGCTTGATTTTCTCGTTTTGGCACGGATTTTGAGCTTCAAGGCCTCGACTCGATCCTCAGTAACTTAGAGCCAGCCCAATTCTTCGTGCCACCTACAACATAAGAAGTTTGAATTCAAAAACCCACAAATCGTCATCAAAAAACGCATATACCAAGCTTCAATAGTAAAAATAAAAAAATGACCGAAAACCCTAATGGAAAATGACTCAAAACTACTAGAAACGATGCTAAACCCTAATTAAAAGTACAAGAAAAACACAACAATTACATGCAAAATAACATGCAAATTTATACTTGAAACACGGAATTTCGTACAACGTCATGGAATTGACTATGGGGATATGTACTCTCCCATAATAGATGATATAATTCTAAAGAATGAGAATGCAGCTTATACTTGTGGTTACATCATATCTCTGTGAGAATCATGATTTAGAGATATATAAGAAAGTGCTAGCTGGCCTTTCCTTGCCAAGGCAAGTGACTCTAAGCCACAGAGTGCATTTGCAATTAAACTAAAACACTCACTTTATGAATTAAAATAATTCAGACGGATGTGGTATAACCGTCTAAGTGATTACTTGATTGGGAAAAGATAAACAATGCCCTTGCGTATTTATAAAGAAAATAAGTTTCAAATTTGCGATTATAATTGTATATGTCGATGAAAGGAACATAATATCCACTTTTAATGAAATAAGAGTTATCGCTAGTTATTTGAAATTCCTAATTTGAGATAATGAGTCATGGGAAAACTCGGTCATGTTAAGGCTTTAAACTAAAACAAAAATTTGTGGAATACTAAATTCTACAGTTTGCATATATCCAAAAGATTATCAGGCGATTAAATGTGGATAAGTGCAATATGCTAGCACTCCTATGATTGGTCAAAGTAAAGATATAAGTAAATATCAATTTCGTCAGCGGAATGACGAAGAATTGGTGGGAACTGAAATTCCCTTCATATGTATAATATGCGCATTATTGTACTATTACTAATACACTTGACCAAATATTACTTTCTCAAAATTGTTATCTTGATTTAACTAAAGAAAGCGCAATGTCACTAGAATGAAATCAAAACGTATTTTGATACCTAAAAGAAACCATTGACACGAGTTTATTTTTTCGATCCATAAATATAATTGGGACTGCAGATGGTCTTATAACCCCTAAAAAAAATATTGAGTTTACTTCCTACTGTGAAACACCAAATAGTATTGTTGATGTTGGTTACTCATTTGATCCATGTAAAGAGAGGATCATCATACATGTAGTAGTTCATGATTACCAATGGTAAATATTATGATTATTCATATATCTAATAATAGTGGCTTGAACTCTATCACTGAAGAAAATGTGATAATATGAGTTATATCACCACAACTTTTCTACAACCAACAACTATGAACTTTCTCAAGAGTAAAGTAAATCGAGGAAGTGGAGACTTTCAAAATTCTTTGATAGATATATATATCAAAGAGAGGTGTAGACTTTAGGGGGAGTCTCAACATAGGTGTGTTGTACTCTTTTTACTTAGACCAAGTTTTATTTTCCCATTGGGTTTTGTTACTTGTCAAGCTTTTAACGAGGTAACAATGAAACACCATTTCACCCTTTGACTTGGCAAAATGGGGAATGTTGAAGGAAAAACACAAATGAAACACCATTTCACCATTTGACTTGGCACAAGGAGGAATGTTGAAGGAAAAACACAATTGGTGTGTTTTCGTCAACGAGTAACTGATGTAGGATAATTTAGGTATTTGTTATCTTTATATATTATGAAAACATGTACTCCCTCTGGTTCTATTTATATATCGTTTTAGTGTTCAGTATTTGTTTCAATTAATTAACGTTTTAGTTAAAAAAAATTGTTTTTCTTCCGCAGATACCCCTTATCCCATAAAACTTTCCCTCTCTCATCATTATGAATAAACTTTATCTAATCAATCGCTTCCACTTCCCCATGTTACATCTACCGCCATTTTTCTTGGAAAAGACAAGGCTTTACCTCTTTTTTCTTTGCCTAAAACATATGGAGGTGCATATTACGTCTACCGCCATTTTTCTTGGAGAAGACAAGGGTTTTCCTCTTTTTTCTTTGCCTAAAACATATGGAGGTGCATGTATATTTATATGGTTATTAAGAAAAAAAAACACTTCAACAAAATTACAACACCATGAGCATGAATGCAGAGCAAGAAAAAAAAAAAAAAAACCAGGAACCCTCAACACGTACGTAAATTTGAAGAAAATATTGTGGGTGTGAAGGCAGAGCAAAAAAAATAAAATGAATCGAATATCATGAAGCCATATCTTGATCATCGAATTGATTTGAACAATCTCTACTATGAGGGAGAGCCTGGTGACCCGTCAAGAAGTTTTAACAATGTTGAAGATTTGCCTTCCATATTATTTTTTAAATCAATTTATGGTAGAAAGAATATGATATCATATTTATCCGCAGTGATACTATGAAATTTCGTCCACTTCTTTTTCTCACATTAACTTATGAATTGAGATGGTTGTTATTAATTGAGTACTTTTTTTAATTGTCCGTACTTGTTTTTAATTTGAGATGTACTGTACTTCTTGTTTGTATGTACTACACTTCTTATGAATTGAAATATTTTCTGCATTTTATTTTTTCCTATCTTATGTACAACACTTCTTTCTTATTAATTGAAATATTTTTTGCATTTTATTTTTTCTTATCTTATCTTATTTGTTTTTTTTTTCTTTTCTTTTTCCACCTTCTTTATGATAATGGGTTAGTACTCTATTTTTGTACTGTGAAATATTGTTCATTTTTCATTTTTTCTTGTCCATGTCCTTTTTCTTTTCCAAGTGACAATTTTATTTGTTGAATTAGCAAGGCAATAAAAAAATAAATACTGAAGAAAAAAAAGGTAATTTATAACGAGTTGTACTTATAGCTAGTTGGCATATTTAGAAAAGAGTAAATTAAAAGATATCATTAAAAGGTTAAAGACATCAAATGTGACAATATAAATTAAATCATGCTAACATATTCATTTCATTTTGTACTATGGCTAAACCATAAGTAATTTACTTAGGAAGATTGCCTTCATTTTCCAATGCAGCCTTATTCATATGTGGGATTTTATATTTGTTGGAGCCTTCAATTTTCATGATTCCCGCGTGCATGATTGTAGAGTTAGAAAAATATGGTTCTTTTTTTTTTTAGAATATTCATCAAAAGACTTATGAACCGCATGTAAAAGCTCCTCCTCGCTTCTTGGACACTCTTTGTATTGTAATGCCTGAATGGCCCTAAAAAACCCCAAAATCCAAGATATTTAAATCTGGTGAGTTTGATGGTTGACACATTAATCTGATGTCAAAATCATTTTGACAAGCAACCATCTGAAACTTCGTATCATTTGGATCGACATGAGTTCTGGCATTATCTTGTTGTATGAAGATAATTTTTTGTAAATCTTCTCTGGCCACATCTCTTGAATTTTAGGTACTACTCTTTCAACCAAACAAGCTTTTATTGTCTCTCTCTTGACCGATGTAATCAGTTTTATCTCCACGGTCCATGCATCTCTATTTTTTTACTTTTTCTTCGTGCCAATTGAACGGTGACAAAAGGGAAGATTCCGATTTTTCCAGAAAAAAGTTTCATTTCCTTCATCATCAAACCTTGGACGAACCACAACAGCTAAAAATATTACTTTTGAAATAAAGTTCTTACTTTGACAAGTGCGCAAAGGTTCATCTTCAATGGGAAGTAAATAATAGTTCTCGCACTTTTTGGTCATGTGGAACCACTTTTCGTCGATATGCACCATGTTGTACATACTAACAAATTTTGGTTCAGTGGACAAGCTGTTTCGGTCAATCATAGATATTCAAAATTGTAGACGAGCTCGTTTATATTCTTCTTTTAAATACGGTTTGATGGCATTTGAGTGTCGTCGAATGAGGCCCTTTCTCACAATTCTAAATTGTGTTGTATAACTAACATTTAAAGATTCGGCAAGTGACCTCAAAGTTGTACGTTAGTGTAACTCAATACCAGGAACTCGATTTAAGTCTACTTGAACTGTCTTTTGCCCACAATTTCTTGTTCTCATATGAGACACATCAACTGATTCTCTGTTTGGAGTATCTTTTGCTCTTTTCCAAATTCGTTGAATTGTTCTAATCGAAATTAAAAATAATATCGAAACCTCTTTCGTTGTATCTCGTTTTAGCTTTCATTAATACTTTTCTCCAATAAAGCATTAAAAATCTTCCATATTTGTCCATTGGTCAAATTTTTCCTCTTTTTTTTATTAGACACATTTCATTATTAAAGGTAAAAGAATATAAAACCAGTAGTGATGTATAATTATAATAAAATGATATTAAGAATAGGATGATGTGTGATACTGATAAAATAAAAATCAATGGAGTAACATTTATGCTGGATAATGATAAAACAAGAATTTAATAAGTTCAATTCTATACGAAAGATACAGTTGTAATGAAGTTTAAAAAAAAATCTGAACAATTTTATCCATAAGTTTTTTTATGAAGTTTACGACTTCACAAGTCTTTTTATGAAAATAATTTTATGAAAAAAACTAATATAAACAATTCTTATTCACAAGTTTTGATGAAGGTTACAACTTCTTTATGAAAAGGATTCTACGAAAAATAAATCTAAACAATTCTTATCCACAATTTTATTATTCTTGTTTATCCAAAGGATACGGCTTTTTCATGTTAAAAAGGAATGGAGGATACAGCTCATTTGTGCACATGTTGTCTGAATAATTTTATACAATTGATCATAATATTAAAATAAATTGTATTTTTTAAAATAAGTTATAGGATATTTTTAAAATAGAGGGAAAATTAGCAAATGATAAATTACCCGAATTTATAGTTGAAATAAAATCCTTTTCTTCTTGCAGTTCATCAACATCTAACTCCAATATTAGAGAATCCAACTCTTGATTTGGTTCCAGTTCGTTCTGAAGTTGATGTAATTATCACTGGAATCAAATCATCAATTTCCACAGTGGGTTGTACGTCAGGTTGATTTGAGCTAATCTCGTTGTTAGTTTTTCTTTTTATAGTTATCTCAAACAATAACTTTCTTTTATTTTTGACTCAATTGAAAACTTTGAATTTGGATGAATTTTTTTTGCCTCCATTGAAAACTTTGAATATCTCAATTGAAAACTTTGAATTTGGATGAATTTTTTTTTTTGCCTCCATTGAAAACTTTGAATATTAGATGACATTTTAACTTTAGTTTCGTTGGCTCCCAATTTGAAAAATGAGAAGATTGTTATTTGTGCTTCGATGTTGTTTTTTTAAGAAATTTGAATATTAGATGAAGTTTTAATTTCAGTTTGGTTGCCTCCAATTTTGAAAACGGAGAAGATTGTTATTTGTGCTTCAAATTAAAGGAAGATGAAAGGTTTCGACGTTGTTGTTTCTTTTAAGAAATTTGAATATTAGATTAAATTTTAACTTCAATTTCGTTGGCTCCAAATTTGAAGATGAAAGGTTTCGATGTTGTTTTTTTTAAGAAATTTGAATATTAGATTAAATTTTAATTTCAATTTCGTTGGCTCCAAATTTGAAGATGAAAGGTTTCGATGTTGTTTTTTTTAAGAAATTTGAATATTAGATTAAATTTTAACTTCAGTTTCGTTGGCTCCAAATTTAAAAACTGAGAAGATTGTTATTTGTGCTTCAATTTAAAGAGGAAGATGAAAGGTTTAGATTTTTTATTTTTATTTTTATTTTTAAGAAAACTTTGTCTATGCCTGTGAAGAATGAAAAGACGAAAATGTGTTATTATAGATATTGTTTGTATCTAACCCTATGGTGTCAACTTTTCCTTAAAAAAAAATTCAATAATATTAAAGTAGATGGAATATCTCAAGATAATCATTAGCCCTTTCTTGTGATTACAAGAATCAACACATATATATACACATTCAATTGAATACACATTTGGGCTCCAACACTAACTTGGAAAAAGATTCAACTATCTGAACTTATCCACCTGTGTTTCTTACTCATAAAAGCTAAAAATAAAAGAATGACATAACCTCTCTAGGACTGAGTTTTTTTTGGCTAAATCAATTTCTTGGGCTGCCATCAAGCTTCGATATTTCAGCATTTACATCCCTCGGTGCAGTGCCGCCATGCAAGGCCGCCTGGTTTCTGAAAGGAGAACAAAACTTCGAATTTACGGTATTATGCCCTTCAGCCTTCCTCCAAAACTTGGGACTCAGAAATTCAGTTCCCGGTAACATGCAACATGTATTATTATCAGTGACTGAGATCCTACGAGTCGAAATTGCGAAATCCTGTGACATCTCATCCAGCACTTTCTCCAGACCGTCGACTCGTTTTTCCAACGAACTCATTCCCTTCTGGGAGCTTCCGATAAATCTCTGAATTTAGAAAATAAAAACATGACCATATAAGTACACACCTCATCAAAGTACCCCAAAAAACTTACTTCACAAACATTTAAAAAAAAAATGAATTACAAAATAATCCCTGAGGTTTGGCTTAATTACAAAAAAAATACAGAGAAGTTTCAAAATTACAAAAACTACCCTGGGATTTGTTCGTGTTAAATGTAAGTGGATAACTGTAATATTTTTACACATGTAAGGGGGTGACAGTGTTGTGAAATGTTTCTGCTTATGAAAGGGATAAAATGTAATATAGAATCAAACCTCAATTTTTATTTTTGCAATTATCCAAAAACTCTGTTGTTGTTGTTTTTGGTAATTAGTTTAAATCTCCAGGGGAGTTAGTAATTCAACCTAAAAAAAATAAAAAAGAGAGATACATGTGTTCCTGCTCGTTTTAGGTAAAGCAAACACAGGGTTTAATTATAAGAATCTACTCGCACATTTACCCTGAATTACAAAGAAACCCCAAAACCTTTCAAACTTAAAAATGCCTCGTTGTCGCTCTCTTTTTTCTCTTTCAGAAATTGCACCCTCAACTCAACAGAGGGTAATTGTTAGGTAAATACGAGCCTCAAGATGGTGATCGAACACTTTAAAAGGGGTATTCGTAATTCTAAAAAATTGGAGCTTATTGCAATTAAGCGAAACTCAAGGGGTAGTACTGCTGGCTCAATGATTCAAGGGGGCCAAATTTACGTTTTACGACCGCAACATTACATATAGGATAAGAAGCAAATAAAATTAGCATCATTTGAAAAAAAGAGAAACGAGTTAATAGGTACCTGGAGAAGGTCCAACAGATTCGATTGCTGGTTTTCGATCTGCAGTAGCTGTTTGCGTATCAGAGTCACGTCCCCAAACTCCGTCTTTTGATTCTCAAACTCGTCTTTTCCAGCATATTCGTCCGCTGTTGCCGGATTTTCGTGACAGTTAAAAGGAACCACACGAGCCCTATAGCTTTTCTTGAAATTCGATTTACTGGCACTGGAAATACACTGCTTAATGTCCTCGTGTTCTACAATGCTCTTCTGACTGCTGATCATTGACGAACAGCCAGACGGGGGTGACCTTGTTAGCGCCATTTTTCTTGGCCGTGGGGTTTCGAGGCCGATATTGACAGGACTCTTTGAAAACCGAACGGGGGATTGTCCGCCGCCGCTAGAATCTGATAATCGTAAAGATTGGGTAATTGAGGTTAACGTCGGAAATCAGAATTAAAAGCTTAACTACTTTCTCAAAACAGTACAATTATGAAGAAAAAAAAAGGATTACACAAGAACCCGGGCCCTGTGCGGGCCTAGATAAACTATGGTTACAAGGGTTTCAGACGAAATATTGGTAAATTATGTATATAAGCGACACTCTACTATCGTTTAGAAATCATAATGTGATCTGAAAATATTACGAATCTTGAGAAGTGAATTGGGACGAGAAAAGGTAAAACTGTAAAAAAAAAAAAAAGAAGAAAGTAAAAGCAGATATTAATTACATTACCTTTTGGCGATGGCATATCTTCGGATATCCCGGGAAGATCTTTCCACATCTCCAACGCTCGGTTCATCTTTTCCCTCACAAGCTTCACCTGTTACAATTTAAAAATAAAATAAAAATTGATAAATGTTAATCCACAACTTTTACTATTTGCAATTTTGCAGAAAAATACAGATTCTGAGAAAATAGTTACTAGAGTAAAATCAAAGATTTACCTTATCAAATCTCCTGCTTTCTAAAGCATCCACACAAGGACCCTTGAACTCCGGCGCCAAATTTCTTTCCGCCACCGCCACCTTCTCCAGAACCTCCGCAGCCGCTTTCCTCGCCGCCCAATCCTCGCTGCTCAAAAACTCAATCGCCGTCGAAACCACAGAATTCAACAAACCCTTACTCCTCACGCAACCCGCTCTCACAATACTACCGACAAACGAAAGCAAAGCAGGCTTGGCCTTCGAACAATCGCTCCTCACCAGCTTCAAAACCCTAGGCAGAATCCTCCTCAGCTCCGCCGCGTCCGGCTCCGGCGCCGCGTCGACCGCCGCGGAGAGGCTCATCGATGCGCCGATCTGCGCGTTCGCGTCCTGCTCGTGGAAGAGCGCGTCCACGAGCGGCTTCAAGATGGCGGCGAACGGCGGCGAGCTGACGTGAGCGGAGATGGAAGAGATGGCGTCGACGCAGGCCGCTCGGACGGCGGAGTCGGGGTCGCGCAGGCGGCGGAGGACGGCGGAGATCATCCTCGCGAGGTGCGGCGACAAGGCGTCTCCGTGTGCCGCCGACATTACGCTGAGGAGACGGACGCAGTGGCGGCGGACGGGGGATTTCTCCGACGAGTCGGTAGCGGAGAGGCAGTTCAGGAAAGGGGCAAAAGCGTCATTTGGAAGAGCTTTAGCTATGCTTTCCAGCTCATTGGCCGCCATTGAAACGGTGTCTCTATCTGAGAGCTTGTTTAAACAACTGTTAACTCGAGTTTTCAGTTCGCCGGAAGTTTGTTTTGTGAGGCCCATTGTTTTTTCTTTCAGAAAGATGATGAAGAGGGAAAGAGGGAAGGGGGGTGGTTTTTATATGTTGAGGACCAAGTATATTTTATTATTTACTCTATTTTATTTTATTATTAATTTTTAATTCGAAATATGGAAATTGTCATTGGAAAGGAAATTAATTAATTAATTATGGCGCTTTTTAATTATTTACTATTACCAAAAAAGTGAAAATTGATAATCTTGTGCCGAAATCTTTGTACTATACTAAATCGTGCTTGCGTGAAAATTGGGGACCATTCTCGAGGAAATAAATACTGGAGCTAACGTGAAGAGTGCAAAAAATCAAATTAGGTGGTACACTCGAACCTAATATTTTTTCTGAAGTAATTGTTTAAACTTTAAATCAAGTGATGGGCGATGTCACGACAAGAAAAATAAGATTCTTCAAAAATAACTTAGGAAGAGGGTTGTAAACGATCCAAAACAACTCCTGAACTATTTACTATTCAATTCGATAAAAATTGTTTGGAATTGTTTAAAAAGTGTCATTTAACAAATGAGAAATTAAATGAGAAAACTCAAAACTCATGAATATTCGAATTGTTGGCTCGTGAGCGAATTCGTTAGTAAATTCTAAAATAAATTCGTTATTAATCTTGTATAAATTAAATTAATATTTAATTTTAATTTTTATACTTGTTCACATGAAAAATATAGAAATATATATAAATTTATTTGTTTACGTATTTTAATAGATATATTATGTACTTTAAAAAGTATTTTGTTATTTTTTTTAATAAATTAAAGAATAATTTAATTAAAAATTAATATCTTTTTAATTAGTTTAAGTTCGATTAAACTCGAAAAAGCTCGCGAGCCATCGATGTGTTCGTTAAAAAAAGTTCGAACTCGAGCTCGATAATAAACGAGCAAACTCAAATTCTCTAAAGTTCGACTCATTTACAAACTTACTTAGGACTAGCACTGTCAAACGGAGCCCGCTCCGGCCCACCGCGGGCTGCCCCAAAACGGGACGGGCCTGGCTTGGCCCGTGTTTTGCAAGGGCTGGACAAACCAAGGTCCGCGGCCCGTGACTAAAGGCCCGCGGGCCAAACCGTTTTTATATAAAATTATATTTTTATGTTAAAATTTTAATAAAAAAAATAAAAAAATTGTAATAATATTTAAAGTTTTCTAACGGACAAATAGGAAATAATAGAATACAAATATTTATTCAATTTTAACCACTATAAATTCTAAATTTAAATTTAAAAAAATGAAAACGGGCCAGCCCGCTCCGGCCTGTGAAAACCCGCGTGCTGAACGGGACGGGCCTGAAAATGGAAGCCCAGGCCCGCCCGTTTGCGCGGGCTAATGGACCAGCCTGCGAGATTTGGCCCGTTTTGACAGTGCTACTTAGGACTAGCTTAGAATTGTAAAGCCACCCAACTAGGGGTGCATCCGGCCCGGAGCGGACCGTAATTTACGGTCCCGATTCGTACCGGTGGATCGAATTTTTGAAATGGACCGGATACCGAACCGGAACAGGACCGTAAATCTGGTCCACATACGGTCGGGTCCGGTCAAAACCGGTTTGCATTGAATTTTTTTTTTAACAAACTAATTTTATGTATTTTGATTTTAAAAATTATGGGAGCTTTCAAATTCAAATATGATCTAATAGTAAATGGTAGCAAACATATTTTTCAGTATTACTATTAATAATATTATAATATAATTATAAAAAATAGTACATAACATTACATAAACTAAACATTTAATATTATTAGTACCGCAAGTTTTCATCGTGATATGAAAGTTCTTTAATTATAAATCACACTAAACATTAAATTGTACTGCAAATTTATATAGTAATAGGAAAGATTTTTTAATTAAATAATCAATTACACTATAATATAAAATAACAAACAACTTATTCTCTTAATTTATATGGATAATATACACAACTAATAACATTTTTCTTTAAAAGTGATAAATGAATTAAAAGAAAAAAAAATAGTTCAATTTCAGTTCGAACCGAAAAATTACGAACTGTACCGGACCGAATCCTTCCCAATTTTATGGACTGTAAACTAGACTGAATTATCACCAGTTTGGTTCGATTCGGGTCCCGGTCCAAACTATTTTTGTACACCCCTACTCCCAACATGATTTTATATATTTATTATTTCCGTTTGCAATAACCCAACATGAGTAAGGAGAACTTAATAGTATCGGTTCTGCTAAGAAACAATCTACTGGTTCCATAAGATGGAACCAACCGCCTCCGTACAGATGAAAAAAATATGAGAAAAAATATGAGAGTTTATGCACATTAAAAAATACACGGTCAAAATTAAAATTTATCTTTCTTTCTTTCTTCCTCTTGCCCTCTCTCTCTCTTCAATTTTTCCATCGAAATATATGGATTGAAGTCGTCAACCATCTTCTTGTCACAGACAAATACAATCACAAGATGCAATGACTTACTAGAGATTCTCACCCTAGTGTTTTGAATGTTCGATTCTCAACCTAGGGTTTTGGCGGTTCATTTTCTAAGCAACACACCACTTATTTGAAGGTTCGATTTTCATGGCGAGGGTTTCACGGAATAACCAACTATCATAGACAGTTTCTTAAGAATTCTAACAACGCAAATCGAGTTTTTCTTGGTTTACATTTTTTAGGTTTACGATGATTTGAACCGGTGCAAATATTATTTTAATTTGAAGTGTAAATTAATAGATACTTATTGGTGTTGTTGGAACTTATTGGTCTTACTCGATTTATTATTATTATTATTTTATTTTTTTTTTATTTTTTTTTTTTTTTTTGTAATATTGGATACAAGTTTGATTGCTTTTTTTTTTTTAGTGTGCTTGGTCCTCATATTCTTGCCATTAGTGTGGATGGTTTCTTAGCAAAACTGTTAATTATGTAATGGTGTTTTCTTTTAGTTTTATTTGATATTATTTGAAACTCTAGAGTTATATTTTGCAATATTTCTATTATATTTTGTTTAATTTAAATATCAATTATTCATTCATGTTTTATTAACTTGAATTTATAACTTTTCTAATCACTTATACTTTTTTTTTAGTTATTATTATTATTTAAATTTATTAAATAATTATAACGGATTTTAAACAATAGTTTATCATATATTTTTTCCTAATCTCAAGTTTTGATATTTATTAGTTATATATTTATTAATTATGTATATTATATATAATATATATATATATATATATATATATATTAATATTCATTTTTTGTGTATTTTTTAATTTATTAAATAGTTATTTAAAGTTTATTTTTATATATATGATAAGATTATGAATAGTTTTGATTTATGTTGGGTAAGAGTAATTGTGACAAAATAATAGTACAATAATAATTTGTTGAAAAACAATAATATTAAATAGCAGTTGATCCAGCAATTTGGTTGTCACTCTTAAAAGTAGTGGTCTCAATACATCGCGTGTTTGGTTAACACTATATTCCATTGGTATTCAAGGGGTTGTGAAGTGAAAACGCTTCTAATGAATTTAAAAAAAAGATACTTGCATGTTTAAAAAGGTGCACAATCGATTAAAACTATCGGGTTTTTTAGCGTGAGTAAACCGGACGAAAACTAATTATGGTAACGTCCTTTTTTTTACCGTTAATTAATTTAATTCTGACCGTTGATTTTTTTTCTTTTTTTTTTTGTGAAAATTGAAAATCGCCGTTTTGTTGAACCGACAATTTTTTGAACAAGTGGTTCATGATTTAAGGTTATCCCAAATTAAAATTGAAATCGAATCGCTCAAAATCAGTTCATGATTATATTTGTAATTGTGAATCTTGACAGCGGTTAATTATGTATCGAAGCCGACGTTCCGCCGATTAAGCGGAACCATTTGTGCACCTCAACATTTTCATCTCAAACAAGATTTTTGTAGGAAAAGTCGGACAAAATATGAAAAATGAATGAATAAAGTTTCTTGAATTGTAAAATATTTCATATGAAAAGATATTTTCCCCTTGCATACGATGTAGTGTCTATTTTATTTATTTAAAGTATATATACATATATCTTAGATGGAGGAGGAAGTATGTTAGATTTGCAATAAAATATGCCTAGTTTTTTTTCCAAGTAGTCTATCTTAATTGACGGGGAGCATATAAATTTTAAAATTTGCATGTTTTTCGGTAATATTTCAAAAATCTGGGCATAACTAATGTATAGCGAATGTGAAATTGTTTTTTGGTAATATTTCATAAATTTGTGCATAACTGGTACATGGAATTGATAATTGTGAAGTTCACTTTCAATGTACAGTTTATACTAATTTTAGATCCACGTGTCACAGGTATTTTGCAAAATGAATTATCAGTTTACTAAATATTTATTTATTGATATAGACGATTTCATTATTGTTGTACAAAATATTTTTTAACAATAATTTTGGATAATTAACATAAGTTAACTTAGGTTACATAAAAATTATAAAATGATATTTTTTAAAGTTTTTTGATAGTTAGAAAAACATATATGAATACACGAATAATTCAAAAAGAATATGAATACGTATTTCATATTGTGCCGTAGCACTGTTGTACTAATATAAAGTGTTTAAAAAATTTAAATACTAATTATTTATGATATTAAATTATAATATTAATATTTATCATTTTTTTTGAACTAATATCATTAACATTTTAACATATCATATCAATTGTCCACTATTGAGAATATATATAAATTCAGACAAATAAAGTATATAAATTTATAATTAAATTATTACTACTCATTCAATATATTTGAAGATTAAAATATCATAAAAATACAAAAATATATAAAATAAAATTGAATATTATAATTTAGTGAAAAGTATATTAAAACTTCTAAACAATTATTTAAATGGAATTGATGATTGTGGAGTTCACTTTCGATGTTTAGCTTATATGCACAATATACGTAGGCTTTGTTTGATAATTAGCGGATAGCTGATTGTATTAGCTGATTTGACTAGTTGATTGAATTAATTATTTGTATAGAAGTATTTGGTGAATAATTAATAGGTGATAGTTATTTAAATGTATAATATGATCAACAAGGACATGGACTTAATTTATTATTGAGTTCTTTTATAATAATATAAATTTATATGATAAGTTAATTGAATATATATATATATATATATATATATATATATATATATAACTCAAGATCCGACTGGTTTTTTTAATTCAAATGACCTTCACAAGAATCTGAAATTATTGTTGTCTCGTATTTAATCACACATACAAGAAAACTTGAGCGTAAGATAGATGAAGGGAGGCGTGAAATATTTATGTGGTAGGTTGTTAATTATAAAGGATAAATTTGTTATTTAACCATATTTTTCAATCCTCTTTACCCAAAACGCTGCAACAAGGAGCGTTTTCTAAAAGAGCTTTTGGGAACCAAAAAACTACTCACTCCGTCCCAATTTGATGGTCTTACGGCAGGTTTCACACAGATTAAGAAATTGGTAGTTTATATAGTTAAGTCATTAATTTAGTTAGTGTTTTCCAATTATACCCTTTTTGAATTTATTAATTTCAATTAATACTTATATAAATCAGTGTTGGAGTTAGTATATTTGTTATTGGAATAGTAAAATTTTGCATTGTAATCATCAATCTTCAATTTACGAGGTAGAAAACTAGTATTTTAAGAATATTAATTAAGGTTATGTGTGGAAATGAAAAATTAATGATACGTTAAATATAGTAACTGAACTATCTTTGTGGGACGAACAAGAATACTGGACTATCTTTGTGGGACGGAGGGGGAGGGAGTAATTAAATTATCTATTTACCAAACATATCGATTAGAGGATTTGACTGGTCAACCCTCTCAAATTAATCAAATCCTCTAATTTTGCCCCAAACCGCTGTTCACCAAATAAGACCTTATTATTTATGAGTTTTGTATTTAATATTTCCCATTAAATTGATACTCCCTCTCTTCCACAAAGATAGTCCACTATTCCATTTTTCATCCGTCCCACAAATATAGTCCAGTTACCATATTTAACATATTATTAATTTTTATTTTCACATATACCCTTAATTAATAGTCTTAAAAATCTAGCTTTCTACCTCAAAAAATAAAAACTGATGGTTACAATTTAAAATCTTACACAAACATACTAATTTCAACACTGATTTCTATGAGTATTAATTGACATAATAAATTTAAAAAAAGTATAATTTAAAAATACTAATTAAATTAATGATTAATTATATAAACTATCAATTTTTAATTTGACCATAAAATTGGGATGGAGGGAGTACGATTTTGAAATACTTTTGCATGAGGGGTGATAAGTTGGGAAAGTTTGAGAATGAGAATTCAAGCGGTGTTTGTCTTTCATATTTATGTTCATCACTTTAATTTTCTCCTTTTTTCATAAATTAGTGATATAAAACTCATTTAACTTTTATAATTAATCTTATCATCCTCGCATAATTTACTAAACATCCCCCGAATTATATATGATGTGAAATTGGAAATATAAAACCTCAAATGTTATTTATAAGGTTGATTCAAAAAGAAAAAAAATGTTATTTATAAGTTGGCATTGTTTTTAAACTCAACGATTTTACTATAACTATTAAATGGCAATGCCCTCATTTCATTCCTCGGAAAATAAGATAACATGCAACTTTCCAAGTCCCGTAATAATACCAACAACAATTATAACTCGGAAATTGGATATGAACTATTGACCATTGACCTTATCCGTTGACTTTACTTCATGTTTGGTCCTTTAGCAGTTCCTAATATTAAAATTAAAACTGAAACCCTGAAAAAACTAAACTAAATAAAAATAAAAAAATGAAAAACTAAAATAAGAAAACCCCTAAAAACACTTGACAACTTATATGTTTACCATTTACTATAGCTATGTATTCAAGAGTAGCAATTGCCATTTCCAGTTACTTAAAAAGGAAAATCTAAAAATAACCAGAATAGCCATCCAGTGCTACTATAGGAGCCTTTCCAAATATCATTTTTATTTTCCAATGAGACGGCAGTAATAAACAAATTTTGGCATGATGTTATACGATGAGACAACTTTAAGAAATGTTGCCTTCTTTATACTTGTAATTTATTTTTCATTTGTTATTTTGCATTTAATTGTGAGTAATTTAATGAGCACACAAACTCATAACGAGGAATGAATTGACTCGATATTATTCAGTAAATACTATTTTATGAATTACTGAATACCTAATTTGTACCGACACGGACACGGGACACGACACGACTCGGACACGAGGACACGCTTATTTTTAAAAATATAGGACACGACACGACTCGAACACGTTTATAATATAAATAATTATTAATATATTTATTTCCTATAAATATTAAATTATAATAATTTTTATTTCTAATAAGTCATCTAAAATAATTACAAACTCATTCACAATAATTTATAAAACCTCAAATAAAATAAAAAATGATATTAAATTAAAAAATTAAAAAAAAATAAAAATTTTGAAAAAAAAAATAAAAAAAAATGAAAAAACGTGTCGGGGCCGTGTCCCCTATGCCCCGCCGTGTCCGAGCCGTGTCCCCTGTCAAAAATTCCAAAAAAGAAAAAAAGAAAAAAATAGGACACGCGTCCGACACGTGTCGGGCGCGTGTCCGCATCCCCGGAGTGTCCGACTCGACCCGGAGGTCAAAAACAAAGTGTCCGTACATCATAGCTGAATACTATACATCTTAATTATAGTTTTTAGTTTCTTTTTTTTTTTCATAATGAAACCAAATACATTTCTCATCATTATAAATTATAATGTATATAATTGAAACCGCACATCTAGTTTGCGATTCTTATTTTTTATTTTATTTTTTAGATATTTAGAGAATCGTAGATTGAATCTGCAATTTCATATTAATTTTTATTTTCAATTTCGGATCGAAGACTTAAGTTACGATTCCATCTAAAAATGCACTTGTTTCAAACCTCACACGTTTAAACGATATAAATTGAAATATGCAATATTTCATCATTTTTGCCCAAAAGTTGTGGTTGGAGTTCCTTTTTAAAAGCAAATTAAAAAAAAAAAAAGTAACAAATTAGGGGGGAAATGGAATCATCCCAAATCACATAGAAATTTCATTACTACATGTTCCAGGCACCATAAAAAGTGGCCATTTATGAAGGTTATATATTAAAAATAGAAGGAAAATAATTATTATTATAAATAATAAAAAAAAAAGTAAAAAATGTCGAACCACAGAAAAAAAGTGCGTGCATTAATTAGTATTATAGCTGAGAAGTAAATCTAGGGACTGAAGAAAATCGAAGTAAATGCATAGCATGTGAGGGAGATATGGGAGTCATTTTAATTCAAGGAATTTAAGCATTATATTTGCCAGAAAATCACGTGACACTGCAGGTGGACATACATGTGAGATTCCATCAACATGTATAATTCTTATTTTCATTACTTTCTGCTTTTCTACTTCTACGTGTTGTATATGTGTAACTCATTTAAAAATAATTAATATTATAATTATAAATATCAAATTATAATGATATTCTTGTTTTTGGAGGGGTGAAATTAGAAAAGGTTTGATGGTGTTTTTTTTCCTTGAGTCGTTGAGACAAATTATTTTCTTTAAGGAACAATGTATAGAACGGAGTAATTTTATTCATTTAATTACGGTCAAAACTATAGATGTGGGCTACATGTTAGGGTGTTATATTTACCAAAAAGTGATTGACAAGAACGTTTGCTTTAAAGTGGTCATCACTTTTCCTTTGAAAATTTTAATTAACGTGAGTGTGGTTAAAGTTGTATTACATATATATGGGACAAGTTAAATAGTACTAGTTTTAGTTCTATGATGCTATGATAATTTCTAATTTTAGATTTGATTTTACTGTCAACAAACGGTTTTGCCGACACTTTCAATATATTGTTGATGATGAAAAACAATAACCCATCATTATATACACACACATATGTATATTAACTGTTGTATAATATAAGGATTAGTGTCCCATTTCTTATAAAATAATAATATGATACATGTACGATAAATTGATATCAATTGTATGTATATCAGATGTAGGAGTTACATAATCATATAACCGCCCATATACATTTATATATAACTCGAAATTTCTTATTCTGTTGTAATTAATAATTATAATTATTATATATTACATGAAATGATTTTTCTACCCGTAAATTTTAATTTTGTACCTGACTCTGGTACTCAATAAATTATACTTTTATAACACTCTATTATCTCATTCTCTCACTCTCCTCTCTCTTTTCTCTAGGTTTACAACACGTTATCAGGACGATACTCTAACAAATTAAGATTGATCGAAAAATAATATCTTTCAAAATCAAACCTTCATAAACCAAAATAATAGAGAATTTTCTGCGCGATAATTCTCTGCGCAGAAAATTTGCAGAAACGTTTCATGAAATTTTAACCGTTGGATCGCTTCCAAACTTTTATAGTGCATTCAAGACTTATAGAATTGACATCTGAACGGTGGAGATCTTATTTTGATCTCTATGGAGTTCAATAATATATCATGAACAAAACAGTTCTTTGCTCATGGAATCCTCGGTGCAGAATTTTCAAAAAACAATTCACACAATCTAGCCGTTGAATCAAGTTGGTATTTATATATGTTGTTTAAGACATATAAAACTTGATTTTGGACGGTGAAGATCGATTTTATATATCTTTATCATTATCAAAATGTCATCGATTTAAAGTTGTTTCCTGAAAAAACACTATGAGAATACTATGAGATCTACAATTGCTCTTGAAATACAACCATATCTCAATATATTCTATTTGAATATTATGTGTTTTTTAAGAATACTATGAGGTCTATAATTGCTCTTGAAGAAGCAATTTTTTAATTTAATTATTATATTACTATTTTTGTTTTATTATCATTTGTTTATATCAATTCAAGTTGTTTCTTCTGAAGTAGAACAACTAAGTATAATATTCCAAAAGAATATCCGTACGTATTATTATTTCATGTGATAATTCAATATTCCTGAAGAATATATATTTTTTTAAAAGTAACATTAATATTTGTACTAAAATTAAATCATAATTCAATATTCCTGAAGAATATGGATTTTTTTAAAAATCTAAATTAAATCATTGTGATCTTGAAGTATCGCATGTTATGATATATGATACTTATTCCTGAAGAAATTTTAATATTTATGTCTTGTTGACATTAAAGTTCCAGATCCATATTTTTCTTCATAAGATTACCTTTATTTTTTTTCCGGGCAATTGATGAAGGAGAGCTTGTCCACAACTTCATCAAAAAGTTTTGAGAATCTAGCCACTGGTACATATTTTTCACAATGAGACTATCCAATTAAGGTACATATTCCCTCTTTTGATATAGATGTTAATCCAAATGTATGTGTTTCAACTATGAATTTGTTCTTGTTCATATGGTGTTTTTAATGAATTATATCTTTCATTAAAAAAAAAAAGGCGGATAAAATTAAATAATTCTCTTGATACTTTATTATGTATTTACTTCCATGACATTAGAAGCTTTATCTTGTTGAATTGATAATCACGGGCAAGCATGGAGCATAATCTATGTATTTTATGCATTTTATTTTGAGACTTAAAAATTCTACCCCTGTTTTTCTTGGATTACATTGCATAGTTGTTAATTTGCATTATGTGGTAATTAGAATACTTCTCGTGATGTGATGTTGGTTAAGATGAGATGCATCCCAAATATCATAGTTAATATGATTCTAATTGGATCTACTTATTCATATGAATTTAGAATATTCATTTGGTTCAATTTTTGTTATTATCAATTAGTTAAATGACACAATTTATATGCAAACATGATAGATCTGGAATAACAAGATGTGTTTTTATTTTCTTGATAAAATATGTAATCATGTATATTTGTGCAATATGTGAGATTTATTTTCAACTCATATTTATCGTAGTATTTTTGCGAAATACAATTTCACAATTCTTAATGTGATGGTATAATATAATTTCTCAGTTGAGTATGATATGTTCTTGAAGAAAATTATAAGATATATAATCCATATTCTTTTGATAAAAAATAATATATAGTATTTCAGAAGAGTATTAACAATGGTCTTGAAAAAATATTTTTTTATATATTTTCTTTAATTATTAAAAGCATTATTTACATGTCGTTGTTATATTATTTACATTATGATTAAGTTGTTGTTCTTGAAGTAGAACAACTAATAATAATATTTCTTACGAATATTATATGCCACTAGAAATTATTTATATATTTATTTGCCAATTTTATATTCCTAAAAAATATTGATATATTGCTCCTAAAGTAGTGGAATATTTATATATGTCAAATATTCAATTGAATACTTCTTACTTTTGAAAAATGACACTTTGTGGTATGCAAAATTAAAAACCAAGTATACTCACGAAGGAGTAACACATCAAATCAATCATTACTACTTGACAATGCCTCGAAAAGCATATTTCTTATACAATTGATATGATTTAGAATATTATTTTAATTAGTTGAGCAGAGTGATTAGAAAGTAAAGATAGGCCTCAAAAAAATATGAGAGTTCCAAGGTTTGAACCATTTTCAACACCATTATAAAGGGTTAGTTATACCACTTGAGTTACAAACTCGTGGTGATATAATTTAGAATATAAATCAACCACAAGTTTGATTTTTACTTGAAATACTCATAAGAATTTGAGATAATTTATTATCGAATTAATTTGTACTATAAACTAGTACTAACTCAAATAATCCTATATTGACCAATAAAAGGTCTAAAAGAGTTATAAAGTATTATTATTATTTTGAACCCGAAGTTCAGTATTATCATGACTTAGCATTACTGGTATGACCATCCCAGTTTATTAATTTATGAAGGGTATGAATACTCTTCTATTTATATTTAATGCTACATGTTCTCAATAAAATTACCATTAAATTATTACTAATTTAATTGGAATTAGGTTTCAATAATATTCATATTTTATATTACGGGGTGAGATCTTTTGGGCCCATTCACCCTCCATGTTGACTTCTATATATTTGGATCCAATAGAAGATTGCATGTGTTATTATTTCATAACCAGAAGTTTATGAGAATATTTGCTCTATTGTCTATGAGAGCAAAGTACCGTATGTATCTAGTAAATACACTTATCATTTGCTAGTAGAGTAAACAAAAATAACAAATTATAAACGTTATACTCCAGTAGAGTAAACAGACATAACAAATTATAAACCCTTGAAGAGGTTCATATACCTGATGATAATTTTAGAACAAAGAGATCTCGATGGGTTATGTCTATATAATTGGATCAAATAGAATCAATAAGAAAGTCGACTATATTTATACTCATGAGCTTAATGATAGCGAAGATGATATTTTTGAATTAATTAAAAATTATTGACACAATTGCTTGGCCAAGATTGAATATGCAATCTTATAGATTGCTATATGTTTGACTAGAAGTTCATTCATATGAAATAATTTATCAATAATATATAAATAAAGATTTATGCTACAAGAGCATTCTTTTACGTGGTGGATGATATTGAAACTTGAAGTTTCATTCAACCGACAATGTAGAACAATATCATGAATGAAATAAAATCCTAGAAGGATTTTGATATGCTTGAAGCATATTTGTAACATTATCATTAATATGATAAGATATGCATTGCACTCTTTTTTCCTTAACTGAGGTTTTGTCGGATCTTCCCAGTAATATTTTTAATGAGGCAACATTATGAGCATATTCAAACAATAATGTACTCTTTTTCCTTCACTCAAATTTTTCCCATCGGGTTTTTCCTTGAAGGTTTTTAACGAGGCATATTCTTGCATAATATTATATTTCAAAGATTGAAGATAGAAAAATGATAAACTCTAGAACTACTACCAATTGAAGTCATGGGGAGCAGCTGTATTCTTTGTCCTTCAATTAGTTTTTTGTCCCATTGGATTTTTTTGGCAAGGCTTTAATGAGACAGCAACACTATAAGTGTAAAAAGAAATATTTCGTATATGACACAACTCATATGTGACTACATAAAAGGTGACAAAATAAGATATATCTCTCTCGAACTTCTACACACAAGATTCGCAAAAGAATGGCAATATCGATATCCAAAAAATTCGCTCATATGACAATTTGGCGGACTTATTCATGAAAGCATTGCCAACATCCTCGTTTAGAAGATTGGTACACAAGATTGGCATGGATCGACTCAAAGATCTTGATTTTAAGGGGGAGTAGGGCTGTACTCTTTTTCCTTCCACCAGATTTTGTCCCATTTGGTTTTCCTGGCAAGGTTTTAATGAAGCAGCATTTTTAAAGCCATTCAAGGGGGAGTGTTGTAATTAATAATTGTAATAATTATATATTATGTGAATGATCTTCCTACCCCTAAACCTTAATCTTGTACCTATAAAAGGTACGCTAGTTCTCGTAATAAACTACACCCTTTCAATACTCCATTCTCTCATTCTCTCACTCTCCTCTCTCTTTTCTCTAGTTTTACAACATATTCGATCCTGTTGAGTGATTGAAACATGTTTGATAAGATAAGCATGTGATATTGATTAAGGAATGTCTAAGCAACAAGATGATAAAAACAACCGGAATATACGAGTCATCAAGGAAAAAAATGCTTAGTTGTTTTATTTTCTATTTTAATTCGGATCGACATTAATTGAATCTTTATGCATGTATGAATTCTTGATTACAAGAATTTTATTTTCTAAAATCCTCTCTATGTATTTATCTTTCTTAAAAAATGTCCTCCACTTTATCTCTTAGAGAAACTTTTTATAGGTTTCCACTGAAAACATAATAGATACGTGCATTACATGGTTTGACCGTTAAATCTTTTTGAAAACAAGATATCAAAACCCTAACCTTAACCATGCGTTTTCCACTGCCTGACTGTCGATCTCGTCTTGTGTCATTGTTGAGATATGCTGGCTAACCTATTGTCACCAGGTCGGCCCGGATAGGCTGACTCGACCATATTGCTTCCACGGACGGCGTGGCGTGGGAGATCCAATCCGAGCGCACATCTCATGCGGGGGCATGGTCATCTCGACATTTTGCTACCATGGGCATTGTGGCGCGATTGGTTCAATTCGAGTGCACATCTCGTGCGGTGGTAGGGGGTGGGGGGTCAGCTCGGCCAGGTCGACTCGGCCACTGTGATGCCATGGGCTCCGTGATGCGGCTAACATAATTTGAGCGTGCATTGTGTGCGGGAACCAGTTTGAATAAGCCATGTTGCTTCCACGAGCGACGTGACGTGGATGACACGATTTGGGCGCACACCATGTGCGGGAACAAGGTCGGATCAGCCATGTTATTTCCATGAGAGGCATGGCCCGGGTGATCTAATTTGAGCGCACATCTCGTACGGGCAGCGGGGGGCAGGTCGGCTCGGCCATGTGCTTGGCGCGGAGCGCGAGTTAGATCGACACTTACCTATCATGGTGGTCGGGTTAACTCGGCCTAAGTTCTGCTTGGCATCTTGTGCAAATGTACCTGACGCAGTAGGAGACGATTGCTTGATAGCACATGCTCTAGAGGGCCTAAGTTGCTCGACTAGACAAAGGATGTCTGATTCTATGGGCAGAGTTCCGGTCGACATCTCATGCTCGACAGTTGGGACATGACCAACCGAAGATTGGCGGTATAGGTCAGTTCCTTATGTTCGGCACTGTGTTGGCTTGACATATTGTGGGGTGTGCCTCTGTTCCAACGAGTGAGGTAGCTCGGTAACCCGGGCAGAGACTCGGTCTAGGCGTGTTCAACACTTGTGCTGATCGATAAGATCGACAACTCACATTTTAATGTGAGCCTAATATATATGTGGACCTGATTTTGGCCACATGTATTCTAGTTATCCACGTGGTTCTTGTGGTAAGGTTGACTATCGGCAGGCCATAAGTGCGGAGTTGACCTAAAGTAGTCGGGTTCGAACTCACACTTGAATATCTCAACCTTGAAGAACACAATTAGCACTGCCTCCATGATTGGTCTTGTCCTTCCATGAAGAATTATCATGAGCTCACCCATCAACATTGGTTTGGCGAGTTCTTGTCTTGATTATGTTTTGCCTCCTCAATATTACTCCTGGAGCACTTTCTAAAAAGAGGTCGACATTATCCCCACCTAGTGAACATAAGTAGAAGGTCACTAATTCGGCCACTTATGGGTGGCCTTCTGCTCGACCTAAGGCCAGTCAACTTCTTAAAGGTTACTCGTAGGTAACTTTCTAAGAGATCCTTCGTAGATAAATTAGAGAACTGCCTCTTGTCAGTGGCAGTATGATCGGCCCCTAGTGGGCAAGTTTCTAGTAGCTTGCCCTTTAATTTTAAATAGGCCTTTTGTTTTGAATTTTCTTTAAGTGAGTAAGCTTATTGTTTCTAAAAAACTTGTTGGAGCTTGGACTTTAGGTAGCTCTATTTTGGCTTTGATGTATTTTGTAAAACTTATTAGGCTCGATTTTAAGTAGTTCGGCCATTTCTTAAGTTGTGATATTTTTAAAGTTCTTCGAGTTGACTTACTCCATTTAAAAAATTTGGTGTTGGCTTTGGCTCCTCCTGGGCCGAGGATCGATGGCCTCTCACTTTGAAAATATTGGTGTTGGGTTTGTCGCTTCCTGGTCTGAGGTCAGCCCTTTTTTTAATGCCTCTAGCTTGTTAAGTATCTGAGGTCGACTATGTGCTTAAGTTACCTTGACACCTCATGTTGGTTAAGTGTCTTTAGTTGGCTTGATGCCGTTTGATTGGCTTAATACCTTAGTTCGGCCTAACACCTTTGACTTGGCTTAATGCCTTTGTTTGTCTCAACGCCTTTGATTTGGCTTAATGTTTTTGGTTGGCTTATGCCATAAATCGGCTAAGTGCATTTGAGTAGATTAACGCCTTAGGTTGACTCAATGCCTTTAGATGGCTTTAAGCTTTAGGTCAGCTTGCTGCTTTTGTTTGGCTTAACTTCTTAGGTCATCTTGACGCATTAGGTTGGCTTTCCACCTTTGATTGGTTCAATACCTTAAGTTAGCTTGATGCCTTTGATTGACTTAGCGCCTTTGGTTGGCTTGACACCTTAGATTGCTTGGATGCCTTAGGTCCACTCGACGTCTATGTTTGGCTTAGTGCCCTAGGTTGGCTTGAAAACTTAGATTGGCTTAATGCCTTAGGTTGGCTCGACGCTAGACGTGTTCACCGATTCGGGTGAATCGGACAAACCACCGGTCAACGGTTGTGGAAATCGTTCACCACGGTTTAAACCGGAACCGGAACCGC
>BMAC01000248.1:466017-479151 GCA_014905375.1 Phtheirospermum japonicum | reverse complement strand
GATATGAAATTGAACCATTTATAATATTTGAAGTTAAATTTTTAATAAATTTAAATTTTCAAAGTATTTGTTATATTTTCCCACTAACTTCAAAATTTTAAAATTCTTCTAATATAATTTTCTTTATTTTAACTTCAAATATATTAAATGGTTCAATTTCATATTTTTTTAATAGATTTAAATTTTCAAAGTATTTGTTATTTTCCCACTAACTTCAAAATTCTAAAATTCTTCTAATATAATTTCTTTATTTGACACATTCATTACATTTTAAAAAATATATATTAACTTCAAAAATCCAAAACATATGAATTAAAAAAAACAAAAAAAAAAACCCGACCAAATCGAACCGGGACCAAACCGTGAACCAACGGTTTGCAAACCGCCGCAAATCGGCCGGTTTCACGGTTCGGTTCCGGTTCGAGGTTTCCGCCGAAACCGAACTGGCGGTTTGAACCGTCTGGACACGTCTACTCGACGTCTATGTTGGGCTTAACACCTTAGGTCGGCTCTTTTGGTAGATCGACCATGTTAATTGGTCGGCCATGTTGATGGGCTTAATGATGTTTAGTACACGAGGTCAAGATGCTAGAGCTCTTCTCGCTTTGATGAGCTGGAGCTTTTTGATCTTGTGAAAATGTGATGATCAAAATTTCCATGTTTTGCTACGTGGTTATCCAAGATTCGGCTATGGCTAAACTCTTAAATTATTTTCGGGCCATGTTGATTATTTATCCACTTGAAAAGAGAATTATATGAGAGCCCATTTTATGATGTTATAAGCAAAGATTCATCGCTACATGGTTGAGTCTCTGAGATTTGTTTGGTGAATTGTGATATGTAGCTCTTCAATTAGTTGTTGGGTTGATGCACGATGGTGGCAGTAGTTCTTTTGGTTGCGATTATTGTCTTGGAGACAAGAAAGAACCCTTGGAAAGATGACCTTAGTTGCAAGGTCATGGAGAATATACGACAACAACATGCGTCAGTTAGGCTGAGCATGTCCATATAGTTATGATAATTGCTCAGTTGTGAATTTGGATCACTGTTGCCCTTATAGAGAGCTATCAACGGGACTTTCTATTTACCAATCAATTGATCTAAAAGGAGTTGATCATGCAGAGGTGACTCATTATTGCATACCGATCTAAAACTTGGAGTAGGCGGAGCTACCGGGAATGAATTCGGTGCGAGCTATTACGCTTGCTTGGATTCCAGCTCAACAATCCGTTGTTTCAGATGCTTTAGCTCCGCTAAATTATTAACAAGGCTTGGTTGCGGGGGAGGCATGCTCAGCTTGACTTGGCTTCTGCTGTTATTAGATCAGGTGGGGGATTTTCAGGGGCATCACTGGTCAGCTTTCTGAGCCAAGTGGGAGCACTTCGGGGTGACAAAAACGCTGAATGCCACACAATTGGAGGTTTGTCGAGCCTTCTTTATGCATCTAACTTGTCATCCTCATTGATCTTTCTATTTCCACTCTCTCGAGTATTAGCTCTGATCGAGTCCAACTTCAAATGTCCTTCAGGTAGCTCGACATCTATTTGTCCGTTGACCACAACTTTAGGTGTCAATATTGATTTTCCCACTTTCTTCATCATTTCTTCGAGCTCTTTGGCAAAATTGAGTATTGCATGGACGTTCTAATTTGCTCGGAGTCGAGCTCGTTAAAGCTAGACTGAATGGTCTTTTCCTTGATATCTTTTTCGGAATTCCTTCTAGAATTCTCAGATGGACTCATGATGAAAGTGAAGCTGATGAGCCACATTTTCAACACAAAACCTTAAAAGAGAAAAACTAAAAATCTAATTTTTAGATTCTTGAGCTAGACGAACTAAGAACACGTGAGCTGGCGAGCTGATTTTTAGCTTCTCATAATGAGTAAGTCGAAGAAACTTTAGAGTTGAAGAGTTGATGTTTAGCTTCTGAAAATGAAAAAATCGAAAAAACCTTAAGAGCTAGTGCTCGGCTCCTCATAATGAAAAAACTGGAAAAAAAATTAGAGCTAGAGAGTTGATGTTTAGCACCCTGAAATGAGTTGGAGATCTAGTGTTCATCTCAAAATGAAAATTCAAAAAATAAAAAATTCAAAAAACAAAACATGGAGTAGCTGATCAAGTGAGTTTAGAAAATTTATCGCGACTACAGATCACAAGACCCTCCTTCTAGCAGCATTTTGTTTATACATAAAAGTATGTCCAAGCAATAAGATGATAATAATGAGCAAAATAAGTGAGTTAACAAGGAAAAATAAGCAAGAATGTAAGGAAAAAACACCTAGCTATATTATTCATTATTTCAACTCGGAGCGGCCTTAGCCAGATCATTATACAAGTGTGCATTATTGATCACAAGCTTTCTCTCTTTAAAATACTCTTTTGTATTTCTCTCTCACAAAAAAATGTCCTCCCCTTTCTATCTCGGAGAAGCAATTTACAAGTTTTCCTTAAAAACCTAATAGACACTTATCACTATATGATTGGTCGTTGAATTTCTCTTGTAAAAAGATATCAAAACCCTAACCACATTTTTACCTCCTTATTGTTGATCTCATCTCGTGTAATTTTCAAGCCATGCTCGTTAACCTATAGCCATCAGGACAACCCAGATAGGTCGGCTTAACCATATTGCTGCCACGGGCGCCGTGTCATGGTGCGGATGATGCAATTTAAGCTCACATCTCGTGTTGTAAGGTAGGGGCTAGTCAGATCGACCGAGTCGACTCGGCCATATTGGTGGTATAAGTGATCCAGTTCGAGCGCACATCTCGTGTAGGGGGAAAGTCGGCCCCGCCTGATCAGCTCGACCATGTGGGTAGTGGGGGGCCAGGTCGGTTCGACCATGTGTTTGGCGTGGAACGCGAGTTAGAACATCTACTTGCCTATCATGGTGGTTGGTTCGACTCGGCCTAGGTTCTGCTCGACATCTTGTGAATGTTCCTAACGCAGTAGGTAGGGGCGCCTTGACACCACATGCAGAGCTTGGCTTGACATCTCATGCTCGACAATTAGGACATGACCAACCGAAGCTTGGTGGTATAGCTTAGTGCGTTATGCTCGGTAGCTAAGTAGCTCGACACTGTTTTGGCCCATCACCTATGATGCACGGACACTTCATTTTTAACCCTCGGGATGAGTTGGACACTCTGGGGACGCGGACACGCGCCCGACACGTGTCGGACGCGTGTCCTATTTTTTTTCTTTTTTTTTTGAATTTTTGACAAGGGACACGGCTCGGACACGTCGGGACATAGGGGACACGGCTAGTACACGTCCCCGAAACGTTTTTTTAATTTTTATTTTTTTTAATTTTTTAATTTAATATTATTTTTTATTTTATTTGGGGTTTTATAAATTATAGTGAATGACTTTGTAATTATTTTAGATGATTTATTGAAAATAAAAATTATTAGTAAGCCAATTCGTCGAGCCACCATGGCTGAATTCGGACATCATCTCATCAATTCGTATATAGCGAGAAAGCGTACGACCTTTCTTTTRTGATTTTGAGGTTTGGAGCATCGTTCTATATCGATCGAGCCCTATTACATAAGGGAAGTCTCTGGTATTTAATATGAATGAAAAGTTCCAGCTCTTTCGCCCTTCTTTTTTTGGTTTAGAGTTGGGGAGTAAGCCCCGCACGGGAAAGAATGATGGAAGGAAATAAAAAAGAATCGGTTCCATTTTGCATATGCTCTCTTCTCTAAGAATTCGAAAAGTCTTCTCTAATAAATAGATAGACCTGGGAACCTTTTCTTCGCGGGGTYGGACTTTAAAATAGCATGTGAGGACTGAATCGTGCTTTATCTTTCCTCGCATKGGAGGAATATGGAACTAGGAATCCAAGAGTCTCAGTGGTTCTCCTTGGGCTTTGAGGCGGTTTAATAGAAAGRAGACATTTCTTTATCTATCGGAACATACAAATACCAGACTCCGGRAGAATGGGCAAGCTCGGGAAGGACATCTATTTAAAATAAGAAAGTAAWTCGTGGACTGATTATTGGACAGATGACCCCTTGCCATAGACCAATTGCAAGAGATTCGAGATTCACATTACCATCAGACAGAAAAGAAGACCGCTCGACCCTTACAGATGAGCTGACAGGGCCGGGGGCAAGTCTTTATAAAGGGAAGAATCAACCGCACTAATTTAGATCGAAGGGCCTATGCTGTCCAGACTTCCTTAACAACCTCCAGGAACCCGGGATGTTCAGTCCACATATTGTTGAACCTGAAAAGCTTCATCCCTGACTTCATCTTGCTACCATACTGCACCATCATTGGTGCATGGTCACTGATCCCTGCTGGCCCATAATGAAGAAAAGAATTATTGAAGTTTTGTAGTCAATCCATATTGACTAGACACCTGTCCAACCTTCCTACAGTTCTCTTAGAATCTTCAGACTGCTTGCTCTATGACCACAGGTGGCCAGTGGTTTTAAGGTCCTCCATAGCCAAAATTTCAATACTATTATTATAATTCTTCAGAACCCTCCCATATAATTGTCTTCAACCAAGTTTTTTCAGGCGAAAACCTCACTGTGTTGAAGTCCCCGGTGACCAACCATGGTCCTGGAATGCGTTTAGACACTTCCTTTAGCTGCTCTCAAAGACATCTCCTCTCAGATAGTTGGTTTGAGGCCTTGGACTGCTTGTTCGTAAGTCAGAGACAGCAGCAAATGAAATAGCAGCGGACGCCGAGGCAACGTTAGTTGTTCTCTTCTCCTTTTTGAGATTTCTTGGTCTTTTTTGCCTTTGGCCGCAAAGCCACTACCTACTTCTATTTACACGTTCAAGCTGCTACCGCGTTCCACTTTCGTTAGAATCATCGATTCTTATACGCTTCTAGTGATGAGAAGAAGCTGATACGATTACCGCTAGACGGTCTAAAATAGAAGTACTCTGTCTTCACGTTCATTCCCAGCTCACAATCTTTTTCCAGCCTAGTCATAGGCTTTATTCCCCGACGGTCTTTGTAGTTGTTCCTCCGCGAATAGGACGACTGATGCTTTTCTTAAAAATCTCATAGCTGAAAGGGTGTTTCGAGAACAACGACTAAAGGCTATTCTTAGCGCGAGAGCTAAAGCGAGGGGCAATACGCACTAAACCACCATGTCCACCCTATCGACTTAGAAAAAAACCATAAAATACACAGTAAGCAACATCTACTAATTCAATCTCAAAGATACATCAGTAAAGAGCGGGCCAAGAGGGGGTCCAACAAAGACGATAACAGGTGAGCCGACAGGCCAAGGGCTAGGCAACGAACGTAACACAGTGTAGCTACGCACCATAAGCGAACAGGGAGAAGAGACAGAACGAAACGAGTAAGGTCTAGCCTAGCACATAAGACATTCTCTCAAGCTAGAAGACCCACCCTACTCGTTCGATCAGAGCAGATTCATAATCGCCGAAAGCCGAGCTATCCATTCACTTGCAGTGCCATAAAAAGAAGAAAAATGGAAATAAGCGCTCATATGAGATTTGGTGACTTAAATGAGTTACGCTGGGAACTCTATATACTACGTACTCTAATTGGAGTTCAAGGCATTCTATTTCTTATGGTCTTTTCATTTTTAAAGAGTTAAATCTAGAGGGTTGCCGCTAAGTCGGATGATGCCCCCGAAGATAAGTAGATAGCTTGGCTTTTTTAGAGATGGGAGCTAGAGCCGGGGAAGTATCCAACTCTATAGCCAGGGGGCAGGCACATCAGTCCTACATCTACGCATCGCTACTCTCATCCTGAGAGAGAGGCTTGCCTTTAGGCAAGCTTCATTCATGCCTGATTTTCATTCATCTCTCGTTCGATTCCACACCGGATTCACTATATTCTTAATCATACCCTTCCTTCTCGTGAGAGTTGATCCCATCCTTCGAGTTAGAGTTTCTTCTGTCCGATTCAGACTGATTGGATCACTCAAGACTTGTTCATAGCTATTCCCAACAAGCAGAGCAGTAGCAGTCTTTAAAGATGTTGTGGTGCTCTGGAAGAAGATCTTTGAACAATTGTTGTCCACAAGTCAGGAGCTTTCTCATTCTGCAGGTGTTCAGATCCCGTAGGCATTGGATGTCTCTCAGATAAAGGTTGTTCACATTCAATCACAGGTTACTCATCCTGTTGTGCAGTAGCAACTGTTGGAAGAATCTTTTGTAGCCAAACTTTCTTAATCTAGTTGAGAGCTTTACCCGACTATAAAATAAAGACTGCAGCAGAAGCATCTCCGAACCGCTCACTTTGACTCGAGTGACTTTCGTTCCTATCCGTCTTTGTCGAGTACCTTCCCCTTTTGGTTTACTCGAATCGGGCATGCCCTCATCTCCGTCTTAGCTTAGAAAGGGTCTGCGGTCTGACTTGGTGACTTGGTTATAGCATTTAGTTGAGAAGAAAGAATATGCTTACTTCAAAGGGAGTGAATAGGACATAAATATATTAATAATTATTTATATTATAAACGTGTACGAGCCATGCCGTGTCCTATATTTTTAAAAATAAGCGTGTCCTCGTGTCCGTGTCGTGTCGTGTCCCGTATCCGTGTCCGTGTCCGTATCGGTGCAACTTAGTTCGTCACATTATGGGGTGTGCCCCTGGTGCAGCGGGACAGGTGGTTCGATAGTCCGGGCTTAGGCTCGGCCTACTTTGTTCAACACTTATGTAGATTAATTAGCTCGAGAATTCACATTTCACTATCAATCTAATGTACAAGCGGACCTAATTTTGGCACATGTATTTTAGTTATCCAGTGATTTTCGAGGTAAGATTAACTATAAGCACTTTTGTTTAACAATTAATTAATGAGCATTTTAAACGTGAAAAAAAAAAAATATAAACACCCTCTTAAATAGATTGGATTATGTTGGGAACTCTCTAGTATAAAATCATACATGTAACGATATAAGTGAAATATATTAAAGTACACAAACAAACATCATATAAGATAGTTTCTCCCAACATACATCATGCAATATTCAGTGATCATATAGTATAGATAGGTTTTCCTTTGAGCAAATTATTTTGTCTCGACCTATACGTGGATTTTCTCTCTTTTCTCTGACCATACGAAAGGATAACATTTTCTCTTTTGAGCAAATCACATGGTCCCAAACTGATAACGGAACGGTACGCCGTCGTATGCTGTCTGCGCCGTGGTTACTAACATGGGGCAGAAAATGAGCAGTCGCAAACTTGCAATGGTACTAGCAAAAAGATAAAAGCGGCATGTGACAATAATAATAATAATTATTATTATTATTGACAGTAATAATAATAATAGATAGAAACATAGTTAAATGAAGATCAAAATATGTGCAGTTGATTAAACACGTTGTCCTAATAAAATTCAATAAATAATATATATATATTTTAATATAAATTGAATAAATAATATATACGTACATTTAAAATATATATATCGGGCCACTGTTGCCACCAGCGTCCCGAAGTGAATTTGAAAAAAAAATTCAATACAAGACGTTGGTGGCAACAGCGGTAGGGGTCATTTTGCAAAAAATAAAATGCAAAAAAAAGAGAACAACACAATTTCTATCGGTGATGGTACTAACTCCGAAACGCTGGTGGCAACAACATTTATATATATATATATTATTTATTTAACTTATATTAAAATATATATTTATTTAATTTTCCATCTGTATAATCACTCGACACTTTTCCAAATCATTAAAAAAAAAGTTGGGTGGAAAAGCAAATGAAATAGATTATCCTCGTGACATAAAATGGAGATGCAATGATTTTACTTCTCACCAGACTTCTAGTACATTTTAGAAACGAGAATTTCCTATACTTTGATGCCCCCATTTGAAGGGTAGTAGTAATGGGAAATGCACAATAAATCCCCTGACGTAGAAAGAGGATTGTGACACTTTGCTTTAGAATCCATGTGACCTCTTTTTGTTTCATTTTAGTTTTATTTGACTGTACATGGTGCTAATCGTTCTGCCCCTTAAACATAAGAATGTAAATTACAGTTACTCTAAAATTCGATTTATTTATACGCACAAGAAGTTACCTCCCAACTAAATGGTGTCCAAATGTTTAACAAGAACTAAACCTAAATTATCGAATGGGAAAAATGAAATTTTTTTTTTTTCAAATAATAGAGTTTTTGTAGTTTAATTAGTTTCTCCTTTAAGGAAACATGGTAGGGGAAGAAGACCTACAACCTATTGTGTCAACATTCTATTTGAATTATTTGGTTAAGCGTCATTTTATCTGTTAATCATATTGGTCTCTATAGTAACTAAGTACCTAAAATTCTAGGTAAAACATCGAGAAGAATTTCTTATGTGTTTTCTCACTTGAGAGAACGAAATCCTTTTTGCAATCAACTCTGAGTCATGAGCTAAGATTATTTACATAATAGGTGAACTAATTCTTACCAATTATTATTATTGTGGGGACACACGTTGAGAAGATATTTAATTAATTATTATATAGTTGTTTTTACATTTTCCATATGATATATTTAAGTGAACTAAACTTAATCCAAGTATTGACAAGATTGCAAAATTGGGTAACTTGTACATTTTACAGTTTTGGTCCTATTTCCTAATTATTTACAATTACATCCTTCATCTTTAAATTGTTGCAACTTTGCTCCTTTTTGCCGGAAGGTTGGATAACACCACGATGATGATGTGGCGCTCGAGTGGTCTTACAAGAAATTCAAGGGAAAAAAAACGTGAGTTCGAGAAGCAAGTGGAATAATTAGTTGAACTGGTCGGTAAGGTTGATAATTAATTTTAAATTATTATTTAATAAATTAATAAATTGAAAGAATTTATTAAAAATTAATTTAATAATAAATATGATTGTGTGATATAAAATAATATAAATAAAAAATTAATAAAATAGTAATAAGTAAGTTTCTAAGATTAAATAAAAACTACCTTAAAAATATCTTATAAAAAAGAAGGAGAACTACAAACAATGATGACAAAGTAATTTTAATAATAAATATATATTTTTAAAGTCTAAAAAATACTTCTGTAAAATTGTAAAATAACTCGTTGTTCATAAAAGAACACATTGCAATAAAAAAATAAAGGGTAAAAAAAATTGTTTATTCCGATCAATATTTTCGTAACCTAATCAACTATCAGGGGTTGATCGTGAGTCTTTAACAAACAATTTGAAAAAGTTGATCGGAGAAAAATAGGCTATCAGCTCCCAAGTTCGCTCAACCAAACAACCCGTATGTCAGTGACTCAAACCATATTTTCAGGCTTTCGATGATGACAATTCAACGAGTTTACCGAAATTAAGCAAGAGTGTACAAAATTGACAAATTATTAGGTACACCGCAAATTATCAAGTACACGGGGTGTATGTTGTACCTTACACTTGGGTGAAAAGAACATGTTAATGCGGTAAAAGTACATGTTAGTCAAAATAAGTATTTATAATTGTTGTGATAAATATATGTTATGAACACGTAATATGCATAAGAATATTTATATTAATATTCATATTTGTTATATAAATGTTCATATCTTTCATTTCCATTGTGATAAAAGCACATCTATCAATCTTCGTGTTTATAAATATATATTTAATCATCTTCAATATAATAAATACTAATTTAAATGTGATAAATGTAATCATAATATACATGAATAGATGTAGACTCAATGGCAAATATATATACATTTTTATTATATTAAATATTCATCTTTAAATATACGATATAATGTATATTCGGTTGTACTTAATAATAAATGGTCAAAAAGTAGAGGTGTCATTGGGTTTTCTAATGACCATAAACACGGATAACGGCGGTGGAGGATTTTGGTCGGCCCCGCAATACTACCGGATTAATCATCCTCGAGATATTTACACAGAGTATGAATTGAAAATGCAAGTATTGGATTCACGAATCAATTCTGCAGATGAATGTAATAAGTTGGAAATTGGTTTTTTTTCCAATCTCCCATTTGGAGCGAGGTAAGGGAGAATTATAAAATAGGTCTCATTTAAATATAATTAATTAGTTTTATAATATTTTAATTTGGGTCCTCTAAAAACAAATTTTGCCGTAAAATTCAACTCTGGCAGGCTTCGTTTACGTGACGCACGTGGAAAAGGGAGTTGGGGATTTCGGGCACATAATGTCTTGTCAACATTTTAATCTTTCAAGATTAGTAAACAATTCTAGAAGATGTTCAAAATTATTCTCATAAGTTTTAATTTGGACCTAGTTATGAACAATTCCCTGCGATCCAATATTTTGTCGTAACCAGTCACATATCACGCGTGTGATTGTCAAACTCTCTCTCAAAAAAAAAAAGAAAAAAAAAATAGTTAAAGAATATCGCCTTATTTTTCATTTAATGTTTTGTTATTTTTATTAGGAAAAATTCCCAACTAGTCCAAAAGAGCCAAAGATATTCCCTACTAGTCCTACCAAATTTTAACTTCCCTAAAAATCCTAAGCTACCTACTGTGTACACTATTATCCTTTGTGATTGATAACCGTATGCCTTGCCTGTGATATTGAATATTATCTCAAAATCTTTCTCTATCTTGTCAATTACCCGTAATTAAAGCAATTTAAAAATTTCTGGTTTCTCCCTCTCGAACAAACCCTTGCATTCGAAACTGAAATGTTAATTCCAAACTCATTTTCGTGAACCCTCCCGCAAAATCGAATCACTCAAACTCCGTAACTTGAGAAAGGAAGGGTGAATCATAAAATCTTCAAAATTTAACCCATATACCCAATGAAATCCCCCAAGCAGCGGAAATTGAAACTGTGGAGGAGATTTCAAAAATGAACTAAGGCAATATTCGGTCCCAGTGAAATCCCCTCCTCTGCGGAAATTGATTCTACAAATCCTCCTATAAATAATTTCTGGTGATTTATTGAGGATGGCGAAGAAGCATATGCGCGACAAGTAAGTTTTGAAAATCTTGCGCATTACTAGTTTTTTTTTCCTTTTTTTTGCAATTAGTTTGTAATTTTTTTCTATTGAATTTGGTCCGTGCGTGTGTGTATCTAAGCAATCTCGAACATTGTGCTGTTAATAGTCCGTGTTCTATTAACTGTGAAATTATTCAATGATTTTTGTGGTATGTATTCATTTGAATAGTATGTTTCAATTTGTGTTTCTGTAGTTGTCATCGTCGATGTAGATTGTATAAGTAGTTTGCATAATTACATACTACTTTGTCGTTTCGTAATTATGAACTACTAAGTTATTTGGAAATCCATGTTATGTATTTTGCAATTGAATAATTAGTTTGGAATGTGTACCTAGGTAGTCTGTTAAAGAGTAAGTAGTTCGAAGTTTGTAGCTTGCATAAATAGTATTTCTCTTTGTCGTCGTTGAGGTCAGTTGGATTAAAAATCTCATTTCTTCATTGCAGACTGTGTTTTTGAAAAATGCCAATTTGAATTATTAGTTGGATAATTACCTTGCTATATTTAGGTGATGTAGTTTGAACAATAGTTGTGATAAGTAGTTTGTTTAATTACAAACTACTTTGTCATTTCGTAATTACAAAATACTGAAGTTGGTTGCAAATGTATGTTTTCAATTTTGGAATTGAATACGTAGTTGGCAATGCTTGGTTAAGATAGTTTGAAATATTTAGTTTACAATTAGGGCCTCATATGAATAACATTTTTTGTTGTCCTCGCAGATGTTTTTTCGATTGACGTTATTAGTTCGTAATTATAAAATTCTAGTTTGGAATTTGTCTGTTTTGGTTTTGTTAGACTAATTATAAACTACATAATAGTGTAGTTTGGGATTTGTTAGTCAGGCTTGTATTCGACTAATTATAAACTACCAAGCACATTAGTTTTGGATATTCTTGTTGGGACTGTATTCAAGTAATTCAAAACTAGAAGTTACAGTAGTTTGGAATCTGTTTGTGAAGGGTTGTGTTATGCGAATTATAAACTACATAACTAAGTAGGTTGGAATCTATTTTTTAGGGCTGGGTTCAACTAATAAAGCCACATTTTGTGAGGTAAATGCAAGAATAGAGCTGCAATTTTTAACTTACTTATTTATGAATGATTTTGCTCTACTTTCAAAATTACATTGCAAAACTTTGTAGCTACGTATTCGTAAATTATATAGATAGTCTTATAAAATTCAGAACAAGCTTTAAAAATTACAAACTGTTCTTGAAAAATACAAAACTACTCGAAATAAAAATTTCAAACTACTCATGTAAAATGCAAAACTACTCCAATCAATATAATATGCAAATTCGTGATGTGTCAACTACTTTTGAAATTATTTAAGTAGTAATCTTTCTCCTATGTTTTCAAACTACATGTGAAATACTTGAAACTACTTTGAAAAATTCAGAAATTTACACGTGAAAATTTCAAAACTATTCTTGATAAATTTGAAACTACTTTGTTGTATTTTATATAAATTCATTTTCTGCAGGTTTTGGCATGTGAACTCCAGCCGACAACACAAGAACTGACTTCTAACGAACAACTGAAGAATTGGAAGACAGGCAAGAAAGTCCAAGAAGGAACGAGGGCTGGAAATTCTATTCAAAAGTCAAATGAGGGAGAGTGTAGTGTAGGTACTGACGATGGAGATCAAAAGAAAGAATGCAGAGGTTGGCGCCGCACAGAGTTCTCACGAATGATAGAGGAATAGGAAGGCAGGCACGAAGGTCCGAGGGGTGAGGAATGCTGGGAACTGAATATGTTCGCAAATTAAAGACTACTTATGAAACATTCAAAACCACTCTGTGCATTTTTAAAAAGTAGTCTCTAAAATTTGAAATCGTAGGGACTCGTAGCTTGGTATTATTTTATGCATTAAAACGATGGTATATCGAGGATATTCTTGGATTGCGTGCAGATTGATGTAATGGTTGTAGGTGAATTAATTTCAAAATAATATATTATGTTACAGCCTGATTCAATTTATAATTTTATCCTCTTGTCGTTCAAAAGCTTTGGGTTTCTTTTCTCTTTTGAATTATCTTTTATCTTTAGGATCATTTGCGACACTTCATAATTACATGAACACTACGCTGTCAAAATTAAAAACTACTTAATTCAGATTGCGAACTCTGCCGACATTATAAAATGATATGAAATAATTATGAACTACATTTGTCAACTCTGCCAACTCTATAAAA
>BMAC01000248.1:433028-447742 GCA_014905375.1 Phtheirospermum japonicum | reverse complement strand
AATGTATTGATATAAAATTTTGGTCTAACGGATGATCCGTTAGTTCGACCTAACAAGAGTTTTACCCTTAAGTTGAAGGAGGAGATATTTCAACTGTAATTTGATTTTTTTCTTAAATAAAATTGTTTTCTTATTTTTATATTAAATAAAAAAATGACGGGTCTAATTTTTTTATTTGGAGTACAAATAAATACAGATTATGATGATTAATTTTATTTCATTTTGAAATTTTTAGACTTGAAGCGATGATATTAACTTGATCTATTTTATTTTATTTCTCTTTATTGTAGTTTCAACTACATTTTCCTATGTTGTATTGTCGTTGATAAACTCATATTTATTCATATACTCTTTGAATTGAAAGAGATTTTATATTTATGTTTTTATTAACTTAATTTATTTTATTTATTTATAACATACTTAATAGTTATATATATATATAAACCGGTTGGACCTGTGAATCACTGAACCTGTAATTTTAACGGTTCGATGACCGGTCCAATTTTCAGAACAATGGTTACTCCTAATTTACAACCGAACGGAATATTACTATAAATTACATAAGATGTTATTTAGGCATATTTTTCTTAATTAATTTTGCTACATGTTTTTATGCTACAACTATTTTTTAACTAAATTATTATTAATTTGTAACTGAAAAAATCATTTAATTAGATGCAGCACAAAATGTCACTTAATTAAGCGGCAGTCACGAGGGTTGATTAGTTCTTAATTGATTGTACATGGCCCAATTTAGAAAACTCATTAGCCTAATTATTAGTAATGAGTTAAAATTAACCTGCAAACTTTTATGCCCAATTATATATACCAACCCATATGATACTTTTTTTTTAGTATGCCCTTTTATTGGTAAAAAGAGGTGAGTGATTCAATCATGTAACTTATTTCATTTGATTTGTTTTGAAAAATATAACCTTTTTATATTAAAAATCATAAATTATTGTTTGAACAGTAGACTAATTGCCTATTGGCTAGTGTTATGTTAAGCGATTAAATTAAAATGTTGAAGTTTGGATAAGCCCATGAAGCAGAAGCACATGCAGATTCATATATTCGTTCTTGGATAGTCGAAAAAACCAGACATACGTTATGAGCAGACATGCTCTTATTACATTTTTGCCACTAGCTCATTGTCACGTGATGGTTTTCATTTCTACATGACGTGTCTCTGTTATTCTTATCTCTTTTGTTTTTTCATATTTGTACATTGCCCCGGTTTATTGGATCTTGCCTTGAAAACAAACATTTTGTGGGCTGCTTTTTTTGCTGCATAACGCATTGAGTGTGACTCTAGAGCCTCTGAACCTTTGCTAATGACTAATGCCAAATTATTAGGCACAATTCAAGTTCAACTATCCAATAAATATTTAATGCCTATAAATAAATAACATTCGGTATATAAATAGTGAACATGTGGTTAAACAAGAGAATAATAGAAATCTAAGATGATTTGTTTTTAAAAAGGTGTCTATATATGATATCCGATGAAAATTTGAAAACAAGTACATAGTGTTTTATTAAAAAATTGGTAGAAAATTATTTTTTTTTTAGTTTTTTATTTGCATGACAAAATGAAAGTCAAATGACTTGCCATCTAACCCGATAATTCATATCATGTACCTGTGTTCATAATATACCAATTTTTATTATTATTTTTTTATTTTTTAATTAATTATAGCAAATATACCAATTTTGATTATTGAACCAACCCTCCCCTTTAACTTTTTCGAACTGGGCTTCTTCAGTTGTCAAATTTCGGAGGTCGGGCTTCGTCATGATAAGTATTGATGGCCCGAACTATTTGTAATGGGCTTCATTTTCTTACAAATTAGAGAGCTCTATTATTAAAGCCCTAAACCAAACCATCAAAGCCCTAAACCAAACCATCAGTATCTCAGCAAAAGTAATACCAGTATTTAATTAGTCTTTCAAAGTCAAGAAAGTTTGTAATTTTCTAATGGTGGAGATACTTATTGACAAATTTCTTAGATTTGAAAATTTACTAAAATATAAAATTTATAATTTACCTAATTAAATATATTTTTTTTATATATTTTTCAAATATAATATTTTTTTTTTATATTTATCTATTTATTATTTTTCTTTAATTATATTTTTTATAATTCAAAGTTTTCTTTTATTCTTCTAATACAAAAATATAAAAAGTTATATATAATTAAAAAAAAAATCTAAATTAATTATTTAATTAAAAGATAAATTACTAATTAGATAGTATTAATTAAAATCTTTAATTATGAATATAGTCTAAATAAGTTGTATTTATAATAAAATTTAAATTAATTTTTTTCTTAGAACTCAACTATAAAATATAAGAAAATTACGAGTTGATTACAATAGTATAAGTAGCATTGTCAAACGGGCTGGCCCAAAACTGGGCGGGCGCAGGCCAGCCCGTTTTTTCGCGGGTTGGGAAGTCCTATGTCTGCAGCCCGCCCACGGGCCAACGGGCCAGTCCGTTTTTTCTTTCTTTTTTTTATTTATAAAATCTTATTTTAATGTAAAAAATTATAAAAAATAAAATTTAAATTTAAAAAAAGTTATTATAATATTTAAAGTATTCTAATGGGCTCATAGAAAATAAAAGAATACAAATATGCCTTTAAATTTAACCAATATAAATTATAATTATAATTATAAAAAAATATAAAAAATTAAAAAAAAAAAAAAAAAAAAGTGGCCAGCCCGCTCCGGCCCGCGGTCTTCACGGAGCGGGCCAAAAAAGCCCGCGATCAAACGGGTTGCAAGAAGGGCGGCCCAAGCCCGCCCGTTTGCGCGGGCTGACGGGCCAGCCTGCGGGCTTTGGCCCGTTTTGACGGTGCTAAGTATAAGTATGTAACTGAATATTATTAACGAATTCAATCTAAATAAAAAATATATAAATTATATAATAATACTTAATAATATTGACTAGACACAGGTACAATATGATATATGTTGAGAATATGACATCTTTCGAATTTTTCTGAGTAACTAAAATTATTAACGAATTTAATTAAAATTAAAATATAAATACATTTAATAATAATAATAGAGAAGAAGAAGAAGAAGAAGAAGAAGAAGAATTAATGAATATTAGACACAATTAGACTGGTCCCTCTTTTAGTAAGATTCAGCAGATTGAGAACGTGATAACTTTTGAACTTTTCTAAGTATGTTAAATAAGAATATTAACGAATTAAAATTTGACATTACAATATAAAATTATTTAATAATAAAATTAATAATTAATAAACTGTGATTAGGACATCGAAAGTTGAGAATACGATATCTTTTAATTTATTATTTTTATATTTAAAAACTCTTTAATTATTATAAATATATTATCTTTTGATTAATCCCGTGTAACACACAGGTGTTAACTGGTGTGTGTATATATATATATATATAGTATATATATATATATATATATATATATATATATATATATATGATTAGGTTCAAACGAGAATCATGTCTTTATTAGTGAACCTAAGGTCAATTATGGACCTTAAATCTAATTAAATGGATGGATCAGATTTTTTGTGTATTTCCTTATTTGATTAAAAGTATTAGGATTATATAATAAAAATACTTCTGGTGTATATAACTAAAATATTAATAAAGCACTGTGATTATATAATAAAAGCACTAGTTCGTAGGTTCGTAAAATAAGGGAGGGTTCTCATTGGAACTCACCCCTATATATATATATATATATATATATATATATATATATATATAAAGGAGGTTTGGAAATATAAGAAAAGAAGATTAGAGGGAAGGCGAAAAAAATATGAGTAATAAAGAGAAAAATATCAAGTAGGATTGGATATTTTTTTAATTACGTAGGAATTTTCTTAATATAATTAGGATAGAGATCCCAATTAATATTAATAGCGATTTAGTTTTCTTTCTTTAATTAAAGTTCTACTTAGGATTAATCTTCTTTAATTATGTAGGAATTTTCTTACCATAATTAGGATAGATACTCTAATTAATATTAAAAAATATGACAAATATTTAGGTGAGACCGATCTCATAGTATGAGACCATTTTTACCATGTTCATTTATGTAAACCCACCTACTGCCCGACCTGCCCCACCCGCACCTAACCTTAACCCTAACTATAAAAGAGAAAAAAGATGAGACAACTTCATTTCACCTGCAGCCTCTCTCTCTCTCTCTCTCTCTCTCTCTCTCTCTCTCACACACACACACACACACACACACAACACACACACACACACACACATATACATGCACCGGTAGTCACTCCTCCGGCAACGGCCACCGTCCTCCGACGATAAAACTTGAAAAAATTTATATCATCTAGGTCGTCTCGATTTACTCGTTCTAAATCCAAAAGTGGATTTATAAAATGAATGTTACGATCAACGTAGATCGGAGGCAAAAATTTATAAATGGTCAACTTTGATCTCCAATCTACGATAATTCACCAGGTCAATTTGGAATCATCAACCACAATTCAACTCCCTACGTTGAAAATGATGTCCATAATTTATATTTTTCAAAAGGTGACAAAATCAGCACCGACAACGTTAGGATTTTTTTCCCGGTCAATATCTTTCGCTGTCCAGCTGCCGGTCACGTGTGTTAGTGTTATATGCTGAGGTGTTGGTGATATGTAGTGGGGGAGGAGAATGTGGGGCTAAAGAGTGTTTTTCTTTCTTGTGTGAGATGTTAGTGGTGCTAGGGTTTTCCCAAAAGTAGAGACACTTAGAAAGTCGGGGTCACCATAAAAATTCTCTGGGAGGTTCATTGATACGTAAGGCAACTCTTCACAAAGTTTGGGGTCTTTCGGAGCCCATTTAGGCAGTGAAACGTTAGGATGGTGATGATTTGTCATCTTGCGCGCGAGCAGGACCATGAAGTGGTGAGCTGAGGACATTAATAAATGAATATTATAAAATTGTTCTTATAGGTAGTTCTTAAGAGAGACCATACGGTTCTGTTTGAGTAGAAAATGATGCAAATGCTTGGGACATGGTAGTGCAGCCTTGGTCATTTTTTTTAGAGTGGGGAATTGTGTATATTTTGAGCAACATGATGTATGTTTTGCTTACAAACTTTTGTTTCATATTTACAATATTTGTAGTAAATGTATCACCGAGTGTCGTAAATGTATGGCATTCGTCTAGCTAATTTAGGAGATGGAGTACTTAAAGAACAATTTAAAAGTATTACAAAATTATTTTAATGTATTACAATATATGTTTAATGTATCACAAAAGAATGACAACTGTGACTAATTAATTTCAATAATTTCTCAAACTAATATATAATAGTTTAAACCATAGCATAAAGTAAAAGTATCACAGTACTGGTTTAAAGTATCACACGATGCAGAACTTGAATCACAAGAATTATTCCCACATTTGGTCACAATATATACTTTTTTCAAGTATCACAATATTGACTTATAGTGTCACAATCAAAAGCATCACAAAAGGACTTTTGATTATTGATCACAACATCACCTTAAAATTTTAAAAGTTATAGTAAAAGTATCACAAATCCTCTCAAAAAATTATGTTACATACCCTTTGACTAATTGCTTCAACTTCATGTCACAATACATATTTTTTTGGTTCACTGCAAAAAAAAGTATTTTACCGAGGGGAAAACCCTCGGTAATAATCCAAAAGCCCTCGAGAATCAATTTACCGAGGGAAATTTTCCCTCTGTTAAACCCTCTTCGGTATATATATACGAGGGAATCTTTCCCTCGATAATTTTTTTTCGAGGGAATTACCGATGGTTCTTTTCTTTGATAAATTCCATTGGGCCTAAATATATATGCCATCGGAAAAAACGAGGGAAAAAATACCCTCAGAAAAAACGAAGGAATATATACCCTCGGAAAAACCGAGGGGATATTTGCCCTCGAAAAAACTGAGAGTAAATGTATCACAATAAAGGCTTATAGTATCACAATTTATAGCAAAAGTATCAGAATTTTTTTTTTACTTTTGATCAGTTTAGAATATCAAAAGTTACAGTAAAAGTATCACACATCCTCTCAAAAAATTATGTTACATACCCTTTGAGTAATTGTTTCGACTTTATGTCATAATATACACTTTTCTCGGTCAAAGTATCACAATATCGGCTTATAGTATCACAAAAGAACTTTGACTTTTGATCACAATATCAACTTAAAATATTAAAAGTTATAGCAAAAGTATCATATATCTTCTTGAAAGCTATGCTACATACCTTTTAACAAATTGTTTCAACTTCATATCACAATATACACATTTCACAGTTAATGTATCAAAATATCTACTTATAGTATCAAGAGCTACAATTAGAGTATTACATAACACTTTTTCGACTTCATGTCACAATATCCACTTTACACGATATCTTGCCCAAAGTAAAAAAAAAAAAAAATTATATCTAAACAACTACTTTTTGTACAAGCACAAACTCTTGTTGTTGCATCATCTAATACATACATAATAACACCTCTAACTTTGTCATTTGTATAGAAGAAGCCAAGATAAGCAGTGGAAACGCGTATGATATGCCAAAGATGGGTCTGGAGAAAAATTAATGTTCCCCTTAAGCACAACAAGTATAGAGCCCTTGTGATCACGAACAATGCCCATGCTTCGTCGTTTGCTAAAAATAGCATACTATATTTCATTTTACAGTCCCATCCCATGTGATGACTTTTTGCCATGTAACATTATTTTTGAATTAGAAATCTCATAACCCACCCTGACGACCTTACTTTTGAAGCCCACGGTTGATTGAGAAATTAAGAGCAAAACCCTTGTCGCCATGCCATGTTTTTTTGTCCCCTCATCACTACCATCTTCATCGTCGCACCAATCATCTTCCTGGACTTCGTCCTTCACCAACAATCGTGCAAAGATCCCAATCCTGCATCAATTACTTCTTTTCATCCCTCGTTTTAATATTTAGAAGAAATTACATCCAGGATGCATATATAGCCCATTTACTCATCAATATCCAAGGTTTGAGAAATGAATAACAAAATAAGATTTAAAATAACATAATATAAAATAGGCTTAAATTAACATCAATATCCAGGGTAATCCAGATTTTATAAAACTATTGTAGTTAAAAGTATCACAATTAATAGTAAAAGTATCTCAGATGTCAGCAGAAGTATCACATAATAATATGTTATCTTAATTTTGCCCCAGACCACAGACCATTGTAGTGGATAGTATCACAAATACTAGCAAAAGTATCACAAATACTAGTAAATGTATCACAGAATAACAAAATAACAATATTACGCATGAACTCAAAAAATTCTAAAATAAACCCAAAATAAATAGCATACGTCCCAGTGATACAGAAACCACCAGATTCAAAGCAAAACAAAAAAGATTAAACTCACAAATTACAAGTTAAACATATATCAGAGATCAAGTGATATTATCTAACAGTAAAACCTCCATGTGTGGAGAAAATTGAATAACCAAATAATCACAAATTATCGAATTAAATGCCAAGAAATTGAACTACAATATTTTATTGATTAAACACGATAAATTAAACTAATGGTATACGATCATAAATCATTCAAACAAAATTCTACAAGAGATTAGGAAACCGCGCGCGAAGCAAAAATTGAATAAAAAGGGAACCAAAAATAAAATTGATATAAACATGAATTTGGGGGTCTTTCTTTGGAAAATCGGAGATGAGTTACATAAACAACGTCGATACTCGGATGAGAAGATTTCTAGGAATAATAAGATATGGTGGGGTGCAGCAGAGGAGTGATTCCCATGAATTTGTGTGTGTGAGAGAGGGAAGGGGTGGCGAAGATGATGGATGAACGAAATCTTTTTTATTTTATTTTTATTTTCATTTAATATTTGGTTTAGGCGGATTAGAGGCGGGTCGGGCGGATCAATTGGGTTAAAAGTGGTCTCATAGTATGAGACCGGTCTCACATAAGACATACTCTAAAAATATAGTGTTTGATTAATTATGTAGAAATTTTCTTAACATAGTTAGGATAGATACTCTAATTAATATTATTAATAATAAGATCATTTGACTATATATATATATATATATATATATATATATATATATATATATATATATATATCATTTATATGTTATTTTGATTTTTATTGTGAGTCTTTTGTTTTTTTATTTATATTTTAATTGTGAGTACAACAATATCAAATTTATCAATTTTTTAAAAAATAATTTGACAGCTTTTTAAAATTAAATTATACAAAAAAAGCAAAAAATATATATATAATTTAATATTTATATTATTGGATATCAACATGTTGTGTATCAAATATTACTACAATTCAATACTTTTTTTATTTGAATTGATCTCATAATGTTAAATTTTAATGATGATTAGTTTTTTTCTTTAATTAAAAAGTCAAATAGGATTAGTTTCTTAACATAATTAGGGTAGATACCCTAGTTAGTATTAAAAACAGTCAAATACTTGTATGAGATCAGTCTCATACAATGAGACAACTTTATACCATTTATTTAAACTAACCCAGAAATCCACCCGTGAACCTGCCCACGGACTGACCGCCTCACATGCTAAGCATATGCGAAAATGGACCCAAAACCACTCAGTTCAACCTTTTCTCTCTCTCGCTTGTCACACAAACTCACACGCACGAATTCATCGGCTAGGGGCCATTAATCAGGCTTTGAGCTTGAGCTGCGAGCATTAACTATAAAAGGACGTTGTTGACTAGAGCATGAGAGGTCGCCGTGATCGAGGTATTTCTCGACCTCCATAGTCGCGACAGTTTCTCTTTCTTGGAGGTAAAGTTTTCTTTTTTCAAATTGGCATAAATTAGAACCGGATAGGGTGAGTTTGTTGCGTTCAAAATGAAATTGAAAATGATAAATTCTAGATATAAATTGAAAAATAAAGAATTGGGTGGCGTTACTTATTTTAATGATTTGTATATTTTGATACAATGTGATGGTTTTGTTCTCCATTTTTAATTTGTCGCAGATTGCGATTAGTTGAATTTGATTGTCTTGTTGTCTTTACAATCCTATGTTTAAAGAATCACTCTGTAAATATAGAATCTTCTAAACCTAATTATCTTCTCAATTCCTCTTTCTATTTAGTTATAACAATAGCTATTTGGGTTGATGATACTGCAAACAACTTCTAATGTCACTTGCAGTGATAGTAACAGGTTAGTAGGCCAAGATTCAAGGATGAATAACACATAACATTCCGAAACTATATATAAGTATCTTCCTCTGTTTATTTATTTGATAAATTTTGTTGTCACAAGCTTTTGAATGCTTTCTGTTGCTGTAACAACCTGATGCCTTCTCTTACTGAAGCTTTTGAATTAGATTTTATTTTTTATTTGGGTTTCTCTGTTTCATAGATGGTTCACTTAATTGTTGTTTCATTGATGAAATGGGATGTTGGCAAAGCTCTTCTTGCTAATTGCCTGTAATCTTTGAAATCAGTCACACTCAGCAATCTAGTTGGAATCTGATTCGGTGCATCTACTGTAATAGTCATATTTTTACAACTTCTTTAAGTTGCTCTCTGATGTCTATACACAGATACATGATGATGGCGTGAAACTAAACTTTGGTGATTTTTTGAAAAGGAATGGCGTTTTGATGACTACGACTTTGAATATGGATATTTAGTTGGGATATGTATGTTGTTTGTGGCAAATAATTGTGTCGGTGGTTAGATACTTAGAGTTGAAATTCCCGGGGCCATGTGGGTTTTAGGGTGGATGTTTCGACGATGCACGGGCGCTCTTGCGATGGTGTCATCTCTCTCCGTTTTATACCAGTTTTGTGCGGTCCACCACCAACTGGCGGTGCATTAGTGTGTGTCCGGGTGTTAGTGTTTGATGTTTCTTGTATGTATTCATGTGTTTTACTTGTGCATGTTGTACCAGGCATATGAAATATGAATGGTTATGCTGGTGCTACCAATTTCTTATCTTTGCGTTAAAACCTTACATATGTTTATATTAATGAAGGAAGTTGAAATGTGTTATAATGAAAGCAAATGATTTTACTAATAAAAATATTACTAGTTTCAGTAAGAGTATTACAATATCGATTTAAAGTATCACAAGTCTTAGTAAAATTATTAGAAAACTTTTTTTTTATTGAGTAATTTTCACTATTCTCAATAAAAATATTACAATATCAACCTAAAGTATCACAAGTCTTAACATACCACATGTCCAATTATTAATAAAAGTATCACAACTGTAATATGTTATTAATAAAAGTATCACAGAATAACTTAACATATATGTCTCATTAAAAGCATCTTATTTGTAAATTATAATATTTTTAATAAGAGTAACAATACCAGATAATATATCACAGACCATAGTTAAAGTATCACAAGTTACTAATGTCTAATTTCTAGTTTAATATTTATGTTTTTAATAAGTAGTCACAGTATCACAAAATGTTAATAAAGTATCACAAAATATAGTTAAAGTATCAAATATTCTTTAATATATAATTTTTATTTTTACATTTATATTTTTTTCTTACAATAAGTAGTTAAAGTATCACAAACGGATGTTAAAATTCTCAATCAATTATCAAAGTATCACAATATATAGCTAAAGTATTATATCAATCATCTAAAAATTATAAGACCAAGTTTCATAAGATGTAGTTAAATTATTAGAAAACATAGTTAAAGTATCACGAGTTTTTGATATTTATTTTCTAGTTTTACATTTATTATTATTATTATTATTATTATTATTATTATTATTATTCAACATGTTGTTAAAGTGTCACAAAATATTATTAAAGTCTCACAAAACAAAGTTAAAGTGTTACAAAAGTTTATTACTGTATCACAAAATATCACATATTATTTTTATTTGAAATTATTTTACATCTATGTTTTTTAATATAAATTGTTAAAGTATCACAAAAAGTTGTCATAGCATCACAACTCATAGTTAGAGTATCAAATAACTTTAATTACAAGCAATGTTTTTTCCCTGGGTAGTGGTTATAAGAAGATGAGTCACAAGTTTGTAATTTTATGAAAATGTATATTTACTTTATCCAAGATTGCATTTTAACCACAAATTTCTGATGCGCATGGAAAATAATGCTCATGAGAAAATGGAGGAAAAAGAGTAATCTCCAAACAAATCTCAACTACAAAAGCTATTAAGGCAAGCCAACTTCAAACACAAAAGACACTAAATATGGACAAATATATATTGAATCAAGTTTGCTCTCATTCTAATTTTGTATCGGGCACCATTCCTTCAAAACTACTCAAAATCGGTTTGTAGGGGTAGATTTGATATGAGAGCGCAATGGTTGTTGGGTCCCCATATATCAATTTGCTCTCTAGTCACGATCGTCTACACTTTCTCATATTTTAACTAACCATTTGAAACTTTTCTAATCAGCAATGAGTACACTGAAATATAAGTGGTCGTGTGCATGATGCCTCGTGATGATCTTGAAGTTCCAGCTTAAGATATACAGGCTCAGCGACAGCCCTAATGATAAAAACAAGAAGTTCAATAAAACAATTTTCAATAATACGAATGCATTTTTTTGCTTTCAAAAAGTATTAAGAAAATATATCATAAAATATAGTGAATGTGTCACGAGTTTATGCATATAATTTTTATTATTACATCTATATTTAATTACAGTAAATAGTTAAAGTATCACGGAAATATGTTAAAGTATCATAAAATAAGGGTAAAGTATTACAAAGTCTTTTGCTATTTTGTATTTTATTTTTTGAATCCAGTATATCTAGTATACTATAACAGTCTTTCAGCATGAAAATTTTGATTCAAAACAAATTGAAAAGGCGACTGCAACAAAACCAAACTCCTCATACTTAAAAGAAATTATTCAAAGCATTATCAACCTTAGCAGTCATGGCAACAGCTTGACCACGGAGACGATCGATTTTCCTACAAGCAATAAGATAAGCCTTTTATCTAGGTGGCGTATCACGATGAGTGGTACTGCGTGACCAATGTGTTGATGGTTACCACCACCATGACGATTCATAGCAACACCACGAACCTTGGGTCATGAATTCCTCTTCACTTTTTTTCCTGAACTTGAGGTGTGCATTTTCAGCCTTCAACATTGGCTTCTCGGATAGGAAAAACCATTACATTCCCTGCATATTTTCATCATATTCATCAACTCCAAACCCCATGACAAAAAGTAATATACATAATGCAAAACCCCTCTATTTAAGATAATCTCTGTTATCATCACTATGTCATTCAATGCTAGCTCCATCTTAAATAGTGTCTATGTAATATCTGGCATTTATCACAAATATACCTAATAAGTCCACTGAACTCCACTAAATTCATACTCCATCCATAATACTCCTTCACTTTTTAACTAATGAATCTACAAATCAACCAATTATTTTCAATTAAATAGAATAGTAATAAATAAATAACACTGGTAAAAATCCTCCCATTTTTTCATCAAATTTATCAACCCCAAATATTTCCTTGAATACTCCAATTTACAAATTACCCTAAACTCAACAAATCTTGAGGGTTTCAACGAATTTGTTCGAATTCAGCAATGATTCAAGAAATGTATTGAGATTTGATAGTGAAAAATTACCTTTGTTTGTAATCGAATTTCACAATTTGGCAGCATCATAGGGATGATTTGAATCCACTTGAAATTATCAGAAGCATATCTATGAAACTCGGCTTCGTGTTCAGCAGCAACGGCGAGTGTAAGAGCCATTGAAGATTTGAAAAATAGAGTGGAGAGGAATGAGGGCTCGAAGGTGATTTTTTACCATTTCAATATGGATTTGCTATGTGAGGAATTTAATCTTATGAAAGGTTGTATAGAAGATGATTTTCAGGTTGCAATTAATAAGGTAGTTGGGAGGGTTGTGAACGGTAGTATCCATGGATACTTGGGTTGGGTTAAAAGTGATCTCATACTATGAGACATGTCTCACAGGAGCCCTACCCTTAAAAATAATAAGAGTTAGTATTAAAGATAATAAGATCTTTTGAGTGTGTGAATGCGTGTGTGTGTGTATTTAATCACTTTTATGTTATGTTTGTTTTTATTATGAGTTTCTTGTTATTTTTTTTATGTTTCTATTTTATTTATTTGTTTTTAATTGTGACTCTAAAAATATATAATTTTTCACTTTTCTTCAAAATTACTTTGACCACTCTTGTCAATTAAATTATACAAAAATGCACAACACAATTTAATTTAATATTTATTTTATTGGCTATCAACAAGTTATATATCAGATATTATTACGATTCGATACTTTTTTATTTGAATTGATCTCATAAAAGAATGTATTTTGTTACAATCTCATTAACCGTGCAAAACTATACAAGTACGAACCCAGTATTGAGTGGTATCAACTATAATAGTTTTGGAAAAAGATCAACTAATTTTGAAACCAAGAAGGGATACTGCCTTTCAAAGCAGATGTTGCTAAATACGGTGATCTTGAAGTTATTTATGTCATACTTGGTTTCTATCGAATTTCATAATCGAATTAACTCTGATAGGTATGCATTCTTGTTTTACAAATCAATCACTTCGATTTCATTGAAATATTTATATTTTATTTAGTATACTTATACTATTGTTTGCCCGTTGTTCTGAGACAACAATGAAAATAATTCATTTCATACCGAAGTTGCAGTAGAACTGCAGTTCACAATGGATAGTGAAAATAATTTGGTTAAATCGTTTAGAATGGTCAAACAAACATTTGGAGAGAACGGTATTGCTGAAATTGCGTCTACTTAGGAAAAGAGGCATGGGTAGAAGAACGCACAATCTTGTAGAAGTGGACGAGCTTTCTTTATTGGTTGTTGGTGATCTTGATTCTCGAAGTGGTAAAATTGATATTGTAATAGAAAATATATCTCGTAAAATGTTTTAACGAGTTTCATCCTCCGTACCTTATTCTAGAATATCCACTGCTACTTTCTTAAGGCAACTAAAGGGAAGATATACCTTTTTTCTGAACATCGAAAACCTAAAGACAATGGTAGATAACATATGAGCAAGAAAGAGTTCTTTTCTCACCGGTTGCATGAAAGAGAGATTGAGGTACCCACTATTTCATATAGTCAATGACCCACATAAAAATTAAGAGTTGATCGATATATGATAATTGAATTTTCAATATTGTGGTACATCAAAACCAATCAAAAAAGTTGCAAAGCGAAATGTATAGTGGGATAGTTGATGTAGTGTTACAAGGTGAAAATGATGGCTCAAGTGTTGGTACTATTGATTGCAATGGGGCGGGGAACATCGGGTATTACGAGACTCAGACTCGCCCTATCAACCTCATGGGTTAGGTCGGGACGACCTGTTACGGGGTCGCGGGTCGGATCGGGGCAACCCGTCCAAATAGTTTTTATTTTAATTATAAAATATTAATTATTATAAATACAAAAAATCAAATATATTACTTAAAAGATAAATATAAGATTATAAATGTAATAAAAACAATAATAAACCTTAAAAAAATATTATACATTTATTAGCTTAAATATTTTTTATTTTATTTTATTAATGTATATTATTTATAAAAAAATATTATTGTCGATGTATAAATGTTAAATATAATATTATTTATATAAAAATATAAATATTCATATAAATTTTATATATA
>BMAC01000248.1:419507-432998 GCA_014905375.1 Phtheirospermum japonicum | reverse complement strand
CCCCGCCAAGGGGCATGGGCGGGGCGGGCCAAATTTCCACCCCTAGTTAGTATTCACGTTGTCTTTCTCGTGACATTTACTGTCGTTGCTTGATTAATGGCCAATTGCCAAGATTCTATGACAATTTGTTAGTGGGCAGGTTATCCTAATTTATTTATTACATTCACGTGAATTCTAAATGGCTAGATCATAAAAACAATCTAAAACTATAAGATTGACCTAAATTATTTTAAATGAGTATATATTTTTTTTTCATATTATTTAATCTAAAAGTAATAAATTATTAATATTTGTTATTTTTTAATTTGTTATTAATTTATATTTTATGATACTATTTTTAGTTATTTACACCGTGGAGTTCCAATAGCGAGGTCATTCATGTGCACATACTTTTATTAAAATCAATGCAGGACAAATGCCTAAATGCTGGTTCTATTGATTGAATCATTTCAACTGAAATTCCTGATAAAAATAAGATTTAAGATATTATTTTGCTTTATCATATTTGATGATTCATGTATCATGTGGTCATTTATGAAAATCGTCTCATTTGCATGGTTGATGAAAATTACATAAAATATTTTTCAAAGAGGTTTGTATACTACTACTGTTGATAACTATGGTTAACCAGTCTATGGACGTAGAAATAATAAAAGAATTGTTACTAATAATGGTGTTCAACTAGATAACCGGTTGGTCATTCCATATAATATTTATCGATTGATGCAGTATGTAGCCCGACTGAATGTTGAAATGGTGTAACAAATACAAATCTAGAAATTATTTGTTCAAATATGTCAACAAAGGTAATGATAGGATCACTGCAACGTTCTATCAGGATAAAGATGGGGATGCATATGAGAAAAAGATTGATGAGATCAACATGCATTATGATTGTTGTTACATTTCTCCATGCGATGTGGCGTTGATAATATTAGGTTATGAAATTCAGTATAAAACTCCATGTGTCATGCGTTTAGGTTTTCATCTTCCAGGAGAGTATAATGTATTGTATAATGATATTGATCAGTTAGACGCGATAATAAAACGTAAATCAACACATCATAGTATGTTTTTAGGTTGGTTTGAGGCAAATAAGAAATAATTGTAAGCACGAATTTGACTTATGTTGAGTTTTCTCAAAAATTTATTTGGAACTTAACAAAAAACACAATGGACACCTAGGCAAATAGATTCGTTCTCATCATCACAAACTTATTATATTCTTCCAGAATCAGGTGATAACGGTATCTCCTTAATGTAATTCGAGGAGCTCAATGTCACGATGATGTAAAAAAAAATTAACGACACGCAATACGATATATGTCGCGATGCATGTTAATCTCTGGGGTTGGTGTTAGATGAGTCGGTATATCAGAAGCAAGTAACTGGAGATCAGTATATTACGTGATATCTTTATTCGCAACCTTACTTGCATCAAAATCATTAGCACATTCAAAAAAAGTGAAGAAGATATGCAGGGAAGATTTGTCAGATAACATTCTATACATTAAACAAAAGTTGAGAAATTCCAAAGATAGCAATTATTGATATTTATTTTTATCCTCTATAAATTATTAGTTATGTTATATTATAGTATTTTTATGACCAATATTTTTAATTTCATATTTAATGCCATTTTTATTTTTTTTTTAAGATTTACAATTAAGTGATGTTAAAATTCAGAACATTACTTTGCTTGAAGTTGACAATTTATTGTAGAATATGCGAAAAAGTTTAAATAATTCTCTTCTTATGCCAATTCCAAAGATCGTCGATTCTAGTATGTACCGCAATATATTTATTGCTAGAGAAATAAAGTATGATCGTGAGGCACTCACTGAAGTACATAGAAAATTGGTTGATAATTTGAATGTTGATAAGCGTCACATTTATGATAAAGTCATGTATACAGTACATTCGATCAAGGGTGGTGTATTTTTTGCCTATAGATACGGAGGGGATGGTAAAATGTTTATTTGGAGGACACTTTCTACGACCATTAGATATAATGGTGGAATTATTTTGAATATAACATCGATCGGCATAACTTCTTTTCTTCTTTCGAATGAAAGAACTAGTCATTCTAGATTTAAGGTTTCTTTTAATCACCATCAATATTCATCATGTTCAATCTTTACTAGAACTCCACTTACAAGATTAATGGTGCATGGGCAACTCATTATTTGGGACGAAGCTCTGGTGATGCGTGGACATTGATTCGAAGCTCTTGGCAAAATATCGAAGATGTCATGGGATCACAAAATAATTATAATAGTAAGATTCCATTTGATGTCACAACAATAGTTATTGGTGAAAATATTCTCAAATTTTGCCGATTATTCCAAAAGGCACTAGACCACACATAGTTACTGCAATGATTAATTATTTGCATTTATGGACTCATTGTATGTTTCTGAAGTAGGAAATTGCTTTTCTGGTCCAATATGTTGTTCACTTTCTAATTTAGGATCAAGATATTGTCCACTATCAAAACACATACACGAAGTTTGCAAAATCATCAAAAAGGTACAAAATATCCAATCTGGGCTTGATGGCTGACGTGGCAGGATCCAATGTTAACTTATCAATTTTCATTTAATTTAAATGCCAAAAATAAGAAATTACATCTAAAATACCGAAAATGCCCCCGAGACTCTTGAATATCCCTCCCCAATCTCAGATTTTTGCAAAATCTCAGATACTCCCGATGAATATCCAATTTCGGCCAGGGGTTTACCTTCGAACCGGTTTTGGTACAAAAAAAAAACGTCTCCAGACTTTTCAATTTCCCCAATTCGCCTGGAATTGGGCCGCTGAGATTTGCTATCGCTAGGTCCAAATACTTCAAATTCGCCATATTCCCAAATTCCTTTGGAATCCCGTTGTCGAATTCGTTGTATCCGATAATAATCATCTCGATCGACGATAATTTGCCGAACTCGACCAGAATTTTGCTGGTCAAGTTATTACCCGACAGGCCGAGAAACTTTAATTTCTTCAAATTACTGAAATTCCTCGGAATCGAGCCTTCGAAGAAATTGCCCCTCAAATCTAGGGTCTCAAGAAAACCTGCGTCTCCGATATTTTCTGAAAGCCGACCCGAGAAATTATTCCCCGAACCGTTTAGCGATATTAAACCGGGTGGTAATATTTCTGGAAACCCATCTGTGAAGAAATTCTGGTTGAAATCGAGGGTTTTGAGTGAGGTGAGATTGGGGAGTGATTTTGGGAGTGGCAATGTGAACTCATTACAACATAAGTTGAGTGAGGTTAGATTTGATAGGCCCTAGATTTGGTCAGGGATGTTGTCGGAGAGGTTTTTATTAGACCCTGAATCTGATGATGAATCACCTGTCGGGTTTTATTCCTCGCGAGTATCCGAGATTTTTAAATTCTGAGATTGGGGATGGATATTCAAGAGTCCCGGGGCATATTCGAGATTTTAAGCGTAATTTTTAATTTTCGGTATTTAAATTAAATGAAAATTGATAAGTAAATATTGGATCCTGCCACGTCAGCCATCAAGCCCGAATTCGATAATTTTGTACCTTTTTTGATGATTTTGCCAACTTCGTGTATGTGTTTTGATAGTGGACAATATTCTGGTCCTAAATTAGAAAATGGACAACATATTGGACCAAAAAAGCAGTTTTTCCTTTCTGAGGTTGACCAAGAATGTGAGTCTGCGAAATATCAGTTGAGATCACGATTGTTATCGAATTAAAAAAAATATATCGACAACTAAATAAATATATAGGATATGAAATGATTGGAGGACCACACGATGGTGTCTTTTGGATTGAAATTCCAGATGATCTTTTATTGAATAATGATGGTGACCATGTTGCGTCAATTGTGGCGAGCACATATCCACACTTTAGAAAAATTATTGAATGCACTACTTGTTTGGAGGGTCGTGCTATTTTTGCTCCAACATTTGATGTTGTTGATTTGATTAATGAATATATGATGCCATAAATTGATGGAAAATGTAAAGTATATCTTGGATCATATAGTGCATGAAAATCCGATTCAAACATTGACATATTGCAGGACGTTCACTCATCGGAGTTTCTAAACACCATCAAATATGGATTGGTGAACCATGAGCTAAAATTAAAAATTGTAACCCCACTCATGTTGTTGCTAATGAAACCAAATTGGTTGTTACAAAACTTGATGATCATGTTGTGGAGGTTAAGATTATTCGAGAAAACAATGCAGGTGAATTGGTGTTAATCCCATAGTGATTATATCACTATCTGATCTGAGGTTGCCTTCAAGTTAGAGCGACAGAAACTTCATGTGATCGTGTCATACTACATGATGAATAACAAAAGTCAAAGACAATCTATTTTTCACATTTGATTTTTCCTAAATAAGTTAGTTTTCAGTTATGACCAAATGTGTATTAATATATCAAGTAACCAATCGTAAGGGTATAAAAATATTGATCGTCAATGATGAGAATAAATATAGTAATAAAACTACAAATATTGTGTATGAAAAAGTCATAATTTGTAAAGTACATTTTTTGTAATAACAATCTTTTTGTATATCATGTTATATTATTTTCAGCACTACTCAACGGCTGAATAATAATTATATCATATATATATATATATATATATATATATATATATATATATTATATATATATATATATATATATACCCTATATATTAATGCAAAATCCTCCTATCCTATGTGTCTGCTTCTCATGCTTCGTTAGCTTTGGAAAAATATTTGGTGCTTCGGTGTCATCTGAGCCTAATATTAACCTAATTTATTATTTTTCTTTTTATATATTTACCTATTTTAATACTTTCCTAATATTATATTTTTGCCTAATTCAATAATTTTCTTTTAATACATCTTACCTACTATAATACTTTCTTTAACATATTCTGTCCAATTCAATATCTTACTTTTATTCTTCTAATATAAAAAAAAATTATATCTAATTAGGAAAAACATATATAAGTTGAATTAATTTTTATTTATAATAAAAATTGAAATAATTTTATTATAATTCTAAATATTTATATAAGAAAAATATGAGTTATATAAAGTTATTACAAAAGGAAAATAAATATAAAAATATAAACTTAAAGTTTTTTATCTAATCCCAATATAATAAATTGAAGATAATATTAAAAATATATATGCAAAACTATTGTTACACCAAACAAAAAATAAAAACAAAGTGAAATAAAAAAGATAACGTAATACTAATACTAATACTAATAATAAATTATTATGCCTAGAAAAATAAATATTAAATATATTCTAAATCTTTTTATCTAATTCAAATATAATGCATTGATACAAATATATTATATATCTGCACGAACAAATTAGTATCTTACGCAGAAAAAAATAAATAATATAACATATACTACAAGTTAGATGCACGATATTTTTTCAATAGAATTATCGGTGTCTTATAAATTTAATATTTTATATCACATATTCACATGTGACACGCGGGTGTTGTATATTTTACATTTATATTCTAAATCTTTTTATCTAATTCAAATATAATGCATTGATACATATATATTATATATCTGCACGAACAAATTAGTATCTTACGCAGAAAATAAAGAAATTAAAATAATATTACATATACTACAAGTTAGATACACGATATTTTTTCAATAGAATTATACGTGTCTTATAAATTTAATATTTTATATCACATATTCACACGTAACACGCGGGTGTTGTATATTTTACATTTATATTCTAAATATTTTTATCTAATTCAAATATAATGCATTGATACATATATACTTTATATATMCACGAAKAAATTAGTATCTTACGCAGAAAAAAAAAAAGAAATTAAAATAATATTACATATACTACAAGTTAGATGCACGATATTTTTTCAATAGAATTATCAGTGTCTTATAAATTTAATATTTTATATCACATATTCACATGTAACACCCGAGTGTTGTATATATTATATTTTTTCAAACTCAATTTTATGCGGGTTTCCCCGTTATTATTAAATATTGATTAGACATCGATACAATGCGACACGAGTTGAGAGTATGACATCCGTTTAAGTTTTCAAAGTATATAAGTAATATTATTAACGAATTTAATCTAAATATTAAAATACAAAATAACGTAATAATAATTAATAAGTAGAGATTAGGCACGGATTTAGAATGTGACTTCTTTTGAATTTTTATAAATATGTAAATAAATTATTAACGAATTGAATCTAAGTATGGAAATAAAAATTTAATAATTATAATAATTAACAAATAAATTAAACATGTACAACGCAAGAGTTGAGAATACATCATTTGAATTTCTCATTTTACATAAAAATTTGTAATTATCGCAAATGTTTTTTATATTTATCTTTTAATAAACCCCGTGTAATACACGGGTATTAAACTAGTATATATATATGTGTGTGTGTGTGTATTTTAATATGTTTAAACTTAATTATTTATATTTAAGATAAGAAATAATTAAGTTTTCGTGCAATATATAATTACAGTAAGAGATAAAGTGTAAATAAGTATCGTTGAACCGAGTCTAGTACAATGTAATTCAAGTTTATTATAGAACTTATCGAACTTCAGATAATATATTTAAATTTATTTTGATTATTCGATGAAGTGGTTTGAGCGAGTTGAACCGAGCTAAATAATAATGGAGCTCAAGCAGACTATATTCTTGGGCTCAAGTGGATTAGGAAAGTTTCTGGGCTCGATTATGTCAGTGATCGAGACCCATTCGTAGTAACTAGTAAGTGGTCATGTCCCACCTATCTTGAATTCTCGATCCAGATGATTGTGCTGGATAACGGTCCAAAGAAATGAAACTCAATAATTGGGTCTGTTAGGCTGAATGTTACATTCACGGCCCACTGAATCTGGCAAATATTATTATAATAAAACCTTAATACATTAATTAATAACACTGGAACCGTCAAAATTTATCAATATAATGAAATATTATTAATCGATAAACTAACAATCTTTTAATTTATAAGTGTTCATAAAAATATAATTAAAAAACTTTATCGTGTTTGTAAGCTATGCTCAGAAAATATGGACGAATAGTTAGGCAATTAAAGCACTTAAGTTTTTTACAACAATCAAATAATTGCTTTATCACAATAAAATGAATCTCAAAATATCTCTTAATTACTCACAAAAACAACAACATTGAGTCGATTACATTATTTTAAGCATTGTAAAAAACTAATATAGGATAATAAAATAGATGGTGGTACTTTTACACGAGTAAAACATATTTTACGTTTTTTACGAGATAATTAAGAGCGGGGTGGGGGATGGGTGTGGAATGATTTAGATTCCGTTGGAATTCTAAATTGGTATTTGAAGTTTTGAGTATATAGAATTATGTTAATAGTAACAATCTTTATTTGTTATAAAATTCAAAATCATTTATTTTTTAAGGTGGATGGAAATATATTTTTATACTGTATTTGATGTCAAACCATGTCAAAAAAATATAAATAATGTATTTTTATTGAACAAACATATTAATATTCAATTAAAAGCAATATTTCTCATTTGAAATAAGTAATGAACTTAAAGTAAACACTAATGAATGTGATATTAAAAAATAATGAATATTAAATATCAAATAAAGGAACATCCAATCCAAGTTATAAATTAATAAACTATGATTAATGAATACAATACTATGTACATTAAGAAATACAGTAAATGACTAGTGAAACTGGATTAGTTCTCTCTTATTCAAACATTTGGCACCGGCCCAAGCCCAGCCCAACCACATTAAACAAAAACTTGAGTGTATCCTAAGTTGGGAAAGTCCGATCTCATATGACAAATAACTACATGTGAAACCTGGCCAAATAGAACTGGAATTTGGTTCAAAATATTAACCGAAATCGTAGTTAATGGTCAAAAAATTGAAACTATATCGTCTACGCAATCAGAACTGAAATTGAATTTAAAATTTTCAGTTATTATTCCAAATTTTAAAAAATAGTGGAATTGACCGTTTCTAATTCGTAATCGAAACCGGCGGTTAGAGCCGCCTGTTTCTTGACTTTGTTGTGCCTATTTTTTTTTTATATATATATTATATTTATAAACATTATAAATTATATATATATAAAAAATTAAATATTTTATATAATTTTTAAATAATAACTATAAGAAATAAAAATATATAAAAAATAGACGGACATATGGCCACGACAGTAACGGTTCCCCATTTTGGGAAATCGAAAATTGACGGTCGGAACCGAAATTGGCGATTCCGAAACCGTGGTCAGGCCTATTCCAAATGCTATCAAAATTGTAATGAACATTTATATACTCGAAAAATAATAAATATTTAACATAAAAAAATGATGAACATTTACCATAATATTATCGAAAAACTAATATAAAAGTAATGAATTTTTAAATTTGAACATATGACCAAGCTCTGGGGGTTGTTTCAATATTTTTAGGAAAGTAGGGTTAAATTACATTTATAACAAAAATAATTTTATTTTAAAAAACAAAAACAAAAAACGATGGACACTTAATATGATAGTGGTGACATTTAGGGAATTTTTTATAGAACCAAATAGGGCTCCATTACGGAGCCCATATAACACATGGCATTCACCCTATCGTGAATTTATAAAAAAAGAACGGAAAAATAAAAAGAAAAAAATGATTAAGAGTTCAGATTAATGTCATGTCATTTATAGGACTCCATAATAAAGCCATATCTGGTTCTATAGAAAAACCGAACATTTAGTTAATAAGAATGAGCATTTAACCTAATAGTGATGAACATTTATCTGATAGAAAGATTATATATGTACGTACTCCACTCCTGATAGAGGGTGTAATGTGCGATTCCACATATCCTCAACATAGGATTGCATATGGATTTCGTGATAATCAAGTTTTCTCAATTTGAAATTTACGAAAAATAAAATAAAAAATTCCTCACCTTTGTTAAATCCTAGCCACCATCATTTTCTTTCCTCATCTTATCTACGTGGGATGATGGAAAAAATCGTCACTTTTAAATATATTTGTTGTTGTTGTTTAGTTTTTGTCCGTATTTTTTATGAGAGGTCGTGTTTTTTTCACATATGTCGTCGTCCCTTTTTTTTTATATAACAAATGGCGGCGCTTTTATTAAAAGAGAGAGAGAGAGAGAGAGAGAGAGAGAGAGAGAAATGAGTGCGAATACATAGCAAATCAGTGAAAAAACGAAAATACAAAAACAAAGACATTAGCGATTCACAAGGAATTCCCGATTAAGCGAACTCTTTGAACCTCTGCATATAGGAGTAGAATCTTCATCTTTATCAGTATCCGCCCAAAATTGTCTATAAGCAATGCTCATGAGGTGAAGGGCGGAAGATGATTTTGTATCGTCAATAGTGTCTCATTTTGTTAGGTGTTCGCTTCGAGAATCAAGTCGTGTTATGGTTTAGATGAAGATTATGGTATTCATGGAAACTGTCAACCAATCCGAAATCAATTTCATTGGTACTAGATTTATATTTACTAGTGTTTTATTTATTTATTATTATTATTATCTTTATTTTTTATGTCAGGTAGATTGATGTATTAAATTTTATTTATCAAATTGTTGATGTTCAATATTGTCAATTAGTGTTGACTGTTCCTATCAATATCACCATCTATATCTATCTATATATATATATATAAAGAGAGGTCTGGAGAGAGAGAAAAATGACTAGGAGAGAAAAAAAAATATCACGTAGGATTAGTTTCTCTATTTAATTATGTAGGAATCTTCTTAACATAATTATAATAGACACCCTGATTAATATTAATGATGATTTAGTTTATTTCTTTTATTAAAAAGTCAACTAAGATTAGTTTTTTTTTAATTATGTAGGAATCTTCTTAACATAATTAAGATAGATACTCTAATTAATATAAAATATAATAAGAATTAATATAAAATTGGTACTCACGTTGTCTTGCCTACGGTATTTATTTTCGGTTCTCGATTTATTGTTGAGAATTACCAAGATGCTACGATAATTTGTCGGTGGGCAGGTTACTCTAATTTGTTTATTACATTCATGTGCAGTTCTAAATGGTTAGAGATTGTTCGCTTTGTTGATAAAAAAAAATCAAAAACTAGAGGAATGACCTAATATAACTATAAGGATTTCTAAAACCAAGTTAAAGACTTTGATGAGAGATTTATGTGATAACGAAGTCTTTAGATAGATTATCATAGGTGGGTATAAAGAAATTGTATGTTTTCATATTATTTAATCTAAGAGTAATAAATTATTAATATTTGTTATTTTTTAATTTGTCATTAATTTATATCTTATAATTTTTTTTAATGTTATTTACACTGTGGAGTTACAAAGAGAGGTCTTCATCATGCGTACATACATCTTTTTCTATCAAAGCAAGACATGCCCAAATGTTGATGCTATTGATCGAATCATTTCAATTAAAATCTGTAATGAAAAAGAAGATTCAAGATATTATTTTGCTTTATAAAATTTGGTAATTCGTGAACCATGTGGTCATTTACGAATATTGTCTCCTTGCATGGTTGATGGAAATCGCACAAAACATTTTCCAAAGAAGTTTGTAGATACTATTACTGTCAATAATGACGGTTACTCAGTATATAAACGTAGAAAAACTGGAATAATTGATACAAAGAATGGTATTTAGCTAAAATAACCAGTGGTCATTCTATATAATCTTTACTTATTGCTGAAGTATGGAGCTCATAAGTTCAAATATGTCAATAATGGTAACGATAGGATCACTGCAACATTCTATTAGAACAAAAATGGGGATGCATAAGAGAAAAGGATCGATGAGATAAACATGCATTATGATTGTCGTTATATTTCTCCATGCGAAGTGGCGTGGAGAATATTAAGTTATGAAATCTAATATAACTCCACATGTTATGTGTTTGAGTTTTCATCTTCTAGGAGAGAATAATGTATTGTATAATAATAATAATAATCAGTTGGACGTGATATGTAAATCAGCACATTATAACATATTTTTAGGTTGGTTCGGGACGAATAGAAAATATTTGGAAGCATAGAGTTTGACTTATATTGAGTTTTCTCAAAATTTTGTTTGGAACTCAACAACAAAATAATGGATACCTAGGCAGCTAGATTTATTCTCATTAGCACGAAGGATCAGGTGATAACTATTATGCTTGGCCTTCTAAATGTAATTCGATGAGACCAATGTCACATTGATATAAAAAAAGTTAACGACAAGCAATGTGATACATATCAGGATACATGCTAATATCTATGATTATTCTTAGACGATAGAGAATATATTGACGGTAATATCAGACGCAAGTATATATATATACTAGTTTAACACCCGTGTATTACACAGGATTTATAAAAAACTAAATATAAAAAATATTCGTGAAAATTACAACGGTTAAATTTAAAATCAAAAATTGAAATGATGTGTTTCAACCCGTGCTTTGTTCAATTTATTAACTATTAGAATCATTAATTAATATTATATTTTAATATTTGAATTAAATTCGTTAATGATTTTATTTACATGCTTATAAAAATTCAAAAAATGCCACATTTTCATACCGTCTATAATCTATATTAATTAGTTATTATTAACTTATTTTATATTTTTATGTTTAGATTAATTTTGTTAATAATTATAGTTACATACTTTGAAAAATTCAAAAGGTGCCGTACTCTCAAGCCTTCTCGCATTATGCCATTATCTAATACACATCAATTAATTATTATTATATAATTTATTTTTTATATTTAGACTGAATTCATCACTAATAATTATTTACATACTCCAGTTATTGCAAATATATCATAATTTACCTATACAAAACATTTAAGATTTCAAAAATAAATTATTTCAACTTTATAAATATAATTTATTTAATTAAAGTTATTTCATATGTAATTTATCTTTTAATTAAAGATTTTTTCTACTAATTATATATGACTTATTTATATTTTTATATTAGAAGTATAAAAGAAAATTATTGAATTATATAAAATATAATAAAAGAAAACTATTAATTAGACTAAATATAATAAAAAGAAAATATTAAATTAGTGATTAGAGTAGATTTGTCCTTATTTTTATTAGCTTTTTAGTTCGTTTTTATATTTGATTTTGGTATAAGTTGGATGATTTAGGCGTAATTCCGTAATTTTATAATTCCAGCTTATTTTACCGCATTTTGATCTTAATTGATGCAATTAGGTGATGTTTCGTTGTTTTTCACCTTACAGCTAAGTAATCGGAAGAGTTTAGCACGTAAAAGGCGAAGTTCGATATTCGAGAATAGAAGAACAAGCTTTCCGGTGAAACGAGCAGCAAACGATCGAGAAACGGGGACCGACGCTCAGTCGCGTCGACTGACGCGACCGTCGACGCAAGCCGTGTCAGCAAGTCATGACCGCGTCAGCCGACACTCAATCGACGCACTGCCGACGCTACGTTCCGAGGCGTCGATGTCGACGCACCAAGGTCGACACAACATCGACGCTAGCTGCTGAAGCGTCGATGTCGACGCACTCCGTCGACGCACCTGCCAGCCGACGCGCGCACCTGCTGACCTCACCTGCCGAGCGCTGCCGACCAAGTCTGCCGAGTCCCGCCGAGCGCCAACACACGTCAGTCGATGCTACGTCGACGCACCGTCGACGCGACGGCCCAGAATTTGGAAATTAGGGTTTGTTGTGCGGCAAGACTTCTAATATTTATAAAAACCCTCATTATTTTGGATTTTGGAGAGAACAGAGAGGACACGAAGACACAACAATATCCTAGGGTATTTTAGCATTCAATAACAATAAATCCACGTCTTATAACAAGATTTGGAGATGCGGATCAAGGATCGAAGTTCTACGCGTCCAAAACACCGATTTCGCGCTCGAGAATCCATCTTCGCCCAAGATCAGCGTTCAAACTCCGGAATAGCTGGAGCTTTTCATTGCTTTCCTTAGTTTCAATAAGTTTTCTAAACTCTTAGATAATTTTCTAGTTAATTATTTAGATAAATTCTTAGTTAATTCTAATTTTAATTAGTTTAATTGTTTCTTATGCTTGGATATTGGATATTGGTTAATTTAGTTTACTTATGCGATTTAGTTTTTGCTTAGTTAATGATTTCGTATGATTCAATTGCTTAGCGATAGTTTCTTAAATTCATGCTTTTAGATATTATAATTAGTTCTAAATCTTCGTAGCGTTAATTAATAATTTAGTTATTCTTCTTAGTTGATAAATTAGAATAATTAGTTTAATCAGCTTTAGTTTACTGCTTAGTTCGTAATTGATAATCTAGTTTAAAGTAATTAGTTTAATTAGTTTTAGTTTAATTATCGTCTTAGTTTATAATGATCGAATTAATCTATTCAAACCCCCAAATGTATATGTATGTTATTCGTAATTGAGAAAAATATTGAAAAGACCGAACAGT
>BMAC01000248.1:361589-409361 GCA_014905375.1 Phtheirospermum japonicum | reverse complement strand
CATCAAATATAAAGTTAGAAATCTAACTATAAAGTAAGAAATTTTCTTACTTTTCCATACATAAAATATGAGATTTTCAATATAAAGTAAGATTTTTTTATTTTTTTAACATAAATTAAAAATATATTTATTTTAGAAAATAAAGTAAGAAATTTCACTATAAAATAAGAACTTTTCCTACTTTTTCGAATATAAAATAACAAACTTTCTTACTTTAAAGGATATAAAGTAAGAAACTTATTATTTTTTTGAATATAAAGTATGAAATTTCACTATAAAATAATATATAATTTGTATTAAATAAAAAAATACATAATAATAATTTGCTATTAAGCAATAATTTCTTTTGGCAAAACAAAATTGTGTAATAAGTAAAAAAAAAAGTGTAATAAGTAAAAAATACATAACAACATTTGCACATCAAAACAAGAAACTTTTGCAATCAAATAAAATACTTTTTGTCATCAAGTATGAATTTCCGGACATTAAATAAAAAATATGTTACATGTAGTAAGAAATTCGGACATATTGTAAGAAATATTTCCGGTGACCGGAGTTATTTTTTGGAAATTAAGTAAAAAATGTTTGGACATATAGTAAGAAATGTTTGCACATATAGTAAGAAATACATACATATATTAAAAAATCCAAACATATAGTAATAAAAATAACTGGGTTGAAAAAAAAACTGACTATACCGACTCCATGGACATGTAATAAGAAATTCAGACATACAGTAAGAAATTTTGGGCAGAAAAAAAAAACGCCGAAAATAAATTCCGGCAGCCGAAAAATATTTTCAGATGATTAGGAAAAGAAAATGTGATCGGAAAGAAATTCCGGCAGCCGGAAAGTTTACCGGCCGGCCGGCGGCTAACTTTATATCTGTTGGGCAAAAAAAAAAACTCGCCGGAAAGTTTTTCGGCGGCAGGTGGCGGCAACAGGTGGCCCCGTTTTATTATTATTAGTTATTTTAATAGTAAGGGTATTGTGGTATATTCATATCACAATTTTGGACTATTTGAAAAAAAAGTATGTATTATTTGACATAAAATTGGATGGAGGACTAATTGACAAATGGACCTCCACCTAGGGTACTATTTGACAATTTTCCCATTTTTTTATTATTCAAGCGAAGCATACGACACAAACACGTAGATTAGGATGATTTTGTATTAATATATACTTTTAATATTTTGTATTACACGGGACTTATCAAAAAATAAATATAAAAAATATTTGTGAAAATTATATAATTTTAAATTTAAATAAAAAATTAAAATAATTTATTCTCAATCCGTGTCTTGTACATGTCTAATCTATTTATTAATTATTATAGATATTAAATAATTTTTTATTAGATGTTAAATTAAATTCACTAATAATCTTAGCTACATACTTACAAAAATTCAAAAGTCGACACATTCTAAACCCGTGTCTAATATCTATTTTATTAATTATTATATTAAATTATTTTATATATAAATGTTTAGAATAAATTATTAAGAATTATTAGTTACATACTTTGGGATATTCAATATATGTCATACTCTCAACACCCGTGTCGCATTGTACTTGTGTCTAATCAATATTTATTAATTATTAGTATATAATTTAATATTTTATGTTTAGATTAAATACATTACTAATATTTAGTTACATACTTAGATTACAGTAAATAACTCATATTTTACCTATATAGAATATTTGAAACTCCAAAAATACAATTATTTTAAATTCTATTATCAATAAAACTTATTTAATTATTTTCATAATAAATTTTTTTTTGTAATTAAGATTATTTCATATGTATTTTGTCTTTTAATTAAAATAACTAATTTAGATTTTATCTACTAATTATATATAATTTATTTATATTTTTATATTAGGAGAATCAAAGGAAAGTATTTAATAAGGAAAAATATAATAAAAGAATTAAATTAGGTAAGATACAACAAAAAGAAAAGTATTAAATTAGGTAAATATTAGGCTCGAATGACACATAAGCAAACAAAGCACCATAATTTTTTATTTAACAAACGAAGCATACGAAACAGACACATATGTTAGAAAATTTTTGTGTTAATATATAGAGGTGATATATATATATATATATATATATATATATATATATATATAACTTAAGTGTACATGTATACAATATTTTATTAAATATTTTAATACATTCAAACCCAATTATTTTTATTTAAAATAAAAATTAAATAACAAATTACCGTGCAACGCACGGGCACAATACTAGTTATATATTAATACAAAATTCTCATAACTTATGTGTATGCTTCGTATGTTTCGGTTGACAAATAAAAAACAGGTGTTTCGGTGGTTTATGTGTCATACGAGCCTAATACTTACCCAATTTAATATTTTCCTTTCGTGATATTTTGCCTAATTAAATATATCTCTTTTATTTAATTCAATACTCTCGTTTTATCCTCTTAATATAAAAATATAAATAAGTCATATACAATTAGTATAAAATATCTAAATTAGTTAATTTAATTTAAATATAAATCAGTATGAAATAATTTAATTACAAAAGAAAAATGATTATAAAAGTTAAAATAAGACTTTCTTATGAGTTGTATTTATAATAATAGCTAAAATATTTTTATTATGGGATTTGAAATATTTTATATAGATAAATTAAGAGGTATTTTAATAATATATGTATGTAACTAAATATTTGGAATGAATTCAATTTAAATATAAAAATATAAAATTATATAATAATAATAATTGTTATTATTATATTATTAATTAATATTGATTTGACAAGAGTTGAGAGTATGTCATCTTTTGAGCTTTTTAAAGTACGTAAGTGATAATTATTAACGAATTTAATTTAAATATTAAAACATGAAATAAATTAATAATAATTAGTTAACAGTGATTAGACACGGGTTCAAAATGTGATATTTTTAAATTTTTTTAATATACAAATAATTTTATTAACAAGTTTAATCTAAATATTAAAATATTAATAAATAGATTAGAAATATACAAGACACGTTTCAATCGTCCTTTGAAATTTTTATTTTAGATTTAAATCTTTGTAATAATTAAAAATACTTTTTTAATAAATTTTATTTAATACACGAGCATTAAATTAATTAATGATATATTCGGTGTTTTGTGTAAAAATAAATAAATAAATGAGATATACGAATTTTATAAAATTCCATCGTCATCAAATTGTTTCAAATTTTCAGGTCTATTATTAAACGGTGGATTTTTATGAGATTTACGGTTGGAGAGTAAACACACTTACCTAATTCTTATCCTCATATTCTTATGGGGTCCATCTTAAAGAAACAAACATAAAATCAAATGAAAAACATGGTTTAAAAATACCACAACCCTCCTCGTTGCTCTAATTTCAACAATTATTCAATTGTATATAAATTTATTATCACAATTTCCCTTGTTTCATTTTCCTTATAATTTCTATAGAATATGTGATAATCAATCAACGTGAAAAAAATGTCAATGAACAAGATGATCGATTTAACAATATGACATTAAAATATAATATAATATCATATATGATTCTCAATAATTAAAATTCAAATGAGCAAATAATAATTTATTTACAAACACCTCAAAATTAGTTAATTGAACAAAAAAAACAAACAAACTGATAAACAGAGCAAAATGAAAAATCACTAAATTTATCATCGCACACTCTCATAAGTTTTGATAATTTCATAAAAAATCACATAATTTCATATTATAATGTTGCATCACAATCTATGAAACTCATGAACATCAGAGCAATTATTGAAATTTAATGAAATTATATGCTGGACACCCCTTGTAATTAAATTTCTATAAAAACAAAATCTTCGTTTGGTCAAAATGTCAAATTATAGTAAGTCCGAAGCCAATTACCACCACTTGGCACTAAGCAGATAAGCACAAGCTCCTATCCTATTATGTGAAAATTTATTAAAACATCTTTTACTATTTTGCCATGACTAATTCTAATTCCCCACCTCAAAAGACAACATCGACTTTTTATTAATAAAATGTATTTTAACAAAAAATAAATTTCACTAAAAAATCTTGTTAACTTATATTTTCCCTCATATATTTATATTTTCCTGATATATTAATAAGTAAACTCCTCTTCTTAAAAACTTACTAGATGTCGTTAGATAAATTATTGTAAATGTAATTTATAGATCGTAAATGTGCCAATTTACAAACACTTAGTACAACTCGTTAATCATTAAAATAAATATATTCTAAATAATCACTTAAGTTTATTTGCCAAGTGCACAATACAAGGAAACAAAGAATACGTTGACCGAAAAGAGGTAAATCACATTATGTAATTTTTCCTAATAAGTCGTATTTTTATAATTTTCTTACACACTAAATTTATTACCGTATACCCTGATGAGTTATGATAATTTAATAAAATTCCAAACAATTTCCATAGTATAATCTGTTAGAGTCCATGGAATTTTCTCAGAAAACTCATAAAATTTCATAAATTAACAAATTCCTGAAATTCTACGTTTGGGATTGCTATAAGGCCAAATCTGGCTCTGTCAAATATGTCAAATTCTACTAAGCCAGGACCCAATTACCACCACCTGGCACTGGACAGATAAGCTCATATTATGTGAAATTCGAAATCCAAACTTTTACAATTTTGAATTTTCCATGGTGAGTTCACAACCATTTGCTGCCCTAACCCTAATTCCCCGTACCAAAAGACCACATTGATATTTTAACTACTATATTTTTCACAAATTATTATTATTATTATTTTTACTATAGACAACACTTTTGTTAATTTGGATTAATGGATCACCGTTAGACCAAAATTTCATACCAATACATATAAAAATCAATGCATCATAGTATAAAAACAAATGCATTATAGCGCCTAACACAAGTATTTGTCTTATTATTATTATTATTATTATTATTATTATTATTATTATTATTATTTACCTTGTTGTCGTTTTCTATCCACGTGTACGTCGCTGTTATTATATTTCAACAAAAATTTCATTACCCGAGTCAAATACATATAATTCTAAAAAACACTTACCGCGTGTCGCTAGATAACACGAACCATCATATCTCAATTAATTGCAAATGTGATTTTTCGATTACAAATATTACGAGCTTAGAGCTTGTGTCGCTAGATAACACGAACGATCATATCTAAATTTATTGCAAATTTAATTACCGATTACAAATATTACGAGCTTAGAGCTTCCTGACACGTCGTAATGCGACTCATTGATCATTAATCATTAGGTGTGTAATTATTAGTAGAAATAAACTTCTACCTTAATTCTAGAAGATTTTGAACCCTTCACACATGGTGCCACTCTTGCACCATCATTCCCATCCCGTGCACCACCCTTGTGCACGTTGGGCCATGCTTGTCCCGCCATGGCCCGGTTCTCATGTGTGGGGCGTGTCATTCTCCCCACCTATTTCGGCGACGTATCCTTCCGTTGTTCCCGCGGTATCCAAGCTTCTCCGCAAGATGGGTTGCGCCTGCGCGGTATCCAGGCTTCTCCGCAAGCTGGGTCGCGCCTCCTCCGATATGCGCTCGGTATCCTGGCTTCTCCGCAAGTTGGGTCACGCCTCCTCCAATGTGCGCGCGGTATTCGGGCTTCTCAACAAGCTGGGACGCGCCTGCTCCGATGTGCTTGCGGTTGTCGGGCTTCTCTGCAAGCCGGGTCGCGCGTGTTCCGATATGCGCATGGTATCCGGGCTTCTCCGCAAGTTGGGTGTGTTAGCCTCCGTGCTAGTCACGACCCTCTTGCACATCGCCACGTCCTCCCGTAATGTGTCGACGATGGCCGCCAGCTCATCCAAGCATTTTTCAAGCTTTGCACGAGCCTCCCTCAACTATTGGACGACCTCGGTGCACCCGTGAGTGGTGCCTGTGCACCCTTACACGTCGCCTTTGATTGACTCCACCTCTTCAAGGACGTGATCCTCCAACGTCTTGAAGGTATACTCGACTCGTTCAAGCCTATCGGCGAGCTCCCCCACCATTTCAATTCTTCTTCCGCTCGGTGGTGAATATTTCCCTCCTGCGGTTATCTTCGACCACGCCCCAGCTTTCCACAACGTCGGTTTTGTTTTCTCCAGCCATGTTCGATATGCACAACATGAAGTTTCAATCGGGCTCTAATACCACTTATCATGGACTTAGACTCTACACTAATGATTCGTGCGGCCTTAGCTCCTTCCCGCCCTGTGCGGTAGCTAAGTCAGCCTCTCGAGTTGTTCCACCTCCTCAAATGGAACTCTCTAGAGAACTCTACAAAAATCATAGCATCACCTCCTTAATCGGAAGGATCTAAAACGACTCACACTACTCTAGTGCCTAAGAAGACTCTAGACACGTCCTATAGTTGTTCACACTATGCCACTACATTATTTACATGACCATTTTAGAGAATTCTACCATTATATAGGCACAACTACTATATACAAGCATTAAACAAGAGATATTATAGGATCTTCTAGAATATTTCGGTCATTTGTGAGCCTCTCACGAATTTTCAGCCCCTTACGCTACTAGAACGACCCCGAAGCATCCACATATCTTCGCTATCACAAGGTTCTAGCAGCTTCCCTCAGCTCGGTCCGTCCATGAATCTTCTCGGTGCGAATTCGTTCGAGCAAGTCTCGCACAATTTTGGAAGATTCCGACTCTTACTCCATCATTCTCATCCCGTACCCCTGTGCACGTTGAGCCATGTTTATCCTACCATGACCCGATCCTCACACGTGTGGCGTGAGAGCATGCTCTAAATAAACACTTAAAGTTTAATTGCCAAGAAAAAAGTAAAGTTACAATCTTTATATTATTATTAACCTAAATAAAAAAAAAAAAATCCTTTTATATTCCTTTTCTTCCTCGGTCTCTCCCTCGCTATACTCTCCCCCCTTCTGCATATATAAATTGGCCACACAGTGTCTCTATATCCATCCCCCGTTATATGTATTTTTTATCTCTCTTAACAAAACACACACACCCCATAAAACTCTCTTCTCTCTCTAATTTTTCTTCAGAAAGATACGAAAACCAGTTCGCAATATTTCACCATGTATACAATTTGAAAAGAATTATACACATACGTGTATGTATACGTACAAATTATGCATACACACACACACCGCACGCATTGTATCCCGCGCAGCTGGGATAAAAACTGTCTTTTGCTCATTCGTTAATTCATTGGAAGAGACCCAGGAGATCTCTTGCTGTAAACAAAATTTCAAGCTTTTTGTATGTTTTATTTTCTTTGTTGGATTAATCGTGTGTGTGTAATTCAAGTTATGTGAATTCAGTGTTTTTTATTTTTGTTTATTTTGCAGGATTTTTTTAATGTATGATAAGATAAATTGGAGGTGATCTCAGAAGAGGTATGGTTTGAGGTTAATTTGTTTACGTTAATCTCAGTTTAGGCGTGCTTAATGGATCTAATTACCAATGGTGTTTCGATGTAATTGAGTTTAGTGGTTTGGTAATTACTTGTTTTTTGCAGGGCTGTTGGATCATTAATTTTTCTGCAATTGGAGTGAATAAAGCGTGATTTTTTTGAAGATTTGAGGTCAAATAATTATAATTAGAGGGTTGGGATGAAGAGGTCTAGAGATGATGTTTACGTGAGCCCTCAAGTCAAGCGCCCCGCCATTTCTCCTCGCGCTGAACAGTAAGTTTTCCTTTTGCTTTCTTTTTTCATTTATTTATTATTTTTTGATGTTTTTACTAATTCATTATTTTATTTTATTTTCTTATTTACTGTGGTTTTGTGGTGTGATGATTTTTGTTTGAGATATTTATATTTTTTGTTTAGCAAATGAGATTAGCCTGCTTTAGCCATTATTTAACTTATTAATTCTGCTAATCATATTCTGTCATACAATCCCAAAAATCCGTGCTTTTCTACATGGTTCTTGGCTTTGATTTTTTTTGGTCTTTCTCGTTTTTAATCATTCATCACTGGAGATACATGAATCAGGTTTTCATTATTATTTTTATTATTTATTTATTTTTTAATAAATGGAATAAAGAAGATGGCAATTACTTATACTGTGATTATTTTGATTGAAAGCTAATAACTTGGTAATGTTTGGGTATCTGTTTACTCGTGTTTTGTTGTGGTATAATATAGATTACATTTACCTCATTTTTGGGTATTGTATAAAGAGTTATGTTTACTTATTGATTTGAAATATGTTTATCGGTGGGCAATGAAGGTCCGGGCAAGTCCAGATGTCAACTGCAAGCAGCGCACAGAGGCTTACAACAACCGACGCCTTGACATATCTCAAAAACGTGAAAGAGATTTTTCAAGATAAAAGGGATAAATATGATGAATTTCTCGATGTCATGAAAGATTTCAAGGCTCAAAGGTAGTATAAATCTACTATGCTTCTCTCTTCCTTTTTATTTAACTCAGTTTTTCTTAATCTAATGTTGGACATTTCTGATTGAATGGGTTGTCTGTAGAGTCGACACATCTGGTGTTATATTGAGAGTGAAGGAGTTATTTAAAGGTTATAGAGACTTAATATTGGGCTTCAATACCTTTTTACCAAAGGGTTATGAAATCACCCTCCCACCAGAGGACGAACAACTTCTAAGAAAGAAGCCAGTCGAATTTGACGAAGCAATCAGCTTTGTAAACAAAATCAAGGTTCGACTGCTTAAGCATCACACCATTAGAATCCTCTCCCCTTTGCTTATCCATTAAAATTTATACACTAACTTAACCACTTTAAAACATATTGCAGACTAGATTTCAAGGCGATGATCAAGTGTACAAAGCTTTCCTTGACATTTTGAATATGTACAGAAAAGATAATAAATCCATAACTGAGGTTTATCAGGAGGTAAGCTACTAAGTTCTGTGTTCTTGTTTTTTCTTTTCCTAATATAATTATTAACAAAAACTTGTGTACACCCGCCTAACGGAGTACATTCCGTTTGGTAGGGCCTATTTTTTTTTTTTTAATTTTAGGGTTCTTTTTTCAGCATTTTGTTTAGTTTAGTTTTCCTTGGGGTTTTCCAATTTTTTAGTATTTTTTACCTTTTTTTTAGGTTTTTATTTTTAATTTGCATTTTTTAGGGTTCTTTTTTCAGCATTTTGTTTAGTTTAGTTTTCCTTGGGGTTTTCCAATTTTTTAGTATTTTTTACCTTTTTTTTAGGTTTTTATTTTTAATTTGCATTTTTTAGGGTTCTTTTTTCAGTCTTTAGTTAGTTTGGTTTTTTTCAGAGTTTTCTATATATTTTTTTATTTTTTGGTATTTTAAAATGTAGTTTTAGGGGACCTGCCCAACGGTTAGGCTGTTCGACACGAGTGTGTCTCTAATTATTACCATATGTTATCAAGTGATTAATTTCAACACTTGTGCTTATTTGATATTTGTTTGTAGGTTTCAGTTCTTTTTCAGAATCATGCTGATCTGCTTGTAGAGTTCACTCATTTTCTACCTGATGCTTCGGGGACCGCCTCTGTCCAGTATGCGACACCTGGTAGGAATCATAACCTACATGGAGATGATAAGGGCTCTCCAATGACCGTAGCAAAGCCCAATCAGGTTGAAAAGGTAGTCTTCTTCTATAGTGATTACGTGGTTTATTGTTTCTTAGGCTAATATATAAATGCTTCGGCTTTTTTGTTCCAGAAGCCTGCTGTCTCATATGCTAATGGTGACCGTTACGTCAATCACCCTGATTCGGAGCAGTGGAATCATGTTGAAAAAGAAAAGGGCAAGCGAGAAGAAAGATTCAAAAATGAGTGGGAACATGATGATAGCTTAGATCACAAAAGAAAATCTGCTCGCCGAGACGATTCTGCGTCTGGCCAGTTTCATCGAGGTAAGAAAGATGCCAAGGGCATTATATATGCCAAGACCCCTGTTTTTTTTTTTTTTTTGTTTTTTTTCATATGATGATTTATGTACCTTAGGTTAAATCTACACAGTGTAATCTACACAGTGTATCGAAACTGAGATATCTAACATCAATTTTTATTTTATTTTTTTTGCTCAGGGATGGAAGAGTCAGAGTCGGCTTTTCGTGAGAAAGTGAAGGAACGTTTACAGGATCCTGAAAATTGTGAAAAGATTTCAGATATTATCAGTTCCTTTAAAAACAAGTTTTTCCCAGCAGCTCAATTTCGAATGCTGGTGATCCTTTTCTCAATTTATCTTTGTATCTGTTTCTTTATCTCCAACTTATATATTCTGCTTCGATTCAACAATGTTTAACCAATGCCTCGGCATCTTACTAGTGCAATTTTTTTTTATTTGATATTACCGTTTTCGAGCTGTATCAGTAAGCCTCTGATAATACTCTACTATGAAGCCATAAGCAGTGGACTCCCTTTGAAAATGATATTTTTTTTCCTTGTGAAGAAAATAACATTCACTTTTTTTTCCTTTCTCTTTTGCCCTGCCCTTTTCTCATTGAATGATATACTGAATAGTCAACTAACTGCAAACTTTGTAAACCAGATATGTAAACAATACGTTCTCTTTATCTAAAAATAGCTCTATACTTTGAAACTCAAGATGTGCTTTGAAAGAATTGCGAGCCATTAGCCATTCTTTTATGTTATTCATATGATGTCCTACAAAAGGCCTATAATTTGGATGTTATTTTGATCTTTTCAGGTGGATAGTTTAGGTGGAACACATCCAGACCTTATGGAGGCATGTGAAAATTTCATAACATACACTGAGAAGTCCGGTAATCAAATATAATATTAGCTCATATTTCAACTTTCTCAGCTTGAAGCTTTATTTCTATCATTTTCATGGAAAATATGCAAAAATAAGATTTACTTATTCTGATAGTTGTTTCTTATGCTTCGCTTTTATTTCATTCAGGCATGCGGAACAATAAACAAGTTGTCAGATCTTTAAAAGTGGATGACGATGGAGATGATCATGATAGGGAAGACAAAGATAAAATTAAAGACCATGATAACAGAGAAAGGGATAGACATGATAGAGGGCTTGCTTTTAACTCTAAAGATGCTCCAGGACAGAAGCTTTCTTATGCAAGCAAAGAGAAGTTTATGGCAAAACCCATTCATGAACTTGATCTCTCCGAGTGTGAGAATTGCACTCCAAGTTATCGACGTCTACCAGCAAATGTAGTTTTTTTTCTTCACTTACTTGTTTTTCCATAAATGTGTATTAATAGATACTTTACTCATTCAGTTGAGATTTCCTTTACACAGTATCCAATCCCGTCAGCAAGCTGTAAAACAGAGATTGGTGCCCAAGTGCTGAATGATCATTGGGTGTCCGTTACTTCAGGAAGTGAGGATTACTCGTTCAAACACATGCGCAAAAATCAATATGAAGAGAGTTTGTTCCGGTGTGAGGACGACCGGTAAAAAATCGAAACTCTCAAGTGTTTTTTTTTTTTTTTTTTCAAACATCAAAATTGGCAATTGGTGATATCTGATTATGATTTCAGGTTTGAGCTTGACATGTTATTGGAATCTGTGAACGCGACGGTGAAGCATGTTGAAGAACTCTTAGACAGAATGAACAAGGAAGAAGGTTCATTTTGTATCGAAGAATGTTTGACAGGTATAGTGAGTAGTGTCCGATGATTCCTTATAGTATATATATACACTGCTGTGTAGTTATTAATGCATTTCTCTTTCTCTAGCCCTCAGCCTACGGTGTATTGAACGTTTATATGGTGACCATGGACTTGATGTGATGGATGTGTTGAGGAAGAATGCGCCTCTTGCACTGCCAGTCATTTTAACCCGGTTAAAGCAGAAACAGGAGGAATGGGCAAGGTGCCGTGCTGATTTTAATAAAGTTTGGGCTGAAATTTATGCTAAGAACTACCACAAATCACTTGATCACAGGAGCTTCTATTTTAAGCAGCAGGATACAAAGAACTTGAGTGCTAAAGGTATTAGTCTATTCGTGTTTATCTTGGAACCTGTGTTACAGTGTATTTGGCTATATTTTGTAGCTTGTGCTTTGTGTGTGCTTTTTCTTTTTTTTTTTTTTTTATTTGTAAGAAATGTTGTTTGTTCTATGTCAGCTGTAAATTTTAATACCCATGAATTGCATAGAAAATCTTGTTGAAGTTTTCCTTTTCAATGTATTGTCAGTTGCTTTAAAAGGTAGGCAGCATCTTATGCAAATTGTCCCTATTGCCTGCTATTTTCATGCCAAATTTAAGGATAGCCTGCTTTCTATGGATGCTTCTTGCTAGGGAAATTGTGTCTTTTAAAGAATTTGTCGTATGTATACTTAAGTGTTTTCTGGCATCCTGTGTGTATATTTAATGTGTCTTGTGTGAGTTTTTTTAAGTGTTTGTGCTTCGTGCTAGTTGGAGTTTTTTTGTTCATTGTTGATGGAAATTTTGTTTGGTGAGGATTTTGGTAATTTAGTGTGATTCACAGCACAAGGACATGGCGGACCCCACACATTTTCATTATTTTTTTCCTTTTTTCCCTTTCAATATTAAATTATATTTCACCTATTTTGCTTGCAGTTACACACTATAATTTTGTTTGTCGTCTTCTCTATTTTTATTTTATTTTTCATATAAATGTAGCCCTCAGTCTTTGTTTTCATCGCTTTCTTCTTCAATCACCCCTCCTCCTCTAACCTTATTTCTCATTCTTCTTCTTCTTCTTATACCGTCTCTCCTGTCTTATATATGGCAACTCCATCATTTGTTGGCATTGATTTCTCGGACTCAGGTATCTATGGTACATTTAGTTTCGTCCATCTTTCAGTGTTTTCCTGTTTGGTTTCAGTCTTGAATTCAAATCAACATTCCTTCTGTTTTAGTCTTAAATGCAGCCCCTTTTCTAAATTATTAGTTGATTTTTTATTTTTTTGGGGGAAATCTAATCAAGAATCATACAGTTCGATTGACATCTTTGATATGTGGTGTTGTTTGACTGCTTGACTTTTACTTTTTAAGTAAAAAAGTTATATCATATGTTGGTAATTTAATAATAAATTTGGTTAAAAAGGTCAATATTCATAAGATTTAAAGTATGATTTTGGCCTTAAATTTTGTGCTGTTTGCAGTGATTTTTTGAGTAAATTTCTTAAACAAGATGTATGACATTAGTTTCCATTGCACAACTCGGAAAGAATAGGAGTTTTAAAAATTTTAATAGACGTCACCCCTTTTTTCTGTTTCTGTTTCTGTTTCTTGCCTCTCTCTCTCTCCCCTTTTTTTCTTCAAACTTTTAGTAAAACGGCAGAAAGTGTCAAAAATAGTTTTGTGGTAGGTAGATGAATAAAACAGAAATGAATTGCAATTGGTCTTATCCACTGCTCATTTTCTTATATCATTATATGGATTAGACTGGCATTCATTTCTTTCTTAACTTGGATATTCACACACACACTTGCCTTTTAGGCGTGCTGCATTCTTAAATTTGATGTTATGTGACTCATGGTGAAAAAAAAAGGACTCCTGATATGTTGCTCGAAATTTTAAAATGTTCATTGATTCATATAAATACATATATGAATTTGTGTCAGATTGACATATCTGAGTGTATCTCATATCATTTTTTTGTGGTTGAGAAAAAAACATCGTGTGGGAAAAGTGAACCTCATTTAGCATTTCTCATTTGGCATAGGTACTTGTTTTTTTCTCTAATTGCTGTATTTTCTTTCTTATATGCCTACAACCTAATTTGGCACTCTAGACACTTTGCAAGCATGTGTAAAATTACTGATATTGATTTATTTGTTTCAACATTTGTATTATCATGTTCTTATTGGAATTCATTATAACATAAATGCTATTTATGGAGTGTCACGTGTCTGCCTATGAGAGGTCATTGGTAGGCCTCCCTATTCAATTCTATATTAGTATAATTTCTGAGCTATTATAGCTGTTAAATTAATTATTACATAAATATTTGAATTTCTACACTATGAGAATAGACTGTCTAATTAATACAAAAAATAAATAAATCTGTTGACCATTTATTTTCTTTATGATTTCTTCAACTCAGCATTGTTAGCCGAGATCAAAGAAATGGGCGAAAAGAGTCAGAACGAGGACGAATTGGTCCTCCTAGCTATTGCTGCTGGGTTTAAACAGCCGATTAAACCCGATATGGAATTTGAGTATACCGATGCAGACATCCAAGAAGATCTTTATCAACTCATGAATTATTCTTGTGGAGAAGTTTGTACACCCGAACAGCGCGACAAAGTTATGAAGATTTGGTCAACTTTCGTCGAGCAGGTGTTTGGTGTTCCTTCCCATCCTCCGATTACAGAGGACAGTGAAGATGCTGTTAAGGCTAGTAACGATCCTATAGCCGAAATCGTGAACAATATCGGTGAAGATAATAATAGTAGTCTTGCTGATGCCGACAATGTTGCTAATAAGGGTGATATATTATGTAATGCTCCGGAAAGTGGATCGATGCAGATTGATGCTAATATGATGTCTGCTAAGTCGTGGGCTAGCAAACAAGTTGGTTTGTTAGATGAAGGAACTTCAAGTTCTGCAGGAGTAAAGGACGTCAACGAGGAAAATGTTTCGGCTGCATTGATGGGTAATTTTATACTATCCTTTTATAGGGATAGTACTAATAATAACTACTCTTGAGGTTTAGCCTAATTTTAGAAAACTCCAATTTCATGCGGATATTTTTAATATTGAAAGATACGCCTTTCTGTAATTAAGCTAAATCAAAAGATTTTTAGTGTTCTTTTGTTTATATATTTATTTGGTGGTCTATTGCTCCTCTGTCAGGACCTGATTATGCCGATGGTGCTCGTGGAATAGAAGCAATGCCTAGTCAAGGACCACTGGTACGTTTGGAGTACTTGGGTATTATTGACTTGTTGAAATTCGCTGATAATAATTGTCTTGATGGGTTGTCCTCCTATACTATTGGTTTTGTCAGCCTTATGTTTGGCGTAAGATAATGTTTATATAAACAATTTAACATTTAAAGGAAACAAAATATTACTTTTCTTTATTAATACCTATTAATGCTACAGGGCGGTGTTATAAAGCCAGCCTCGTCTATAATTTCAACGGTGCCTCAAGAGGTGAAGGCTAAGAAGCACAATCAAGAGACCGAAGCTTGCCCGAAAATTGAACGAGAGGAGGGCGAATTATCTCCAAATAGAAATCTCGAAGAAAACGGAGAGCAAATGTGCATTGAACAGGCGGCCGAAGAAAATGACGTTATACCTGACGAAGAGGGTGAAGAAAGTGCCCGAGGTTCGTCGGATAGTGAGAACGCCTCTGAGAATGGAGACGTTTCAGCGAGTGAGTCGGCTAATGGAGATGAGTGCGAGCCTGAAGATGACGAGAATGACGTAAAGGCCGATGAGAGTGAAGGAGAGGCTGATGAAATTGAAGGGGCGGCACAATTTTCTGATCGTTTTCTGCGGACGGCGAAGCCTCTTGCAATCAAAGTCGCGGAATCACATGGCAAAGAGGAGAATCTTCAGATCTTCTATGGAAATGATTCGTTTTATTTGTTGTTCAGGCTTCATCAGGTTAGTGCGTCTATAATTCCAAAATTACCCTTGGGGTTTGACTTATTTACAAACCAAAAAAAGATCAATTATCTTTAAATTACAAATACGTTTTCTGAACATATGTTTCTCTATTGATGATGCTAATTCTAAAATAGAAACAAATATCAAGAGGTTTTTTTTTGTAATTTTGATAAGATAGCTAGTTTTTTTTTTGTTTTTTTAAAATAAAAATTAGAATAATATGTATATATATATTTAATTAACCCATAAATTCCATCTCCTAATTTACTGTTGTCCTCACTTAACAGATGTTATATGAAAGAATGCTGAGTGCAAAGTTGCATTCTTCTTCATCCGAAAACAGATGGAGGGTTTCAAACGATGCGAATCAAACAGATTCATATGCTAGGTATTTTATCTTGATGTCCTTATTGGCTTTTCGTTTCTTGGGATGAGGTGCTCGTATAAACACTATTGTTAAACTTGAACTCATGGGTTGAAACAGATTTAAGGAGGCTTTGCGTAATTTACTGAATGGGTCCTCTGATAATGCTAAGTTTGAGGATGAGTGCCGAGCTATAATTGGCGCTCAGTCTTATGTCCTTTTCACATTGGACAAGCTGATACATAAACTTGTCAAACAGGTTATTGCATAAGGATTTTTCCCCCTTTTTTGTTTTTTATTTATTTATATCGTTCATGCAGTTTGTGACTAAACGATTTTTATCTATCCCTTTTTTTTCCCACCAGCTACAAACTATTGCATCCGATGAGATGGACAACAAACTCCTCCACCTCTATGCATACGAAAGATCAAGAAACCCTAATTCATTTTGTGATGAAGTCTACTGTGCGAATGCCCGTTTTCTTCTTCCGGACGACAACTTGTATCGAATTGAATGTGTAGGTTTTCCTTGCATCTGGATTCTGTCGAATAAATAGGCTAGATAATATATATATATATATATATATATATATATATATATATATATAAAATATAAATCCTGAGTGCTAACTATTATCATTGCAGTTGCCTTGTCCAGCGCGTCTGACCATTCAGCTGATGAGAAACGAGCATGATAAGTTTGAACCAACCGCCGTCTCGATGGACCCCGATTTCGCAGCTTATTTGACCGACGAACTCCTCGCAGTTGTTCCCGAAAAAATGGGAAAACCCGGGGTGTACTTGAAAAGGTATGAAGTGATCAAGAAAGATGTGCTTAATTTCTGATTTGTTTCGTCCAGATATGTATGTTGATGATCCTGGCTCGATTTTGCAGAAATAAAAAGAAACTTTACAACGGAGATGAAAGCTCCGATTTCGAGAAAGCCATGGAAGGACTTATAGTTCACAATGGCATGGAAATGAAGGTTAACAGCATTACAAAGAAGGTAACTTACACTAAACTTGTAAATTGTTCCACTTTTATTAATGGGATAATCACAAAAACTACCCTTGGTGTTTGACCTAATTACAAAAAGAAAAAAGTTTTTATCTTTCAAAATTACAAATATACCGTTGCGGTTTGCATTTTCTCAACCAATGCTCAATCGAGGGTGCAATTTGTAAAATAAAAGCAAAAACATCAAGGGGGTATTTGTAAAATTGAAAGATAGCCTTTTCTTTTTGTTGTCGTTGTAATCAGACTAAACCTCAGGGGTATATTTTGAAAATAACCCTAATACACAATATATTTCTGCAATCTAACACACACTGGAGTCCTTTTTTTTTTTCTGACTAACTATTTTTCTTGGAACGTCTTTAGAACGCCTATGTCTTAGACACGGAGGATTTCTTGTATCGGACGAAAACAAGAAGGCGGGTTTTGTACCATGAATCGCGGTGTCGTGTTTCAGCTGCAACTTCCAATGGCAACTTGCAGAGCGTCAAACGTCGCAAGTTGCTATTTAGTTAAGTCAAACTTTCTCCGGAAGTTGTGTGGAGGTAATTTTTGCAATCTTACTTTATATATGATGTCTTAGTCGAAATTCACACATCTAGCCGTGGCAAATAATCATTATCTGATATGCAGGTGAAGGAATGGGGTCGTGTTCGGATCCAGAATTAAGATTAAACTTCCCGTCAACTTTAATTTGACGAACAAACTTTTCGTTCCAGTCTAGAAATAAAGGGTGAAGAGAGGAGGATACTTTTATCCCCATTGGATTTGGATTGAGTTATTTTGTTTTGTAAAATGGAGGGTTTCCCTTTCCTTCGCTGTAATTCAAACAAACATTATGTAAAATGTTGTTGGTGTACTGTTTTTACTGGTGTTAGGCTAGTTTTTTTTATATCCGTTCATGTTATGGATTTTAGATTTTGGGTTTTGTCAAGTGTATGCTTCTTGGACTTTGGTTTCTAAATATGCAATGGAAATTGTTATTTCTCATGGCTTACTACTTATGTAATGGATGGTTAAAATTAAAATGTCTCTTGTTTCTATTTCCTTCTGTCTCGGGTGAAATAGACTGAATAAACAGGTTGGATAATTAATAATATATTGATTATTTTATAATCTATACGCTCTTTTATGATATATCATTTTCAATCGGCTACTAACTTCCTTTTCGGTTACATTCCCCATTTGGAAAAACAGTTGTGCCGAAACCATGACCACTAATAGAAATCTCATCATTGTAAATGGATATGTAACGCCATTAAGACCAACTTACTGTGTTGAGTTTTCTACTCTATCCAGAATTTTGCATCTGTAGTTGAACTAAAAATAAAATTGAAAGAAATATACCAAAAAAGTAATAATTTAAAATTTGACTTTTAAGATGTGAGAATATAATAATATAAGCACTTTGACCAAAGCAGGGAGCGGAAAAAATTCGCCTGAGCTAGCATGAACACGTGTCTTTCTTTCTACATCAGGTGTACACACACTGTCCCACTAATTTTAGAAGATGTTATTTTGTGGTGGCCGGCAAATTGATTTTGGGTGATATCGAAAAACAAACAAATATACAGTGAAACCAATTATATTCAATAAGATAAATTATAAAAATTACAATTGAATATGAACTTGTGTTAATATATCTTGATTAATGGACAATATCGATAGTTTATTCTTTATACATAGTTTACCGAAAGTAAATTTTTATGAGTTTTGATTTTGAAAAGCTTATTTCTACAGAGGAAACTGTGACATACGATCAAAGTATTATGCATATGGAAGTGGGAGAAATGGGTTTTACGTAAGTCATTTAAGCTTTTTATGTTTGTACCCCTATCAAAAGGGGTAATATATGACTAAATAGACTGAACATATTTAGGCATGTTATATAAAATAGTTAGATAGGGCTTTAAGGCTCTGTTTGCCCTAAAGGTGTTGATTATCATATTAGTATTGTGAATGTCGAATAGTAGTTTATTTAAAATTAGAAAATTAAATATTCAATCAATAATCTTTTATATTTAATATATATTATATTAACACATAAAATTAAATGTTACATAATATAATATTATAATACAATATTATTCACTTTTCAAATATGATTTATCATAAAATACAATACTCCCTCCGTCCCAAAATGATAGTCTTGCGGTTGATTTCACACAGATTAAAAAATGAGTAGTTTATATAGTAAAATCATTAATTTAGTTCGTATTTTTCAATTACACCCTTCTTAAATTTATTAATGTTAATTAATACTTATAGAAATCATTGTTGAAATTAGTATATTTGTTATTATAATTGTAAGATTTTACATTGTAATCATCAATTTTCAATTTACCATGCAGAAAATTAGTATTTCAAAAATATTAATTAAGGGTACGTGTGGAAATAAAAAATTAATGATATGTTAAATATAATAACTTGACTATCTTTGTGGGACTACAACAAAAAATTCAGTATTTTAAATCATATAACAAATACAAATTTTTACTATTCAAACCCGAAATTCTAAATACAATATTCAAAATCCCAATAAATAAATTGACATTTTTTAGAACATGCGGTCGTGAGGCAGTGGGCTTAATCTCATTTCTCCCCCTCTTTAATTGGTTTCTTTTCTAATTTAGCTTCCATGTCTCTTTTTTTTCTACTTTTTTTGAATATCCTTGTGCCTGTGACTTTTTTTGTTCCAAGTTTTTTCTAATTAAAATTGAAACCAATTGGCACTCACCCATTTTGCTCCAACGGTCGAATATTTGACTGTTTAAAAGTCCCTTTTTCTGTTCTTTTTTTCTTCCTTTTTATTTTTTTGGAACCTTTTTTAGTGTTCCTTTATCATTCACCCCTTCCTTTTTCATTTCAATTGTTTCCATCCACGTTACAGAATTACTGAAATTCTTCCAAACTATCTGTCCCAAACTTAACAGTAATGGCTAAAAATCACAATAGCTCCAATTTTTGTCCCAATAGCAACGAAAATTCTAATCCCCAAACCTCCCGTAATCGTCGAAACCCCCAATTCCCACCAAATAATGCCCCTTTCTATCCTCAATATTTCCAAAACAACAAACAACCCCCACCCRTCGGTTGGTGTCCACCCCCCGAATATTGGTCTGCCATGGCGAGCCAGTTTTTCATGCCTCCCCCAACTAATAATCACCCCCCTCCACCGACCTTCCCTTCAAACGCATCAAAGAAAGCTAGCGCTAACCCAAGTTCAACAAATAATGCCACTACTCAACAACCGCCGTTTGGCTGGTGCCCACCACCACCCGAATATTGGAATACCATGGCGAACCAATACTTCATGCCTTCAAACGACTCAAGAAAAGCCAACCCCCCAAACCCAACAAATAATACTCCATTTAATTGGTGTCCCCCCCAATATTGGCCTACCATGGCGAACCCGTATTTCACACCTCCACCAAACATGCCTTTAAACGAATCAAAGAGGGCTACTATCGGAAAAAAGCCCAACGGGCCACCACATTGTCCGAAGAAGGATGACGAAGAATGGACGCGTGAAGAAGACATTCTTCTTTGCAAATCGTTTCTCGCCGTTAGCAAGGAGATGGAGATGGAGAGGAAGGCTAAACAATTGAATATTCCTAGTCAAATTGTGAAAAAGGCGAGAACTTGTGAGTCCGGAGAATACAACACATCCTCGTCCGGTTCGAGTTCGGAGGCCGATGAAGACGATAGTGATGATGAGTTTCCGGAACGTCCGTTGGAGCAGGAGGCGGCAAAGATGAAGGGAAAGGTGAATGCCAATCCCAATTTGTCGATTCTAAAAGATATGAAGGGACAGCTGGATGATAGAAAGGTGGGAAATCTCAAGGCCAAGACACAACAAGCTTTCAAGGCCAATGCGGAGGAAAATAATTCCAGAGCGAATGATTCGTTACTAGTACGTGAATATGAGATCCTTATGAGAAATACAGAGGGAATGACGGAGGAGCAATTAAAAGTGCACAATCATTTCTGTGGGATAATTAGGAAGAAATGGGGTTTGATGTAGATTTGGAATGTTGAACTTTGTCTGATTTGTATTGACTTGAATGAATGGAATATATATACAATTTTAATGTTTCGTACTACAGACTACTTATGATATAAGAATTACTATGAGTGTTAATGTACCAGAGGATCCACTTTTCATCCTGTTAACTCGCTTATCGGTGGACGATCCATGACTCCGGATGCCTTTACCGCATTGCTTTTGAGCAGCGGGTCAATATCCGGCAATTTAGGTATCTGCAATCAATTTATGAGTACAAGTTAGAGAGGATATGTGCGTAAAATAGAATTAATATTGTTGACGAGTTCTAGATGGTAAAAATGAGAAGGGATTTAAGAAACAAAGAGGCATTAAAATTACAGAATCCACATCACGAAATATGCTGAGGTATTAATTAAATTACGTCATCACGAAATTTGCTGATATCATCAAACTATTTTTTAATTACATCCATCAACCTTTTCTAATCTAATATTAAAACGAGTTAGGAACCAACTCAAAATATCCAATTTCACTTTCAAAAATTTTTCAAAGATGGCTTCCGACCTGACTTTTCTCGGTCAAAATGCTTAAGCGGCATGCCTAAGTTTTATTTGTTAGTTTTCTAAGATTTCTTTTGCTTTTTTTCTTTTTTTGATGAAAAAAGGATCCTTGTGACTTTTCTTAGTCAAAATGTACATGACGGGCAAGAAAAGTCTTCAAAAGCAATCTAAAAAAAGTTCGGGTACTTTTAGGTTATTGATTCAGTTAGAAATAACCCCAACTTTTTATGTTACATTTTACAATTACTTATCTCAACTTTTCTGAATAATATATATATAGTTAAAATGAAAGTTTGGGCTATTTCTAAAGATTGAAAAGTTTGAGGAACATAATTGAAAATATTTTGACAGTGTCACAAAAATCTTCGTGCCAACTAACTGGTGGAGTAAATGTATAGACGGAAACAAAACTCAAGAGGTTCCTGTAATTTTATAACTTCTCCTGTTATTTTTGTATTACCCATACCTCAAATGTTTTTTGGTAATTATCCCTATTGAGAAACATAAAATTGAAAGAAATAGAAATCCACTGATGATAGCAGAACTGAGGATGCACAAATTCATACCTGTGCTAAAAGATCAATTGTTCGTCGTAAGAGACGAGCTAAATCGCCTTCATCCATGGCACAATCCATCATAATCTCTCTCCAAGTTAGACCAGAAGCCCAGGCTTCAACCATGCCAGAGAATTGGCTATCCAAGCAGCAAGAGATCTATAAAACACGGGCATGCTTATTATTTTAGTTGAGTATTATCTAATATAACCTTTATGCCAAATAAGATTTTAAGCTTACCTTCACCCCGTGCTTTTCCTGGAGTTGTAGAAGCGAGTTCCTTTGTTCCTCAAGGAAGGTGATTACATTCACAACAGTGGTTGAAGCTTCATATATATAGCTTCAAAAAAGCAAGAGGAAAAATGCTTAGGTCATGCATTGGATCATTTCCATTTCACTTTTTCCAATTTCCAACTATTTCGGAAATTAGAATCATGTGTACAATTATTTCATTGAAAATCATCATTTTCCTTTTTCATATCTAAACATCTCAAATCTATCAATCACAACATATATTTTAGGATGTGTGACCCACCACTAACACCAAAATCTACTTCAACTATTATATTATTTAAAATTATATCTATCTAGTAGGACTCACCATCTACAATCTTATTAATAGTATATTATAAATTCAAATTAAATTGAAAGTGGACTCCACCACTAACAACTTTCAAATTAGTATATACCTAAAAACCTATTTCAAAACTACTCATCCAAACTAAATCTAAAATTTCACACGAAAACCAACAAAATCTCAAAATTCATCCCAACACTGGAAACTGGAAATTCAACTGGGTCAGAGCGTAAGCTAGTGATGCTTTCGGCTTGGAAACAATTCCATACATGCCCTTAGTGTCTCAAATATGCTAGTAGTCATAAGTTGTACAAGTGGCACTTCATAGCACATCTTGTTTTGCTATTCACCAAATATAGAGATTAAACAACCGATTATTACAAAAAAATTCCTAGGGTTTAGCCTGATTACAAAACAATCCAATTGTCTTTTCAAATTACAAATAACCCTCTTAAGGTTTGTATTTGTTTTACAAGTTACCACTCAAAAGGTGCAATTTGTATGATAGATATGTCAGGGAGGTGAATTTGTTCACCTGGAACATTAATTTTTGACTTTTTTGTAATCAGGCCAAAACTCAAGGGTATTATTCGTAATTAGCCATTAAAAACTAATTAACGTCTACAATCAGTAACGACCATGGCAGATTACCACCAGAAAGAAAAAAATAGTAAATAAAATAAATTAAACTACATATACCTATTATTTTTCCACGGCCGAACTTTAATTCCTTCAGAAACAAGACTTCCACAAACAGCAGCAAGCTGTGCAGGTTTCAAATCCAAGAGAACTTTATTTCGAAGAACCATCGCTAACCAGAGTTCGTTCTCTCCTCGTATTGCAGCGGCGGTTTCACCAAGGGGGAATATAACGTGCGAGTTGATATCCAGTGCCCTTATTTCATGTATGATATTGCTGATCTGGAACACATCGGAAATAAACAATAAAGAATATCCCATTGCAAATATGTGTGTGTGTGGTCGTAATTACCTGCAGAAACTCTTTCCAGCCAGATGGCTCGATCTGCTCAATACGGGTAACCAAACGCCGTGATCTGGCCTTCAATCTCCGTATCTTCTCTTCAGTAAACTTAGCGACATCTATAATCTTTTTATACTCTCTGAAGCCTTCTGTGCGAGTTATCTTTTTCTTCAGACGAGAAACTTTGTTTCTTTGGTCCTTGTAGCATTCTACAGCTGTTCGGTATGTTTCAGATACTTCTAAAACCTAAAAACAGAACAGAGAATATTTATCAACTTTTAAACCAATGGGAGACTGTAGCTACAACATAAACGAGTAAATACATTAATATTTCACTGACAAGTAAAATTTATTAGTTATTGGGGTCACCTCATCATCTTGAGAAAGACTACTCAAGACTGGCACATTTAAACTCCAAGACCATGTCTCGAGTGATCCTTCATTGCTCCAAAGACCACCAAGTTCCGATTCCGCAATCCTTTGCCACTGCATATCTCCCTTATCAAGCAAAACTGTCATTATTTCGCGAGGCACAGCATCACCTAGGGCCAAGGCAACATTGGGAAACCCGGTTTTGTAGATTGTTCTGATCCACTTCTCCGTAAAAAGGTACCAAGAATTATCTGAACCCAAAGCAATGTGGTAAGATGGTTCGACGGAATGTTCAGACATAGTATCCTTATTTAGTGCAAAAGAATCAGATTCGTTGACCTGTAGAGCGAGGTCAATCCATATTAGCAAAGAAACCTGAAACTAACAGTGTGAGGAAGAATTGACCAAGTCAAACTTACCATATCCTTTACTTTTGAGGTGTTTAAGGAATCAACCTTCCCCAAATAAACAGCAGGGATTTGATGTAGAACACCATCTAAATCAGTGTGCTGCAAACACATAAAAGGTAAATGCCCTTTTCCAAGTTCCTCTAATAAAGGCTTCAAAGAATTCATTCTCTCAAGTTCCATCCTTTTCCGAAGTTCAGCACGAATACGTTTTTCTGCCTGAGAAAATGAGCCAAAATAATTTAACAAGGTCGTAATGAACAATTATGTGTTTCTAAAGAAAGGTGCTCGAGTAAGGTACCCTTAATTCTTCCTGAAGATCAGCAATCTCCTGGTAAGCCGATTTTGATAACAGTTTCCGGCTCTTCTTATCAATAGCCTCGTCGGTAATTTCTGAAGCCAGGATCTGAATCTCGTTTTGTATTCTAGCCAGCTCATCCTTTGCCGCAAGCATGACATTGCTCCCTACATAATTTCCAAAACTTTGCTCAACCAACTTCCTTGCTTCTTCCAACGTCCGTCCAGAGCGTGACACGTTTGAGTCAACTGGTTCAGGCGCGCTACGAGTAACTTTTGAACCCTGCATTTGGACGATTTCGCAATTAATCCTAGAAATCAAGACAACTATGCTAAAAAGCGGAACGATTAAGACCATACCGCAAGTAGATTAAGCACCATCCCGTATGAAGCCGTAAATTGCGACACAAGAGGTTCAAGTCCCGAAAAAAGAACTTTGCAGCACTCTTCAGCGCCTTCATACGGAGTCTGAACAAGGACAACATGACCTCTTTCATCGATTCCTCTACGTCCAGCACGCCCCGCCATTTGGAGCAGTTCGTTGGAATTTAAAAGAGTGCGGCCACTCTCAGTTCTTTTGCTCAGAGATGAAATGACAGCTGTTCTTGCCGGCATGTTTATCCCAGCAGCAAGAGTTTCTGTGGCAAAAACAACCTTCAAAAGCCCCCTTTGGAAAAGTTCCTCAATGAACGATTTCCAGAGGGGAAGACAACCAGCATGATGTGCGGCAACACCTCGAAGGAGTCCTTTTGCACATGATTCCCTAACAGCGTCGGGATATTGAACACGAAACCTCTTCAGGGCAAGCTCGACTTCAGTTATTTCACATTCATCCAATAGGGTGCACTCCTCGAGATACTGAACGGCTGCGTCACAGCCTTTTCTGCTAAAGATGAACCAGACTGCTGGAAGCATATCCCTCGCTTCAAGATGCCATAATGTATCTATGACTTGAGGGACCTATATGATAGTAGAATGAGACGCTCTTGTCAGACACACCCTAACCATTAGGCAGGTCCCTAAAACTAAATTTAAAAATAACAATCAAAAAAACCCAGAAAAAAAGAAAGAGAGAAAGAAAATCCTAAAAGAACTAAAAGAAACCTAGAAAAGGGGGGAAATAAAACAACTGGAAAACCCTAAGAAAAACTTTTTTTTTTTTAAAGAACCTACAAAACTAAAAACTGAAATTTGGGCCCGCCTAAGGAATGCACTCCTTTAGACGGGTGTACACAAGTTTTTGTCTAGTAAAATTGACAAAACCATGATCCAGATATAATTTCCAACTAAAAGATCAGCCAAGCATTAGTTCATACCTGTGAACGACGAAGAGAGTTCATGTCATGCTTTGAAACTTTAGGCACGTCAAACTGTTGTTTTCTTGATTTCCTTCTTCTGGAACCCTCGTCCTTGTATAGATTACCTCCTGACGAATCGAGCTGTAACTGGTTAAGAGAAAGCCTCCTGTTTCATTGGGGAAAAAAAAGGTAAATAAAGTTATGAGAACCATAAAGCAACAAAATCTGTCAAACCAATTATTAGAAAACTATCAAAACGTGTGGTGTTTATCCTTTTGACATTGACTTATGTTGACATGATGGCCCATATAGTTTCCAGAACGAATATTTAAAATAATAATAATAATAAAATCAATAAGAGCTTCATAATCTGAACTAGAAGGATATAGTTTCCAGAACGAATATTTAAAATAATAATAATAAAATCAATAAGAGCTTCATAATCTGAACTAGAAGGTTTAGGGGGGGATGGTGAAAATGAGCTTCATAAATTATAACAGCTAATTAATCTAAAAGGCCCATAAAAATTCAAAAACTGAGACATTCTTCCAAAAATAAAATAAATATTAATCTCTGTTGCTCCACGATATTTTCTTGCCCTCTTGGCTTTCATTTTCTGTTTGATATTATTTATTATTTTTACGACTTTTTTTTTTCTATATTTATCTCCGTATCCTATACCCGTATTCTGATTTGGATCCTTCATAGCCGAGTTCACATATCTTAATATATATAAAATAAAGAGTCGCACTTCTAGATATGCACCCGTGTCAACCACCCATACCTGAGGCCGAGCAACATAGACAATAATTATGAACATATTCCATTCAGTTGATACGATATCAACTATCAAGCTGCTGGAATACATTTGGCTCTTACCTAAAATCAATAAACGGTTTTTACAGATCTTGTGGACTACACTGCCAACTACATAATCCACATCTCTTATTTGAGCTTACTTTTTTCTCTTTGCACGTGGATTTGGGACTGGACTTCGAAAATCAGCCCCATCCTCATTTCCCTTGCCCAAGTTGGTCACTGGAGGCTCCACAATAAGCTCACCGGCGACATCCTCCTCAACATGAGTACCAGCTCATTGATAACTTCTCTCTGCGTGAAAGAAATTCTTCTTTCTTGACCAACAAGCCGACTTGCACAACATACCTCTTAGTCGTGCTTATGACTAGCCTGTCGACTAACTTCCCAAAATATAGGAATCTCGTGAGTGTTTATCAAATCATCAACACTGAGTCCCATCTATTCGGATAATCTCATAGGCTCTATGTACCCACATCGTTGAAGCATATCAATGCCATGTAAAAAAAGGTCACAGGCAATCGGTCTTTCAAGCGCGAAAGCAAAAAGTCTCAAAGTCAAACATAGTGATTGGGATGTCGGGTAATCTAGCAAGAGAAAAAGAACGAAATCAAGACGAACAAAAAAAGAGCACACTAAACCAATTTCAAATGAATCTGAATGTAGTTTCAGAAAACAACACAACACAATTTAAATTACATTCAATTCTTGTTGTGAGCGTTAATCTAATTTCTGACGCTTTCATTACGTTCGATTATCTTTCCTTGACTTATATAAGCAACCAATGGAAAGTACTTAGGTTCATGAATCGTCGGGGCTCGGTGGTTGATCCGGCCAATAGGGTTGACATGTACTCAAAACAAAAGATTTGCACAAACACGCACACATAAACCTATACATGTATAGAGAAGAAAATATTATTATAATCATATACAATTATAGCATGATTAAGAATTCCTATAGAGGCCAACTGATGAGCAGGTCGGGAAGAAAAACTGAGGCCAAGTGAATTTGAGAAGCTGAAAACTTTCTTCTTTCTTTCTTTTCCGGGTTGCTAATCCTTTAGCCTCTATAAGAATTGTTAATCATTCTATTATTGTATACGACAATAATAATTTTTCTTTTCTCTCTCTTTACATAAGCTTATGTGTGAGTTTATGTAGATCTTTTGTTATGAGTAAATACTAATCCTTATTGGAAGGATCGACCATCAAACCCCGACAATTTATAAACCCAAGTATTTTCCAATGGTTGCTTACCATACAATCAAATTAGCAAAGTTCCACAGAGATAATCGAAACTTGGTGAAAGCGCCAAAAATTAAACAAGCGCGCTGGCAACAGGAATTATATGTAATTTAAAGTGTGTGGTGATATTTGAAATTGGTTTATTACACTCTTTATGTGTGATTTAATTTTGTTCTTTTTCTCTTGCTAGATTACCATCTACTTTATTAGAGTTTTCGCGGCTTTTCTCCGCGCTTGCTAGACCATTGCCTGCGGTACGGTCATTTGTTACACGATATTGATATATTGATATTCTTCAACGATATGGTGTACATAACGTCTTACAAATTTCTGGAAAAGTTGGGACTCGCAGTTGATGATTTGATACACATGCACGAGTTTCATATATTTTGGGAAGTGAGCTGCAGACTCAATTCCTCCCTTTTTTATTCTTTCATTTATCATAAGTGCAGGGTAGGTTGTGCAGGTAAGATTGAGGTAAGATTGTGGGTTAGGAAAGAAGAATTTCTCATCACACGAGAGAAGTTGTTGATGTGGTTGTCGAGCCCGAGGGTAATGGTGTGGAGGAGGATGTCGCCAATGAGCTTTCAGATGAGCTCATTGTAGAGCCTCCAATGGCCGACTTGAGCGAGGACAAAAGTAAACTCAAATAAGAAAATGTGGATTATGTAGTTGGCAGCGTAGTTTGAGGGATCTATAAAAACCATTGAATGATATGATACGAACCTAAATTTTTTTCACTCAAATGTATTTCATCGGCGTGATAGTTGATAGCATACCAATTGTAAGGAATTTTTTCACAATTATTGTTTATTTTATTTTAGAATATCTCTATATTTGTTGAATTCATGGGTCTTCTAAATTACTTAGTTGTTACTCCCTCCATCCGGAAAAGGTAGGCATGTTTTCCATTTTTGTCCGTCCGTAAAAAATAGGCATGTTTCCTTTCTAAAAGTTAGAATACCACAAAAAAGACTAAAACACCCCTATTTAGTTTACTTTATTTATTGAAATACTAAAAAGTTAAGACTAAAGTAGGAAAAATAGCAAAAGTTTTACAATTCCAATTACAATCATTTTGTCTTCTTAAATTCCGTGTTTTTGTCTACCCGCCTATCTTTTCCGGACGGAGGGAGTATGATTTATGAAGCTCTTCTTTACCATTTACCCCTAACCAACTAGTTCAGATTATGAAGCTCTTATTGCTTTTTAATTTTTTTTCTGAAGAACTAAATGAGGAGTTACTTTCCGACAACTTACCATAACGTTAAACTTGTCCCAATAATGAAACCACACAAGTGCAATGAAATAAAGGGATGAAAGGAAACACAGATTCAACAATTCTTGGCATAAACATGTGATCAATACTGACGTGGCATAGGAAGGCAAAGTCAATTTATTCTGAGGGGTTGCGGCAAAATCTCCAAAATGCGGGTTCTAAAGTTATACCACATTTAATAATCAGAAACACTTTAAAGCCTCTCTCTGATGGTTAAGAGAACAGAAGCATGAAATGATAGTAGATTTGGCCAAAACTTATGACAACTATGTTGACTGGTCCCAAGGTCCAATCTTTCTAGTAAAAATGATTTCATTGGGATACATAAACACAATATAACAACCTCTAAGCCTACTAGTCTCAAAATCAAAAGAGCCAATTCAATGATAGAAGATCACCTATTCATGCCAGTGCCTTTCTCATCAAGAAGAGGTAATAATGATGTCTTTGTTGAAAAGTGCCAAGTCAAAGGAACTGGACGCTTGGATGATGTCACCAGCTCTGTTTTTCCATGAATCTAGTAGCATTACAAAAGGAAAGGATTAGAATCAAAAAGAATATTAAAACAACATACTAGAGAAAATAATTTTAGTAGTTTTTAAGAGTCCACTAAAGAAATAAGAACAACAAACAGAAAAAACCAATTGAATAGATGTGAAGCAAAGAGTAGCAGCAGTACCTGACCAATCCAACCTGCTAATTCATCTGGATTTGCGACAGTAGCTGACAGACAGATTAGTTGCACTTGTTTGGGGCAATAAATTACCTACATAAGAACCAACTAAACATCATATTCAAATGCATAAATTTTCAATTTCTGTAAATCTAAAAAAGCTACTTACAATCTCTTCCCAAACGGTACCCCGTGATAGGTCACTCAGGTAGTGCACTTCATCCAAAACAATCACATCCACGTGGGAAAGTGCACTATCAGAGGACTCTATTCCAACACTGAATCACAAATTAGTCCATTAGAATAAGAAACAGAACTAAAGTCTCAGTTATGAAGTAAAAAAAAAAAAAAAAACAAATATATATAACACACTGAAAAAACTAAAGAAGCATCAAGCTGCATAATCACCTTTGATACAACATGTTGCGCAAAATCTCTGTGGTCATTATCAAAATCTGAGCATCTTTATTGACAGCAGAATCTCCAGTAAGGAGCCCAACATTACTATCACCAAATGCCTCACTGTGAAACCACATAACAAATGAACTCAGTGATTCTCAAGCTTTTATTAGTATTTAGTAACAACGCCATGAAACCAATATTCCGCACCGAAAATCACGGAACTTCTGATTCGACAATGCTTTGAGAGGAGTAGTGTAAAACAATCTCCTGCCTCGAGCTACAGTGGCAACTGCTGCAGCTTCAGCAATCAAGGTTTTGCCACTACTAGTCGGTGCAGAAACTACAACTGAAGAACCTTTCAAGAATGCTTGAATCGCTAATCGCTACAAAGATCAAAAGTAGAAACTTTACAATAATACATATGCGTATTATTTGAGGTGGACTTCTACACCAAACACACACACACTTAATTTGCACAATATAAGAAACTTAATAAAAGAATAATAATCAGTTCAACTACTGCATTTGGTAGGCCACATACTTCAAGTCCTCATAACCAATATTCATAAACAGAATGCAGCTATATTTCTACAAAACAAAAACCCAAAATCTATCTGTACACAAAATATGGCTTCACCAGCTGACATCTATGTTCACTTGAGATCCAGTATTGTACCAACTATGAGGAAAAACAAAATCCATCACTCATACTTTTAGGGGGAAATGAGAACCAAATGATAACAAGAAAATGAATGTGCCTGAGAGAGTGATATATAAAGTAACTGTTACTAATTCATTTATGTTTCTCACAAATAATATATATATACGAGCATTTCATTGTCTTTCTTAGCAAGAACATTTTTCTTTCACGAAAAAAGGAAGTTTCAAATATCACACATTTCAGCAAACATATAAGATGCTTACAAACTGTTGGAATACCAATCGTACTGGAGTGGTTATGCTAAGCCACGAGAGTAATTTTGCCCAATTTCAATCGTAAAATTCCGGAACTAAAATGAAAAAGAATACCTGAAATTTATCAATTCTGAAGTTGTACACCGATGCCAGCTCCTCAACGTCAATGATCTCCTCGCCAAACTCCCGTACTTCATTCCTAATCCTCTCCACCCTCTGCCACTTGAACTCCTCATATCTCGACTCGCCGACACTAACACCAACGCCGCTACTCACCTCCGAAACGTCGTCGTCTTCCTCATCTTCACTGTCCTCCCCAATTTCACCAGAAACGGCGTCGTCGTACTCTTCCGCCGCCACGTCTTCGTCTTCGTCGTCTTCCTCATCGAACTCCGGTTCGTTCTCGTCGTCGGAGAGCTGAGAAGACGAGTCGATAGGGAAATTCGAGCTCGGGGATTTGTAGAGAGGTGTGAAGCGCGGCCGGCCGTTCTTGGATTGGAAGGACTGCAGAGGCTGGAAATGGAGAAAAGGCTTGAACAGAATAAATGGATAGATCTTGTTGATACTGCGTGAAGGGAAGGTGGAAAAAGGGAGTGAGGAAACGGAGAGTGTGGCCATGGCGGGAGAGGATTTGAGAAAGGTTTTTTCTGAGATACTTTTTATAAAGATAAGGACAAAATGCAGAATTAGTCCGGTGTCTTTAGAAAGTTTGCAAAATTAGTCATCAAAATTTTAAAGTTGTAACTTTAGTCCTATGTAATTCATTTTCCACAATCTCAGTTTTATACTCCCTCTTCTCCACAAGTATAAGACAATTTTTTACTTTCACGAAAATTATAAAAAAATTGTATAGTTAAAATATTAAATTTTGTTTATTTTTTTAATTATATATTCTTACTTTTAACACTAATAACTAAAAGGATATTTGGAAGTTAGAGTTTTTGAGTAGAATGAAAGACCTGACTTCAATTTATAGGATTGATCGGTCAAATCCTCTAATTAGACTGTTGCGTAAATAGAGTTTATAATTAGTTTTTTGAGTTCAAGAAATTAATTTTAAAAAAGCTCCATATAAGAATCCCGAGCGTTTTACAAATATAAATTTGAAATGTGAGCTGCAACGATAATTTTGTCCTTAAATTGCAAAAAAAAATATATATATATATTATTATTTATAACTATTTTTATTAAATAAAAGTAATACCTATCCAAATTAAGTTTAATGTAAAATTTTGTGAATTAATAATTTTTTACATATAATAGTTTTTAAATACTAACTTTGTAAATGTTATTTTAATTATTCAATATATTATAAATCGATGTTAATAACAAATACCCAAAAATAAATCGTGTTAATACTCTTTTTGGTTATTTTACACAATCAAATAACTATCAACTTACAATTATTTACAACATACTTGTATACAAACAGTTAATACAATCAGTTAGTCAAACCAGTTAACGTAATCAGTTATCCGCTAATAGTTTATACAATTAGCTATCCGTTAATTGTCAAATAAGACATCATTAATTTTTTATACCAATATGCATTATGTATGAACACATAAATAATAGATAAAATAAATATGAAGAGTGTGTTATAATTTAAAAAGAAAAATATGCTATAATTATAAAACAAGAGAGTAATTTTTTGTTTTGTGCAATTTAGTATAACAATAATTAAATCTCAAAGTCTATATTAGTTATTAGTTCCCGCAAAATGTCCAAATATTAAACATGTTAGTTTAACTTACTTGTTATTATTTATACTACAACTTGTCTAATGAGATCAGATTTTAAAATTAAGAGTTTTGATTAAATAACAAATAAGAACCTCTTTTATTTGAGAATCTAAATTTTAAGGTCAACTATGAACCTGTCGAATTAAGTGGATAAATGAACTTTTTTTTATTTGATAAAAATCATCCGTATATATAATAAAAGTATTATTAAGGTATATAATTGATTTATAATAAAAGTATTAATATTATATAATAAATACAATATTATATAATAACTAGTTTTCATATTCTTAAATACAATATTCGGGGGTATAGCTCATAGCTACAAGCAGCTGAGCATTGGAATGTTTTTTTCTTTTTATTTATTATTTATCATGAATGAAGGAATCATTACACATACATACAAAAAAAAAAGATTTTACTGAAGGAAAATTCCCTCGGTTATACGCTAAAATCCCTCGATAATCAATTACCGAGGGAAACCGAGAGAAAATCCCCCCCGGTAAAATCCTCCTCGGTAAAAAAATTCGAGGCAAATTTTGCCCTCGGTATATTTTTACGAGGGATTACCGAAGGTTCCTCTCTTCGTTAAACTCCATCGCCTCCTGAGCTCGTCTCGTGGCCTATAACTCCTCTCTCTGCGCCTGAAGCTGCGCCTCGAGTTGTCTCACGTGGGTCCTATCATGCTGGGAGGAGGAGAAAGAATATCTGCCTCCGAAAAAATTCTACGCAGCAGCCACCACCTTCCCGAACGAGCTGATGATGTAGTATCGGCCCTTGCTCGACCCGAAGACGTCGAGAAAAACCCGATCTGGGTTAACCTCGCTATTCGGATCCTGGGAAGAAGCACGTACCTCCTCCAGAGTGTCGCTCGTACTACTCCTGAAATACAACTCGTTAGTAAATTCTACATTGAAACCAAAGAACAAGTTAAAAATAAGAAAGAGGCTCACATTAGTATTACTTGATCTTGCATCGATATACGTGTCATTGTCCTTCCTGTGCGTACGTACAAAAAACTGGTACGTATTGGCTGACGCACAGGTTTCCCGCTCCTGTATCAAAAAAAAAAAACTCAAATAATTAACATTAAAAATAAACAAATAAATAATATATTATATTTTGAAATCACTTACGATATCCAAAGCATAATCGACCGCAAATCTAGAACCCCCCCTCCCCTATGCTTCGACATCCCAGTACCCGGACCAGCAGGCTCGCTCCTCCTATTCCGTCTGCACTGCTCGAATTTTTTCTTGTTCTCGGGCTTATCCCACTCAACCTTCCAAACCCTAGTTGAAATGCATGATATGTAAGATGATATAAATTATCTGTAATAAATAAAAAATTATAATTTAATATGAAAACATATAATAGAATCATTTACCTCCAAACCTCCTCAATAACTCACGTCGGTAGCTGACCACCATGAGAATCATAATGCTGCTCATACTCGTTCAGTCGCTTCCCATACTTGTCCCCCATCGTTACTTTAAATGCTTCATGTACATGGCCTACAGTATACTCGTCCGTGTCCCAATAACAAATATCTTACAAAATAAAATAATAATTAAAATTCAGTTGATACATGAGACATAAAATAATAATTGCCTAAAACATGTCCCACCAGAAATCACGAGCCTCATGGGACTGCCTTATAGCACCACCTAGGGGGGGGGGGGGGGGGGGGGATGGAGCTCCTTCTACATAATCTCCCGAAGTATATTGGTCAGCTTGACCTCTTTGCTATGTAGCATGTAGTTGTGTTTGTGGTTACAAATATAATTTAATAATAATAATAATTAAAATTTTAAATTATTAATTTACTTACTTCTTCCCGACGATATAAACAAGAATTCCCCTTTGTGGTGGGACCAACTGCTGTCGTGATGTACCAGCATCGTACGGTGACAGTGTCGATGTCGGTGTGCTGGTATTCGCTGTCGGTGCTGAATGATCACTACTAATGCCTATGTAATCGTCATCGTAATTAGCTAAATGATTAGCCGACCCCATATCCGATTGACCTAGGCTGCTGGATCCACGACCTCTCGGCATCTGATAAAATTATCAGATAATACGAGCATTTTACAAAATACCGGTATATATTATACATCAACCATTTTAATAAATCTAAATATAAAATAAATTAGTTAAACAAAAAATAGTATTTTACAATATGAATAATTTACATATATTTCAACCAAACTAATCATCCGATCCTACACTTTCACTATTAAAGTTATCACCAAACTCATCTTCATTAGTGTCTTCATCTGTATCTTGATCGGTGAGTAACTCTTCTCCTGCTCATCATCTGCCTCGTCACCAAGTTCATCCACGTCATTATCATTGGGGTCGTATAACTGGAAATCGACATCGTCCAGTTGAATTGGATTGCATGTATTTACAACTTCCTCTTGAAATGATTGCCCTGGTAGAGGCTCGATAAACTCAACATTTGATCTCGCCTTGATTTTGCATGTTGCCCACCAGCTCGTTTCAAACTTGGGTGCGCATAATAGTATACTAGTACAACTTGAGAAGCAAGTACGAAAGGTTCATATCGATTGAACCTATGCTTATGATTGATATCGACAAGATTATAATGTGGATGAACTTTCGTGCCTGTAGGAGTTGGATCAAGCCATTCACACTTGAACAATAATGTGTTTTCTCAATTCGGCTGGTGTATTCGAGCTGCACAATTTCTATGAGATCGCCGTAATAATCATACTCGGTTGCCCCATAGTTTGACCCTTTAATGCATACTCCACTGCTTAATGCTACTTTGTTAGATCCGTGCTCGATTGTGTGAAATCGATAACCATTTGTCTTACATCCAGTATATATTTTCACACATCTTGATGGACCCTCAGCTAGGCTTCTAATGTTCACGTCGATCACATTGTTCGAACGATCTCTAGCCTATGACATTGAAGAATTATTTTTAATTTAGGAAATGAATTATATAAATACATATGGTAATTATATGAGATGCATATCAGTATCGAACGTCTTACGTAATGTTTGAACCAATTGGCAAATTTATTTTCCAATTTTTTATTGAGCATATCATCTGTAATATTTGGTTGGAGACGTTGAATGCTCTTCGTATAAATACTACATCATTCGTTAGACAATTGAGTAAAAACTATTAGTACATATATATACTTTTACAATATAAATGGAAAAGAGTATTTGTACCTAACATATTCTTCGACCTCGTCACAATTTAGCAACACGTATATCCTTGCGGCATTGTATTCTAGTTCGGTTAGGAATCTTTTTTCCTTTGTACCAAACGTCTCCCCATATTTCTTAAACACCGAGGAAATTTCATCAGTGTCATCCACACCATTATGATCGTAGTCATTTCTAGACAAATTTGTTCTTTTAGTTGAAACGTGGTCTTCAAAATAGTACGAACTAAAAGTTGATGCCTCTTCGACCAGATATGCATTTGCTATCGATCCTTCAACACTCGCTTATTTTTCACGCTGTTCTTTAGTTTGCGAAGATACCTCTTGAACGGGTACATCCATCTATACTGCACTGGGTCAAAAATTCTCGCTTCATACGCAAAATGAATGGGCAGATACTTCATCGAGTCAAAAAAACTTGGAGGGAAGATCAATTCTAGTTAACACAATATTAACGAAATGTCACATTCTAGACGACTCATATCTTCGGTATGTATGATTATTGACGTGAGATCCTTGAAAAACAGGCTCAATCCAGTTAGAGCCTTCCACACATTTGGAGGAAGTAGTTCACGAAAGGCTATTGGTATCAACCCTTGCATGAATACATGAAAATCATGACTTTTATTCCCGATCAAACGCGATTCCTTCTTGTCGATACAACGCCCCAAATTTGATGCGTATCCATCTGAAAATCGAAGGGATTTGACCCAATCGCACATCGCATCTTTCGACGGCTTATTAAGTGTGTAATAGGCTTTAGGACACTTTCTCAATCCGTCTGGCGCCAGCTCTGAACGATTACAATATTCATTCAGATCTTCCCTTGATTTATACGTGTCCTTGGTATTCCCTTTGACATTTATCACCGTGTTAAAAAATTGTCAAACACATTTTTCTCGATGTGCATAATATCTAAATTGTGGAGGATTAGATTTGTCCTCCAATATGGCAAATCCCAAAAGATGCTTCATTTTCTCCAACCAGACATTCTGGATATTTGCGCATTAACGAGTGCTGCATCCAGTTCAGCGACTTTAAGAAGCCGCAATCTTTCTATCTCTGCCCAAACTTATGTCCTTGAGCGGACTTCCGGCGGTGGAGTCTCGACAGATCTTCTTTTTTGAAAGCGTCGTTTATCCTTTCGAAAATGGTGATCGCATTCAAAGAATTTCCGATGATTATTGAACCGCGATTGCTTCCCGCTGCACTTGAGAGTGAAGGTGTCTGATTGTTCCCTACAGTAAGGACAAGCTGTTCGACCGACCGTACTATATCCGGACAACATAAAATATGTAGAAAAATCGCTTATTGTCCACATAAAGGATGCTTGCAATTAAAATTTTGTTTCTTAGATATATTGTACGAAGGAGCCCCAACCGTCCACAACTGATTTTAATTCAGCGATTAGAGGTTGCACAAACACATCGAGTTTGTCTTTCGGATTCTTTGGCCTTGGTACAAGAACGCTGAGGAACATGAACTGCTCTTTCATGCACATCCATGGAGGCAAGTTTTAGGGTGTAACTATGACGGGCCATGATGAATATTGTGTGCCAAAACTTCCAAATGGTTGAAAACCATCTGTACAAAGACCCAATCTCATGTTTTGAGTTTCAGCCGCGAAACCTGGATGAGTCTGTTTGAAATGTTTTAGCATGCGACCTCATATCTTTTGTTGTAGCATTAGATGCATACAACCTCTGCAAATGAGGAGCTAATAAAAAATAGTACATCTTCTTGTAAACGACGCGAGCCTTCTGTCGTTTTGTTTTGCCTTGACGAACGGTACAATCCCCTTGATTAATTCACTCAACTGATCGTAACACTTTTGAGACATGTGATTCTCTGACTTCAAATTCATGAGGCGAGCAACTAATGACAACTGAGTATATCCCTCGCACCCTGGATACAATGACTGGTTTCTAGCTTTCAGGGGCGGAGCCAGGGGGTGCTCCTCTGGCCCAGGGCATAGCCCAATTTTTTGGGTCCCTTTTGAAAACCAAAAAAAAAAAAAAAAACTACAGTAGAAATAGTAAAAAAATTATATTTGGGTTGGGGTTAGTTAATTTGGGCTAGGAGTACTACACCGGCCGTAAAACTTTTGAGCTTCAGGGTTCGGCGACTATTCCATATCGACAACCACGTCAAAATCGGGACCAGCTGCATCTTGAACCATATTAATATCTTGAACCATATTAATGTACGCGTTTGATGATTCTTCAGAAGGGATGTAAGAGGGTTCTCCAGCATGGAAATCGTGATGGCGAGCCGACTTTCTCCGTGGTAAATCCATCTATAGTAATTCGGCTCGAACCCGTGTCTAACCAAGTGGTACTTAATCTTATCAATGTCGGGAAACCTATTATTCCTACATCTACTATGATTACAAGGACACTTCAACCTCTCTCCATCCTTACGAGAAGAATGTGCTTGAGCAAATTTAATAAAGCTCTCGACTCCATCCACAAATTGTGAGGATAAAAAGTCATTAATTCGTTTGTACATCCAACTACGATCGGAACTTATCCTAACATTATACAATTATTATATTAATTTATCGAAAATTGGGCAGCACGAGGGTAGCTAAAAAATTGATTGAATTTTTGGTAAGGGCCGTATTCCATTCGAAAATGTTATTTTTCAGTAATACAACGTCTTAGTATATGAATTTTTGTTGACTACAAATCTCGGCAGCATCTCCCTTAGTTCTCTAAGTACACATATATTGCAGTGCACTCGAGACAAAAGAGAGATACTGAACCAATATTTTTATAATCAACAAAAAAAGCATATTGATAAGATAAGTCATATAACAATCACGCTCAAACGACCCAAATAAGTGGACAATTCAAAATTTAGTATCGAATTCTCTATTTGATACTAAATCTCAAACGAGTCTAAGGTATATTGTTTGAGTGTAGATAGAAAACTTGTATCGTGAATCGAAATTATTTTAAACCCATTGGTGGAGGGATGAAACCTCCCCGGCCGGCGGCGTAAACCACGTTATCACAGACGTATACATGAATCAATAAATCACATCATGTAAACAATATCTACAAAATAACATATATGTTAAACACAACATGCATGTACCGATCACCACGATATTTCAAAACCGTCAACACGAACAATTTAAAATATTTTAAAACCACCATCATTTTTAAAAAAAAATTGAAAACCGTTATTGGAGGGATGAAACCTCCCGGTCGGCGCCATACAGCACGTCATCACCGACGTCTTCCCAAACCAACCACAACATCAATCAACCACAATTAAACCATTTCATACATTGAATTAACATAACCGATCACCACGACATTTAAAAACCACCACCGCATACATTTTAAAATATAATTGCATAATTGAACTCTTAATGAACACTAACGAACCCTAATGAACTAACGAAGCATAATTATTTAATTATCCCTAAATAAAATTCTAATTACGTAATTATTTCTAAATTGAACCCTAATTATATAATTATTCCTAAATTGAACCCTAACTATATAATTATTCCTAAATTAGACCCTAATTATATAATTATTCCTAGATTGAACTTTAATTATATAATTATTCCTAAATTGAACCCTAATTGTACAATTATTTCTAAATTTAACCCTAATTATATAAATATTCCTAAATTCAACCATAATTATATAACTATCCCTATATTAAACTCTAATTACGTAATTATTCCTTAATTGAATCCTAGTTATGTAATTATTTCTAAATTGAATCCTAATTATATAATTATTCCTAAATGGAACCCTAATTATATAATTATTTATCAATTCAACCCTAATTATGTAATTCTCCCTAAATTAAACCCTAATTATGTAATTATCCACAAACTAAACCTAATTATGTAATTATCTCCGAATTCAATCATAATTCTATAATTATCCCTAAAATTAACCCTAGTTATATAATTATCCCTAAATTCAACCCTAATTATGTAATTACCCCTATTCAACCCTAATTGAAGAATAAGTAATCCCTAATTAAGTAATTAATTCTAATTAATCCAAATCTCAAACCCTAATCCATAAACAACAATGATACAAATAATACACAAAAAATAAAAATAAAATTAAAAAACAAACAAAAATTCACTTACCTTGTGTGAAGGCTTGAGACCGGCGGTGGCGCTGGGGTTGGTGGAGGCTGGAGACCAGCAGGTGCGGCAATGTGCTAGTGGTGGTGAATCTGGCGGCGCCGGCGGTGCACTAGGGTTGGTTGGCTAATCGGTGGGCGACGGCGACGACGGGTGCGGCGGTGGATCTCCTCTTCTCCCTCTCTTTCTGTTTTTTCTTTTTCTGGCTATGAACGAAAGTAAGGCAGCAGGGGTGCGCCCTCTACGTAGGTCATGGGACCGAGGGCAGTAAGCCTCTCAATAATTCGTCGAAAAAACCAAGAGGAATAAGTACCCCTAAGTCTTTTCGATTTTTTAATTAATTTTAAAAAACTGAGGGAAAGTAAATCCCCTCGAAAAAAACCGAGGGGACTAAATTGCCCTTGTTTTTCTCCGAGGGGATATCCTTCTCCTCGTTTTTTTAATTAAGGAAAATAGAAAATGCGTATTTAACGATTGACACAGATCCTCGTGGTCCTATGACATCGAGACGCACCCCTTGCCGCCTTCACAAAATCACGACACTTGGTCGCTTCGCGTTTCCAACCAAACAAGTTGATCGTTCGATCGTATCTTGGTTGTTGGTCGAATTGCACGACATGTGTAAATACGCACATGCTCGTTGATATTTCTCAATCGAAATCGGGTGAAAATCACCCCACGTGCCTACAATGATAGGATTTGTTTTATTTTTATGATTTTTATATTTTTTTCAATTTTTAATTAATTTTAAAAAATCGAGGGGAAGGAAATTCCCTCGCGAAAAACTGAGGGGATTAAAATCGAAAAAGTAGAAAATGCGTATATAACGATCAACACCTGATACTCGTGATTCCATGACATCGAGATGCACCCCGTGCCACCCCGTTCGTAAAATGATAGAATTTTGTTTTTATTTTTACTAATTTTCTATTTTTTTCAATTTTTTTTCGAATTTTTATATAAAATCAAAAGGAGAAAAATATAAAACGCGTATTTAACGATCGACACCGATCCTCGTGTTCCATGACATCGATACGCACCTTTGACGCCTTCACAAAATCACAACGTTTGGTCGCTTCGCGTTTCCAACCGAACAAGTTGATCGAGGGGATTTCCTTCCCCTCATTTTTTATAATTAAAAAAATTGAAAAAAATTAGAAAATGCGTATTTAACGATCGACACCCGATCCTCATTGTTCCATGACATAGAGACACATCCTGGGCCACCCCATTTGTAAAATGATAGGATTTCATTTTTATTTTTACTAATTCTCAAATTTTCTGATTTTTAATTTAAAATCAAAAAAATAGAAAATGCGTATTTTATAACGATCAACACCCGATCCTCGTGGTTCCATGACATCGAGACGCACCCCGTGCCACCCCGTGCATAAAATGATAGAATTGTTTTTTATGTTTACTAATTTTCTATTTTTTTAATTTTATTTAATTTTTATTAAAAAAAAGAGAAAATGCGTATTTAACGATTAGCACCGATCCTCGTGGTTCCATGACATCGAGATGCACCCTTGCCGCCTTCACAAAATTACGACGCTTGGTCGCTTCACATTTCTAATCGAACAAGTTGATCGATCGATCGTATCTTGGTTGTTTGTTGAATTACACGACACGTGTATATACGCACATGCTCGTTGATATTTTCAATCGAAATCAGGTTAGAACCACCACACGTGCCTACAATTATAGGATTTGTTTTATTTTTACAATTTTTTTATTTTTTTTTCTTTTATTTTTGATTTTTTAATTAATTTTAAAAAAATCGAGGGAAGGAATCCCCTCGGAGAATACCGAGGGCACCCCGGTATTCTCCGAGGGGATTCCTTTCCTCGGTTTTTTTAATTTAAAAAATCTAAAAAAAAATAGAAAATGTGTTTCGGTATTTTTTCGAGGGGATTTCCTTCCACTCGATTTTTTTAATTTATGAAATCTAAAAAAAATAGAAAATACATTTTTAACGATCGACATCGATACTCGTAGTTCCATGACATCGAGACGCACCCCATGCGTAAAATGATAGGATTTATTTTTATTATTACTAATTTTATTTATTTTTTTCGAATTTTAATTTAAAATCAAAAAAAATAGAATACGCGTATTTAACGATCGACACCGATCCTCGTGGTTATATGACATCGAGATGCAGCCCTTGCCGCCTTGACAAAATCACGACGCTTGGTCGCTTCGCGTTTCCAACTGAACAAGTTGATCGATCGATCGTATCTTGGTTGTTGGTCAAATTACACGACACGTGTAAATACGCACATGATCGTTGATATTTTTCAATTGAAATCTGGTCAAAACCACCCCCACGTGCCTACAATGATAGGATTTATTTTATTTTTACGATTTTTCTATTTTTTTCTTTTTTAATTAATTTTATAAAACCGAGGGGAAGGAAATCCCCTCGGAAAAAACCGAGGGGACTAAATTGCCCTCGATTTTTTTTCGAGGGGATTTCCTTCCCCACGGTTTTTTAATTAAAAAAATCGATAAAAAATCAAAAAAATAGAAAATGCGTATTTAACGATCGACACCCTATTCTCGTGGTTTCATAACATCGAGACGCACCCCGTGCGTAAAATGATAAGATTTGTTTTTATTTTTACTAATTTTCGGTTTTTTATTTAAAATAAAAAAATAGAAAATGCGTATTTAACAATCGACACCGATCCTCGTGCTTCCATGACATCGAGACGCACCCCTTGCCGCCTTCACAAAATCACGATGCTTGGTTGTTTCGCGTTTTCAACCGAACAAGTTGATCGATCGATCATATCTTGGTTGTTGGTCGAATTACACGACACGTGTAAATACGCACATGCTCGTTGATATTTTTAAATCAAAATCTGGTCAAAACCATCCCCACGTGCCTACAATGATAGAATTTATTTTATTTTTACGATTTTTCTATTTTTTTTTCTTTTTTAGTTAATTTTTTAAAATCGAGGGGAAGGAAAACCCCTCGAAAAAACCGAGGGGACTAAATTGCCCTCGGTTTTTCGAGGGGATTTCCTTCCCCTCGATTTTTTAATTAAAAAAATCGAAAAATAGATAACACGTATTTAACGATTGACACTCGATTCTCGTGGTTCCATGACATCGAGATGCTCCCGTGCCACCCCATTCGTAAAATGATATGATTTTTTTTATTTATACTAATTTTCTATTTTTTTTCGATTTTTATTTAAAATTAAAAAAAATAGAAAACGCATATTTAACGATCAACACCTGATTCTCGTGGTTCCATGACATCGAGACACACCCCGTGCGTAAAATGATAAGATTTATTTTTATTTTACTAATTTTCTATTTATTCTTGATTTTTTTTAATTTTTATTTAAAATCAAAAAAAATGAAAACGCGTATTTAACGATCGACACCGATCCTCGTGGTTCCATGATATAAAGACACACCCCTTGTCGCCTTCACAAAATCACGATGCTCGGTCGCTTCGTGTTTCCAACCGAACAAGTTGATCGTTCGATCGTATCTGGGTTGTTGGTCGAATTACACAACATGTGCAAATACGCACATTGTTTTGGGATAAAAAATGTTAGATCAGATCGGTCCTATACCTCCAGCTCGAGGTCAATTCTCAGCTCGGGACTGTGCATACAGCTCGAGCTCTTATGGCCCAGGTCGGGGTCATCCGAAAGAGATCGGGGCTCCAGCTCAGGGCAGAGCAAGGAAGAGAAAAGTCTAGAAGGATGACGTGGCATAAACAACCCTGATTTCGCGGAAACTCTAGAAAAGTACACCTATAAATAGATAATTACAAAAGTACATAAAGGTAACTCATTCTCTAATCAAGTCCTTACTCTGCCAAATTTCCTCCATACGCTAACTTAAGCATCGGAGGGGGTTCACCGGAAAACCCTTTCGGTCCCCGTCTGACATTCTTTTGTGGGCGCAGGTTCCATTCATTTTAGAGGTTGGGTACCATTTTTTGAAGATCATAAATCGTTCGTTTGAATCTCATTTTCAGGTAACGAACAGTTGGCGTCGTCTGTGGGAATACTCAGATCTAAGATGTGAGTATCTGGTTGAAGTTATGGAGGAGCTGCGACGAAATCTCGCTGAGGACTTGAATAAAACACCAACAACGCAAATGACGGGGAAAACCGTGGAAGGAGAGGGCTCCGCGAGACACACCCCCAGATCCCGTTGAGCCAACACCTAATCCGACGCCTAGAACAGGATTCTCGTCAGGTCCAGGAGTTAACCTGTTGGGATCGCTGTTTTTCGAACAATTATCCAGTGTTATTGCACGAGCTGTAGATGAAGCGGTGGATGAAAGATTGGCTAGCATGGGCACGCCACCGTCAGCACCAGCTCGGGGAAAGAATCTAGCGGGAGAAACTACGGGTAAGACGGTCCACGGCTCGGAAGCACGAGATAATGAGAGCACAACAATGTCAACTGACGACACTTTCAGTAAGAATGCGTCCGACTTACCAGAAGTGGTAGAAAGCCTGAACAAGGAGGTGAGGGAGCTAAAGAGGAAATTAACGAGCAGTGCCCCCTTCGTACGAGTTCGTCGGGCGACCCCATCCGCGGAAGACGTCTTGAGAGATGACTTACTTGTTGGATACCAATCGATGGGATTCGAATACGATGGTATTGCAGATCCGCTAGATCATTTGTGCATGTTTGATAATTCAGCAATGGTATACCGATTTTCAGACGCATTAATATGTAGGGTCTTTCCTACTACCTTTACCAAGTCAGCACAACTCTGGTTTAGTCAGCTACCACCAAGGTCGATACACAATTTTGAGGAGTTCAGCATGGCGTTCTTACACTAGTTCGCTAGTTGTAGGAAATACCAAAAAATGGCGTTAGAATTATTCAGCATCCAGCAGAAGGAGCGAGAAAGCTTAAGAGCTTACATAAAGAGGTTTACTACGGCCAAGTTGGAGGTCCCGTCAGCCTCAGAGGAAACGCTAATGAACGCACTAACTCAGGGTCTGAAAAAGGGTGATTTCTTCCAATTCTTGGTGGTGGAACCCCCGAGGAGCTTTGGAGACCTCTTGGCTCGAGCTGAGAGATCCATCCACTTGGAAGAAGCTTTGCAAGTAAAGGAGGAGGTTGACAGGCGTAGAGAGAAAGAGGAGGAGGTCGATAGGAGAAGGGAGAAGGGAGAAGAGCGGGGATCGGGTAAGAAAGCCAGACCCGAACCTATAATTAATAAGCCAAACTTGTGAATTTCTGGACGACTGAGACCGTATCTCTCCACCCACAAAATAGTCATTAGAACCAACCTCCCACTAAAGTCAGTCCTCAGTAAGCCAGAGACGTCGGGGAGACTCGTCAAGTGGGTGATCGAGATGGGCAAATTTGAAATTGAATTTCAGAACCGCGTGGCTGTCAAAGCACAAGCCCTGGCGGATTTTTTTGCAAGAAATGACGCCACCCCAAGATATAGAGGGTCAGTGGATGATTTATGTTGATGGATTGACAGGAAAGGCTGGATGTGGGGCAGGGATAGTGCTGATCAGCCCGGGTATATGGCATGAATGTCGTTATACCAGCGAGGTCTGTGCTACGACTCACAAAATTTTAACATCCAACGAGGAACAGAACGAGATGATGGTACGAGACTCCTTGGATTTGATAGCCGAGAAGAGAGAAAAGGCATTCCTCCGGATGGAAGAAATGAGAAGAAGGATGAAAGCGACCTACAATAATAAAGTGGTTAAAAGGAATTTTCAGGTCGGAGACCTTGTGTTGAGAAGAGAAGGTTTGGCTAGGAACCTAAGAAAGCTCAGGGCCAACTTGGAAGGACCCTTTAGGGTAACCAGAGCATTAGCAGGAGGTGGCTATGAGCTCGTAGACATGAACGGAAGAGAAATACCCCGAGCCTGGAATGTAGTAAATATGAAGACTTATTTCATTTAAGGAGTAAAGAGCGATACAATGGGTCTATTTCTGCAGGTCTTTTGTTGATTGCACCAAGAATAGCTAAATGTACTTGATCATGTAAGGTAAAAAAGTTTGTTCTATAATGAGATTTGCTGCAGATTTGGGATTTTTATTGCACAAATAGTTACATGATTTTAGCACAACCTTGAAATCATGAAAATCATCGAGCGGATGCTCGAGGTTAATAAGTTAGCAAATGTCAACCTAAAAAGCTTACCTACGACAGTAGGTCGAGCGGATGCTCGAGGATAATAAGTTGGCAAATGTCAACCTAAAAAGCTTACCTACGACTGTAGGTCGAGCGAATGCTCGAGGATAATAAGTTGGCAAATGTCAACCTAAAAAGCCCACCTGAGGCGGTAGATCGAGCGGATTCTCAAGGATAATAAGTTGGCAAATGTCAACCTAAAAAGCCCACCTGCGGCGGTAGGTCGAGTGGATGCTCGAGGATAATAATTTGGCAAATGCCAACCTAAAAAGCTTACCTACGATAGTAAGTCGAGCGGATGCTCGAGGATAATAAATTGGCAAATGTCAACCTAAAAAGATTACTTTTGGCGGTCGGTCGAGCGAATGCTCGAGGATAATAAGTTGGCAAATGTCAACCTAAAAAGCTTACCTGCAGCGGTAGGTCGAGCGGGTGCTCGAGGTTAGTAAGTTGGCAACTGTCGACCATAAATCCTACACTCGGTGATGGATCGAGCGGATGCTCAAAATTAGCATGAGTGGAGAATGCCACTGGATATCATGTCGGGGATCTAAAACAGGGGAACTGAGGATAAGGGTTCCCCTGAACAGTGAGGGGTCGAGGAAGATTCACTCATAGGTGAAGTGGCATGCTCCACAGACCCCGATTTCTCGCCGAGATTAAGGGAGGATGAAGGAGAGGCGGGATGAGCTTCAGGTCGTCGGTGGGTGTATGAGATGTTGACTGGTCAACCCCAGTCAGAGCCTTCTTGGAGATCGGGTAAGGCCTGAATTGGGCCTTAATAGCTCGGGTAGGGCCTAAATTGGGCCAAAAAAACGCGGTGAAAATTGTTTAATGGGCTTTAGCAGATCAGGTAGGGTCTAAATTGGGCCAGAAAAACGCGATGAAAATTGTTTAACGGGCCTCAGTAGCTCGGGTAGGGCCTAAATTAGGCCAGAAAAAATTGTAAGGAGACCAGCCCGAGCTAATAGATCGAGCTGTTACATCAAGCTCAGAGTCAAAAATTTAGCTAAAATAAAGTACGAAGAACAGCTCGAGCTCAGAGTCAAAAATTTGGCTAAGCTATAACAGGGAGATCAGCTCAGGGCTAAAAACTTAGCCAGAGAAATACGAGATTATCAGCTCTAGCTCGAGGCTAAAATCTTAGCCAGAGAAATGCGAGATTATCAGCTCTAGCTCGAGGCTAAAAACTTAGCCGGAAGAGATGCGAGATGGGCCAGAGAAATGCGAAATTATCAGCTCT
>BMAC01000248.1:323523-358282 GCA_014905375.1 Phtheirospermum japonicum | reverse complement strand
TTTTATTAGCTCTAGCTCGAGGCTAAAATCTTAGCCAGAGAAATGCAAGATTATCAGCTCTAGCTCGAGGCTAAAACCTTAGCCAGAGAAATGCGATATTCTCAGCTCTAGCTCGAGGCTATAATCTTAGCCAGAGAAATGCGAGATTATCAGCTCTAGTTCGAGGCTAAAATCTTAGCCAAAGAAATACGAAATTATCAGCTCTAGCTCGAGGCTAAAATCTTAGCCAGAGAAATGCGAAATTATCAGCTCTAACTAGAGGCGAAAAACATAGCCAGATTAAATGTGAGATGGTGTTATTAGCTCTATCTCGAGGCTAAAATCTTAGCCAGAGAAATGCGAAATTATAAGCTCTAGTTAGAGGCTATCAGCTCAAACTAGAGGCGAAAAACATAGCCAGATTAAATGTGAGATGGTGTTATTAGCTCTATCTCGAGGCTAAAATCTTAGCCAGAGAAATGCGAAATTATAAGCTCTAGTTAGAGGCTATCAGCTCAAGCTCGAGGCTAAAATCTTTGACAGAGAAATGCGAGATTATTAGCTCTAGCTCGAGGCTAAAATCCTAGCCAGAGAAATGCGAGATTATCAGCTATCAGCGCTAGCTCGGGGCTAAAAACTTAGCAAGAAAAGCGCGAGGCCATCAGCGCCAGCTCGAGGCTATCATCTCTAGGTCGGGGCTAAAAGCTTAGCCCGAAAAGCGCGAGGCTATCAGCTCTAGCTTGGGGCTAAAAACTTAGCCAGAAAAATACAAGATTCTCAGCTATCAGCTCTAACTCGGGGCTAAAAACTTAGCTAGAAAAATACGAGATTATCAGCTATCAGCTCTAGCTCGGGGCTAAAAACTTAGCCAGAAAAGCGCGAGGCTATCAGTGCCAGCTCGAGGCTATTAGCTCTAGCTCGGGGCTAAAAGTTTAGCCAGAAAAATGTGAGATTCTCAGCTATCAGCTCTAGCTCAGGGCTAAAAACTTAGCCAGAAAAGCGCGAGATTCTCAGCTATCAGCTCTAGTTCGGGGCTAAAAACTTAGCCAAAAGAGCGCGAGGCTATTAGCTCTAGCTTGAGGCTATCAGTGCCAGCTCGAGGCTATCATCTCTAGCTCGGGGCAAAAAAAACTTAGCCAGAAAAAATGTGAGATTATCAGTTATCAGCTCCAGCTCGAAGTTATCAGCTCTAGTTCGAGGCTAAAAATTTAGCTAGAGGAACGCGAGGTTACCGGCTCTAGCTCGAGGTTATCAACTATAGCTCGGGATTTAGGTCGAAAAATCGACAACACTACTATGATCGCTTTACTAAAGAATGCGCGACCATAGTAGGGGGAGTAATTATTTCGGGATAAAAAATGTTAGATCAGATCGGTCCTATATCTCCAGCTCGAGGTCAATTCTCAGCTCGGGACTGTGCATACAGCTCGAGGTCTTATGGCCCAGGTCGGGGTCATCCGAAAGAGCTCGGGGCTCCAGCTCAGGGCAGAGCAAGGAAGAGAAAAGTCTAGAAGGATGACGTGGCATAAACAACCCTGATTTCGCGGAAACTCTAGAAAAGTCTATTTTGGATGTACGATTATTCGTCTTATTGTTGGACATCAACCTGCAAATTTTCATATTTTTCCGATTTTTTTTACTATTTTTCCGGCTAGTTTGAAAAATTGAAAAATTCACCAAATATTCGTTATTCATCGTATTGCAGTTTTGGGTTGTATGATTATTTGTCTTATTGTTGCGCATCAACCTGCAAATTTTCAAATTTTTTCGATTTTTTTTACTATTTTTTCGGCTAATTTGAAAATTGAAAAAATTCACCGAATATTCGTTGTTCATCGTTTTGCAATTCTGGATTGTACGATTGTTCGTCTTATTGTTGCGCATCAACCTACAAATTTTCAGATTTTTCTGATTTTTTTTACTATTTTTATGATAAATTTTGAAAAATTGAAAGGGATTGAGTCCAGTTTTGGGTTGTTGGGTTTGGGTTATTTCCTGGGTTTGGGTCACCTTACAAAATGGTAAAATGTGGTCTCCATTCTATGAGGACCGGTCTCACCCAAGACCTACTCAAACAAATATACATGAAAGAGCCAAAACGTACATGTGAGTATTTCATTATCTATTTTTATATTATATTAGCCTTTATTTTGAAGGAGGCAATATATTATCACAAATATACTAAAAATCGTAAAATTGTAGGCACGTGGGGTGGTTTTTTGACCCGATTTTAATTGAAAAATATCAACGAGCCATGTGTGTTCGTTACCTAAAAATGAGATTCAAACGAACGATTTCTAATCTTCAAAAAATGGTACCCAACCTCTAAAAATGAATGGAACCTGCCGCCCACAAAAGAATGTCAGACGGGGACCGGAAGGGTTTTCCGGTGAACCCCCCTCCGATGCTTAAGTTAGCGTATGGAGGAAATTTGGCAGAGTAAGGACTTGATTAGAGAATGAGTTACCTTTCTGTACTTTTGTAATAATCTATTTATAGGTGTACTTTTCTAGAGTTTCCGCGAAATCAGGGTTGTTTATGCCACGTCATCCTTCTAGACTTTTCTCTTCCTTGCTCTGCCCTGAGCTGGAGCCCCGAGCTCTTTCGGATGACCCCGACCTGGGCCATAAGACCTCGAGCTGTTATGCACAGTCCCGAGCTGAGAATTGACCTCGAGCTGGAGATATAGGACCGATCTGATCTAACATTTTTTATCCCGAAATAATTACTCCCCCTACTATGGTCGCGCATTAAGTAATACTTTTTAACTCAAGTTGTTTAAGTATTACAAAAGATTGTTAAAGTATCACAATTTTTTTATACATATTTTTACAATAAAACATGGTTAATTAACATTTTTAACTCAAGTTATTTGAGTATCACAAAACATTGTTAAAGTATCACAAAACATTATTAAAATATCACAAAAGATTGTTAAAATATCACAAGTTTTTTATACCTATTTATGATTAAAGTATAGTTAATTAATATTTTTAACTCAAATTGTTTAAGTATCGCAAAATATTGTTAAAGTATTACAAGTTTTTTATACATATTCTTACAATAAAACATAGTTAAGTAATATTTTTAACTCAAGTTATTTGAGTATCACAGAACATTGTTAAAGTATCACAAAAGATTGCTAAAGTATCACAAAATATTGTTAAAATATCTCTAGTTTTTTATACCTATTTTTAATTAAAGTATAATTAAGTAATGTTTTTAACTCAAGTTTTTCAAGTATCACAAAATATTGTTAAAGTATTATAAAAGATTGTTAAAGTATCACAAACTTTTATACATATTTTTACAATAAAACATGGTTAATTAACATTTTTAACTCAAGTTGTTCAAGTATCACAAAATATTGTTAAAGTATTACAAAAGATTGTTAAAGTATCACAATCTTTTTATACATATTTTTTACAATAAAACATGGTTAATTAACATTTTTAACTCAAGTTATTGTAATACCTGGTTTTTATATTTTAGTTTTAGGGTTAATTATTTAATATTATTGAACACTTTAATATTTTATAATAACCATTACAAAAATTATTATTAGTATTATTTTATTTTATCTTCAACTTAATTATAAAAACAAATTATTATTTCCTTGTTGGGTCACATTATTTATAAATATTCTTTTTCTTGTTTTTAAACAAGCCCAACAAATAAAGCCCCTTTTCCCTATCAAAATAAACTATTTAAAAACAAACCCTAAACTCCTTTTACGCCGAGTTTTTTTTTTAGTTTTTCACAGAAACTGTCGGCTTTGACAAAAGAAGGAAAAAGGTAATCTGCTTCTTAAGATTTTCGTTCTTTTTCTTTCTTCAACTCTGCTTGAACCGTATTGCATATAGAAAATCCTATTACTCTAAAAACTTTGAAAAACATATATACATATATATATATACATGACAAACCTTTGTATAAAATTTTTCGTCCTTTTTCAAACACCTTAATTATTATTCTTCTTATATCTCGTATAGTAGCTTCTTCTACTTTTTTTATTAAGAACTTTATGTGCACAATATATATATATATATATATATATATATATATATGTATGTATATATTTATACGTAGATTTTTTTTAAAAGTAAAGGTTGTTTTATTCCATCTTGCCGTAGTTTAGATTTGGTTTCGTTCTCCTTTTTAGGCGACGAAAATTTTGGAGATCAAGGATATTAGGAGGGGTTTCGCATCGCATCGCATTTCACAATACTATTTCAAGGTGGGAAAAATTTTCTAAACTACTTTCTTGTCTCGTATAATCACTGTATGACATATTAACGTTTAATCGATTCAACAAGAGACATTTTATGTCGACCATATAGCCTTCGGGCGACCACATAGCTCTTGGGCGACCATATAGCCTTCGGGCAACAGGGTACGTACTCCGTGGCGGAATTCCACGTAAAAACATTCAAGAAGTTTTACGTTATTCGTTAATATATTTATCGTATGTGAGTATATGAGACACAAGTTTTCCACTGGGCTCGTCGCTCATCCCAAAATATATTTAACAATTTCAGGTTGACGGAGCGAGACGGCACATGACGAGGGGATTGGAAACTTAATAAACATTATTTATGCGTTCTCTCTTTTTAGCAAATCTGGTTTCATAAAACGACTCATTTTTTTGGCACTTTTTGCTATATTTTTCTGACATTTGGACAGCTCGTTTGGTATCCAAAGAGTTTATGAGTAATCTGGTGATTATTATTATTTGCTTTTAGAATCTCGAAGGTCTGCTGCTGTAGAAACTATCAAAGTGGTCTGCTATGAGCATTTTTTTTGGTCTTGCCATGATGTCCTTGGAAATAGACAGAATGCTTGTGTTTCTTTTCTTTTCATTTTTTTTTTAAAAGGAAAAATAGGGGGATGCCTGCACCACTTACGTACTTGTCCATGCTAATTAGAAGTATATATATATATATATTAATATATATATATATATATATATATATATATATATCTTTGATTTATTTTTTTGGTAAATGACTTCATATTTTTGTTTTAATAATGGGACTTGTCTGGATGAGTCATCAATAATGTTTGCCTAAGGTTGCTGCATGCGTGATCAAAGTGTCAGCCTATTCTAATTGTTAAAAACTTCTATTTTGTGTAATTATAAAATTTTATAGGTTCCCATATCTTTTTAAACTTTACTTCTATTAATATTATTATTAGTATTACTTTGATATTTTAGGGGAATTACAATTGGTATCAGAGCGTATACGGTTCTGGACGCCATTGCAAAATTAATTTCAAATTCGTCCAAATACGATATTTAACACTTATCAAAAATCCAATTCCAATTCGTCATATGCAGTCCGCTCCAACAGGTACGTTCAAAATATATTAATGTTCAAGCATATTATAATTGATGCATGCATACCCCTAGAACTTGAGATGATCTTATGTTAGACTTGGCCTTCACATAGTATGAGCTATGCGTGTAGATGGTTCGTATGCTTAAAACAGCTAGGAAGTCGACCCCTAGTCCCGCGACAATGAAGAAGCTTCATGTGGCACAATTTAGAAACTATCGAAGGCCAAATGATCATAGAATGGGCGAACATCTGACCGAGATGGCTTACCGAAGAGCACGTGCGAAACAATATGGAGTAAGTGACTACGTAGCAACCGTAAAGTTAATTGAGACGTTACCCGATCAGTGGCAAGCTCGAGCAAGAGATCTCTTTCTTCAAGAGGCTGTGTTCACCTCCAAGGAAGATGCGCCAACAATCAATTATGCTCGCTTCGCAGCTACACTCTTCCACATGTGGATGGAGGAAATAGCAGAACCCGAAGAAGAAGATCCGGAAGAAGGCCCTCAACCAGAGAAAGGCCCGCAAACGGGAGAAGAAAATATTGACGAGAACTCTGTAGCCAAGGAGTGATCCTTTTTAAAGGACGACAAATAATTTTGGATCTCTTTAGGATTGTCTTTTCGTATTCTTGTTAATTCCGAATTCTCGTTATCTCGTTCGAACGATCTATGTTCTTTCCCGTACATTATTATCTTTTGAAGGTTTTATTTCTTATAATAATGGATATCCTAATTATTTTTTTTGTTTACAATTCATAACCTTCTACTTACACACGTTTTGATTCGTCGGCAGAATTAGAGATCGCACTAAGGCGATGTTGACGCATATACCTACTTCGTGAATCTTGTATTCATTATTCGGAAATCTAAATCAAAGCAAACTTTTGCCATCAGGAAATGTTTCCAAGACGCGCACGCACGGGACATCACCACACTAATGCTCAAGATAATGCTCAGGCGGATGCACAAGTCAATGCTCCGGCTAATAATCAAGCTCAAGTAGTCGAGGTTTTTCGTCGCTATGCACCTCCGACGTTTAATGGGCGAGAGGATTTCGGTTACGTGGAGGATTGGTTGCGAACCTTAGAGCGAACTTTTAAGCTCTTAAATTGCACTGATGCTCAACGCGTGAGTTGCGCCGAGTATCAGTTAGTGGAGGACGCCGATCGTTGGTGGGAAGGGTATTGGCGAACGAGGTCGGAGGCTGAACGCGATGCACTTACTTGGGCCCAATTTAGAGATATTGTGACCCAGAAATATTACCCTCGATTTTACCGTGACCAGATGGAACGTGAGTTTTTGGATCTCACCCAAGGTAGCATGTCCGTGGTGGACTACGAGAGGAAATTCGATCAGCTAGGTCGTTTTGCTACGCACTTGATAGACAATGATCTCAAGAAGGCTCAAAGGTTCCTAGGTGGGCTACGAGCTGGAATACGACACATTCTCACAAGCCATGGGGACTTGTCCTATGCCGAAACAGTGAGACAGGCTCAAGGTATAGCCGCAAGTCATGATATAGAGCGCAGACATGTCGAATCTTCAGGAAAAAAGAAATGGCAAGGATCGAACCACGGTAAAGATGGGAACCAGAAATCGAACAAGCACACCAAGACCGGTGGTGGCCAAGAGCCCCCTCAACAAAATGCTAGGCCATTATGCACCACTTGTGGCAAACCTCACCAAGGAGTGTGCATGCTGGGACAAAGAAGATGTTATCGATGCAAGGCACCGGATCACATAGCGCCAAATTGCCCAAGTCGATTTCGTAATGGAGGGGACAAGTGGTCAACCTTCAGGAGGCCAAGCTCGAATCTTTTCCATGAATCAGAAAGAGGCTGAGGAAAAATCCAGGCACGATGACAGGTATGCTATCAGTATTCGATATACCAGCTTTAGTTCTTTTCGACACTGGTGCCACACATTCATTCATTTCTAAAACATTTTTATGATATGTCGGGGAGAAAGAACATTAGTGTAGATGAGCTATACTTTAATTAAAAATAGGTATAAAAACTTGTGATATTTTAACAATCTTTTGTAATACTTTAACAATATTATGTGATACTTTAACAATGTTTTGTGATACTCAAATAACTTGACTTAAAATGTTACTTAACTATGCTTTATTGTATAAARATGTATAAAAAACTTGTGATACTTTAATAATCTTTTGCAATACTTTAACAATATTTTGTGATACTTAAACAACTTGAGTTAAAAATATTACTTAACAATACTTTAATTAAAAATAGATATAAAGAAATTAAGATATTTTAACAATCTTTTGTGATAGCCTTTGATTCATGATTTCCTACAAACAAAAACATATCATCACAACCATCAAATTGTAAGAAACACAATCTAATTTACAAGTCTAGAATCTTGTTCCTCAATACAACTCCTTATTCATTGGATCATCAGCAGATAGCCGCCTCGTTCATATATACATCACTTGGCAGACGAAGCAGGCTGCTCAGCAGCAGCAGCATCAACCCCCTTCTCCTCCTCCTCGACAGGACTAACCGCACTGCTCTGGGACCCAGTCAGCCTCGCCAACACCACAAACGACATCCCACCGAGCACATTATTCAAGCAACTCAARACCACAACCGACGTCTTGAACACCAACGGAGGCAGCCCTTTGTCCAGCAAGTACTCCATGGTCAAAATCTTGTTAGTACTCCATGGTCATAATTGCAGCTGCATGGCCTCTTGGTCCATCTGTCCCCAATTTTTCATTAATTGRAGCCTCGAATGGATGTTCTTCGTTAGCACGAGGCGTAGCAACAATAATAGTTTTAGGTACAGAATTCATGTCGATCTTCGAAGCCCGGTCCTTGGCGTCAATGATCAGCTTCGTGTAAGAATTGTATGAGTAATCACACATTCAATGAATAACTGATAAAAAACGAGTGCCCAAAAACAAGCACTAGTGATGTTCAACCTCAACTCCTGGATGAGTTTCATGCATGAACTCAAACAACTTGTTCCCAACAGTTTTCAAGAACTTCCAGTGAGCCCTCAAAAATCTTGGATACTGCCCAACCACATACCTGTAAATCCACCAAATAGGAAATAAGAAGCAAAGCTTAATCAAGGGAGATGAAGATTTTTATTATTATTTCACTTCCAAAAAAGAATAAATGAAAATTGTACAAATAAACTGTACCAGTTATTGACCAATGAGCTAGGCTTTGCAACAACTCACAAACCGAACTTATCTTGTCTATCTAATATTAATCATATCATTAATTGTACATTTGTCTAGAAAACTTCATTAGCTTGTTACATTTTTTTTCCTGGACAACACCAAGTGTCCAACCTAAATCTTAGTAAGTCATACTCTCAAACACATCATAAGCATGAATCCTTAACAAGAATAATTTTATGTCTAATAATATTTTAGCCACCACAAACTATAGCACTACATCAAAGCTGTAGGATTACCATGAGATATGAGACCAGTTGAACAACAAAAAAGGATAATGAACAAATAAGAACCAAACGGAGTGAAATTTCAATWTTCTCAAAAAACTTTTCATAGTACTGACCATATGAAAAGCAGACTAATAYTAATTTGATACTGTAATTTCCTCCATCATTAAAGCAAAACCAAGAAATAAATTAAATGTGTAACAAAGAAAATACAAGCATTCACCGAAAGGCAGTAAACCATGAAACGCGAAACAAGATGGCGTGTTCACATCAAACATATATTTTATTAACCTGACAACAAAAAAATAAAARAAAATAAAATAAAAATCATAAATGATTGCAGTAACAATCAAAACTTTGAGGAACCAGGCCATAATTCTCACTCTACCCAAAAATATCCCTTAAAAAAAAGGGGCGAAAATGAATACACTTAATGTTATTAAGATACCTCATATCTCGGTTCTACGACCAAAAATAGCAAATGAAACTGTGAGCTATCGTCAGAAAACCCACGGCTAAACCCAGATGCGATCCACCACTCGCGTAGCTAGAACTCTCAATTATGTCTCAAACAAAAAAAATCGCCACCATGACCTAGAAACCCCATAGTTGTATCTCTGTCAGAAGGTGGTGGGTAGTGGATCGAGTATCTCCGATTTTTCTTTCAATCTATTTACATTCATTAATTTTGGTTACCTTGTTCTTCCTTGGCCATGGCAGGAGAGAGAGACTGAGAGAGTTCGAGGCGAGAGGCGGTGAGTTACTGAGAGAGAGAGAGCTGAATTGTTAGCATTTACTTTTTGTGTTAATATTGAAAGGACCGGGGCGGATTATTGGTTGGGTGAATACATAAACGGGTCGGATAGCAGATGAGTTAGATAAATGGGTATGGTAAAAACTGGTCTCATACTATGAGACCGGTCTCACCCAAGTATTTGCCTATTTGTTTTGACTTCATGTTTATTCCAGAAATTCAATTCACAGCTGCGAATTCCAAAATTTGGTACTATATATTTACACTCCCTACATTTTATTTATTTTTTAATCATTCTGGAATTTATGGGTAAAATAAAGGAACATGATTTTAATTAATAATAATATTTTTTATTTAATCTTTTTTCTTATAATTATTTTATTATCATAAATTTATTTATATTCTTTTGTAAGTGATGATAAATTTGGAATAAAATAGTAAAATACTCTAAAATGACATTTAATTTATAATAATATTAAATTTCTAAAAAGACAATTAATATGAATTGAAGGAATGTTTAATTAGCCTAAGTTTATTTATTATGCCCCAAACTTCTTTAATTTTGAAATATGTATTATACTCCGTCGATTCCAAAAATACAATTATCGATAATTATCGTTGTTTTAAGTATTCCAAATATTTTTGGTCAATATTTATAAACTTCTTTACTTTAATATTTTCAAAGTGTTGTGAATAAAATTCTTCATTAACGCGTAATCCTAATTCCTAAATATTGAGGAGTAATTAATTTATGACAAAAAGGCACTCCTTTTTAACATAGGAAACATTGTTACCTAAAATACAACTCCAAACCAGAATCTTGCCATATATCTCCGAGCCCAAGAAAACCCATATCTTGCTTCGGATTCCTATTCTTTCCGAATAGGAAATTAATCCTTTCACCACTTCCAGTTGGACTCGGATACCCACAATTTAATTTCTATATATAAACCTAAACAAAATCTCAATACCCTGAAATTGATAAATCAAAATTTCAACAAAAGCCAAAACCCTTTACTTAATATTTCCAGGAGTGAATTTATTGTGGGCATTAGGTTATCTTGGGCTGGGATTAATGGGTAAAACTCACAAGAAAGAATCGATTTACTGTTTCAAGTGCATGCAATTAGCTGTCAGGCACAGCTATTGTACAAGAGACGAAACAATTATTCGTAATTGGCTCTGCGACGAATGTGAATCGTCGGATCGATCGAGCCCTTCAAAGAAATCCAAGAAAAGAAAGCTCGAAACAATCTCAACTGAATCTGATGATAAGCTGTTTTCCAACAAAATAAATAAATCAGATAGTAATAATGGTTTCTTGTATTCTTTTGCGGGTTCGCGGGCCGGGATAATTAATCCCGGGCTTTCGGGGGCTCATGGGATCAACCTGCTGCGGGAAGAACAATCCGTTAGATACGCGGAGCCTCTCATTCGATCCGTATGGTCGGGGATGCTCGACATGATATCTCACGACGAGTCGACCTTTCGTGTGATGAGCGATGTTCAAGCTTTCTTGTCCAGCAAGAGCAAGGCATGTAAGAATGTGCGCGAAACGGCTGCTCTGTTTCGGCCCGTGCTTCGGTTCGAGGTGGTGTCTAGGTTGAATGTGTGGCCCAAGAGTTTTGTTGATGGACCGGGCCCCACGGATGATAGCATCGCCGTTTATTTCTTCTCGTCGCTTGCGAAAGAAGAGAATTACGACTACTTGGTGTTTGAGATGGTTCGTGACGATTTGGCAATGAGGGCTTTCGTGGGCGATGCCGAGCTGTTGGTTTTCGCGTCGACTGTGTTGCCGGCCCGGTTTTGGAGGTTCCAGGGGAGATTGTACCTTTGGGGAGTTTTCAGAGGAAAGCAAGCTACTGTGGATATTTGTTGAACATTACTACTATTGGATGAGGTTGAAAATTGGAGATCTGTTGGATTTCCTTTCAAATTTGTACTACACTTGTTCTCAATTAGTTTGTATCTCCTTTTTTGTTTTTTTTCTTCTGCTCTGTCTCGGTTTGAGTACATTGATCATGCTTATTAATTTCCATGATTTGTAAAAGAGTTTGCATTTTATGCCTTTTGATGTAATTTCTTTACTTATATAAACAAGTTCTAGAACTTTCCATCTGAGGCTTATAATTTTCTGATGAGCAGTGCCTTTATTATATTTGGATGGAAAGATGAATTACTATCTCAATTATTTAATATCTTGAATAATAAGTTTAGCAGTTTCAATACTATTAATTCAATGCATGTTAATATTGTTTTATGTTAGATTGATGGATCATGACTCGACGGACTATATGACCCATTACTTTGATTTATTGGTTTTTGTACTATATTTTATTTTGTTATTATACTCGTAAGTATTGACTTCTCGTATATAATCTCGATTTTTGCACTCCTAATTATTGACTTTTCGTAAATAATTTTTTACCATGTAGTATGATGCATTAGTTTTTGTAATATAATGTATTGATGGTGATATATTGATTTTTTTTTTTATTATGTTGTATTGATTTTTAGAATGATGTATTAATTATGATGTTAAAAATAGAAAAAAGTTTTGGCTTTTCCGTCAATCTGTCTTTACAAGAGTGTCCTTAATTCAACTCATAGATATTTTATTGAAATTACATTAACGATATAATATATTGTAAGATTAAATTTAGGTTTTTCATATTAAGATATCTATGTTTGTAAATGCAGGGGAGGCATGGTACCTTAACGGCACTGTAGAATTTTCCAGTATTTTATTATATGTGTTAATAGAATAGTATATGATAAAAATTATGTGTAATAAATTATTAATTAAATATTTAATTTTTTTAGTTTATAATTATAATATGTGTTAATAGAATAATATACGATAGAAATTACGTGTAATAAATTATTAATTGAATATTTAATTTTTTTAGTTTATAACAAACAAGCCCATAAAACTTGGATTAACTACAGGGGGAGGGTCTATAGAAATTTCATTTTACATTTTTTTGTAAATATACTCATTGTTCGACTTTTGATTCCAAGTCCCTCCTATCGGTACCCTGACGATTTGTAGGTGTAATTAATTAGGATTGAGGATGTCCCTGCATGCTAATTTCGTCCCATAATAATAGTTTTACTGTTAATTCACTCACATTTAAAAAAATAGTAATTTATATTATACATTAATTTATTTTCCAATTATACCATTATTTGTTTATTATTTAAAATCATAAATTATTAAAACTTATGTATTAATCATCTTGGTATATGCAAATTTTGTATTACTGTCAAATAAAGATTATGTAATTTACGACTTCTTAAGAAAGTAATCAATTAAAAATTGTCAAAGTGTTAAAAAATACCTAAAATGTCATTTAGTATAACATGAATTAATAATTAGGGATATATGTGTAATTGTAAAATTAAAGATATATTAATAATGATAAGTGGACTATAGGATACACATAAAAGAAAAGGGGAAAATTATTTTTTAAAATTGTATTATATGCATTTTTACATTTTGGAACCTAGTGTATTTTTTGTTATCAACTTCAACTTATACTTATACGAAATTTGTTAAATGTTTTTTTTTTCTAACTAAACAAATTCATTGCTTCACAATAAAAGAGAATTAAAAAAAAAATCATAACAATGTGGATGATGAATGATGATGTGAAACCATAACAAACGTGTCGGACCATTTTTGGACCCGAGTCGGTCAAGTTAACCTGTCACCACCGAGTCAAATCACCTCTATTAAATGGAGTCGAATCACCCATGAACCAAGGCCAAACCCAAACCACCATAGTTTAAAATTGTAGTAAATTTGGAAAATTTTTGGAGAGGAGGTTGCAATGCGCTAATGTCGGGGTTGGATTTGACAACTGAAGTGAAAGTCATCGGAGGATCTTCGTTGTGAATGTGATGAAGGATATGTATGAATTGTGATATAAGGCGTAGCCAGCTCGGTGAAGTAACCTAGTCGAATTGAAAATTATTATTTTTTTAATTTTATTTTCCCCACTAAAATACATATAATTTTTATTTTTCTTTAAATATTAGTAGCTTTGTCCCTGTTGTGATGAATGACGATGATGATGATGATGAGTAGTCATTGTCAAAGTGTAGTAACATAGAAAAAATGAAAAAGGAAATAGAAAATTAGGAATAAAATAGATAAATTGTAATGAACATAGTGAGCCACGTTAGTAATAATACATCAGGGAAGTTCTACAATACCTTCACAGTACCATTCCTCATGTATTTTTAACCGTTAGATTATTTCAATTTTTATGTAGTGGAATACATCATTGACTTGAAATACATGAGGTATGGTACATTGGGGGCACCGTAAAATTTTCCATTATATTATGAGTGAATTGACTATTTTATCCTTAATGGAATTGTATAACTAATTTAGTATCATTTGGAGTTTCCTTGTAAATAGGGCTTTTGTCTTGAAGAGAAATACACCTTAAAAACTTAATTCTCTGTATTCTACTTATTTTTCTATGCAGTTTATAACACGTGCCTCTAGCCATTTAAGTTTTCACATCGATCCTTGTCTCGTGCCTATAATCGACACAGTAGTCATCCTTGTTTCTAGTACTATTTTACATTCAAGATACTCGTACATATATACAAACAAGGTATATGAAAATGCCCACAACCTAAACATTACCCACACCGCCAAGCAAAATTAGTTATTGATTCAACAATGAATATTAAACTACAAAAGGAAAGAAGAGGAAGAAAAATAAATTCTATCCATTCGCGAGAATTGATAAGTGTTAATTATATATATATATATATATATATATATGCATGCGCGTAATTAAGGATTATGTGGTTGTATTGTGTTTGCTTGTAGAAAGAACAATAATAGGAGATGAGTCGTATATGGTCTCGAGAAAAATGAAAAAGTTCAGGTTTTTTTATAAACTATTTATCAGTTATTTTCCTTCGCTGCTAAATGTGACGCACCATTAAAAATATTAGATACTTAAGCAATCTAAGAATAGTGCATTTACGGGTCCTCCATAAGTATTTATCCTTTTGTTTTGATAGTATATTGTGAATTTGGTAAGCCTATGGATGTTAAGATAAGTATCAGTAAATCGATGTTAAGTCTAGTGTTAAAACACCAGAACTAACATCAAACAGAATGGAAATAAAAAGCAGTGAAATAAATCGAAACTAAAAGGAACACAACAATTTAAATTTCGTTCGTATACGAACTGAGTGTACAAACCCAAAAACTATATTACTTTAATTCGTTTAGATCAAATACAAAGTATAAAGTAATATATGAAAACAATAGTATCAACACTATGATACTAAAATACTTGTCGCTACAAAGGATGATCTTCTCCGTTGGTCACACAACTTCAAAGATGTATGAATCTAGGATGGTGACTTCAAGTATTCCTTGTGCTTGTGTTCATCTGTTCGTGCGTCATTCTTCCTTTTCTTCTCGTCTTTGCTGTGTTCAAGTCGTGTCTTTTAACAAGACTACTTCTTGTCTTAAATAGACAAGAATCCTAATCTTGTTAAACAAGTAAACTAATTTTAAACTCAATCTAGGAAACTAAGTAAAACCCTAAACACAATCTAAGAAACAAATATAACGTCTTAATATATTTTGAACCCAAGAAAAGCAAATAACTACAAAAGGAAAATAAGGAATAATTGCCAAAAATAAAATTCTCAACAATCTCCCCCTTTTGCCTTTTTGGACAAAATAAACAAGACGCACCAAAATATTCAAAAAATCCCCCTAAATTTTAAACATCCCCTAAGCAAATATTTCATGTTCAAATACAAACCATGATTAATAAAAATACACGCCACGGTTAAATAAACATTGTTTTCAAATCACAAGAAATTAACGGCTACGAGTCCTCACGGAGCGACGAGGGGAAGGCCCTTCATCCCTAGCTTTCCTCTGCCCTATAGAAAAGCGAGCCACATCCTCATCACTCTCCGTTGACTCTTCTTCATCAGCAGCCGTAATAACAACATCTGCATCATCAACACTGTCACATCCTCGTCCGCGTCTTCACCATCATCTCCCCCTTTTTTTTCGGAAAGTAAAAGGGCTTCGACAAACGAGTCTCTAAGCGCCTGCAACTGCACAACCTGAGCTTGCAATTGGTCAATTTGATGATTCAGTAAAGTCACATGGGCCCGCACCACCAGAGCAGAAAAGTGAACGGTGTTAGAACCGGTGTTAGCAACACCAGGACCATCACCAGAAGCCCCAGCAGCTCGAGTGGAGGCCTGCCACGGAAGATCAACAACCCGAGCCCCAGTTGTATGTTGACTATGAAAAGAGAACCATTCCGCCTCCCCAGTGAAAATATCATCCTCATTAGGTCGAAAGCCTTGATTTTCGAGGATACTGGAAATGAGGGAAGGAAAACAGAAGGAGGAGGTTGCTCGAGTCGTAGCAAATTGTGTGACAACATCAAACACGTGCTGGCCAAATTAAACTTTATGCCTCGACCTAGTTTGAACAGAAATTACGCTTGAGGACGCGTGACAACCGTATCATTCTTTGTTGGAACCACAGTTACAAATGGTCACTTTGTGCAAAACTGAGTAAAGGGAGGATAAGCGCGTGCTAGGCAACTGCTCACTCCACTCTTTAAGCATACCACCAGACAAAAACTCAATCACCTCATTCATATTATCAATATTCGAATCGCCATGATACATCTCAGTCGCAAACAGCTCATTAACCAAATCAGGAGTAAACGAATAAATCGTTCCACGCACAAAAACTTTTCCAAAATTTGCTGACTTAGGGTCAACAATGGAAGGATCATGTTTGCATAAAACTCCAACACAACATCACGGACAAAAGGCATAGCAGTGGACACAGTGGAGTACATACCTTGGCTTTCAAGAAATGCGATCAAATTCTGCGACGTCCACCGGGACTCGACGTTCATCAATCATCCCACGGAGATGGTATCCTGAAAACATCTCCTCAGCTTCTCTGGTCAAAAACTTGTTAGACACTGGAATCATGTCTTCAATCTCAACATCCTGTGGGGAATCATCAGAAGATTTCTCAGACTCAGCTGAATGGATCGATGCACTCTCAGAAGCAGCATTATCAGAACCGGAGCTTGAGGATGGAGCTGGATCAGTAGCAGGCGGTGTTAGGTTCGATGACACAACATCAGAACCAACATGAGCTTTCTGGGCAGCTCTCTAGGACTTTAATTTAGTCAGCATAGCAGCAATCATGTCATCATCATCAGAACCAGGGGAGTAGCCTCTGGCTGAGTCATATTCGACGGAGTCAAGGGAGGATCGGCGACCAACGTAGTTGAGGAGCTTGCAACCTCTCCTGTGAAAAAATCAACAATTGTGAAAGGGGGATTAGAAGAACTTGAGTCATCAGAAACTGGAGGATTTTTAATGTCATCCAGACGAATATGAGGTTTCTTCTTGTCGGCCAAACGCGCAGTCTTTTTCCGGCACGGAGTAGGAGATGTAGACAATCGTGGAGCAGAAGAAAACGGCGGGGCTGCAACATTTTTCGGTGGGACATATTCTTCATCGTCGGAGTCCATCATAGTTTGGTTTTCTCTAAAAACTCCCCAAAGGTACAATCTGAACTTCCAAAACTGGGCCGGCAACACAGTCGACGCGAAAACCAACAGCTCGACATCGCCCACGAAAGCCCTCATTGCCAAATCGTCACGAACCATCTCAAACACCAAGTAGTCGTAATTCTCTTCTTTCGCAAGCGACGAGAAGAAATAAACGGTGATGCTATCATCCGTGGGGCCCGATCCATCAATAAAACTCTTAGGCCACACATTCAACCTAGACACCACCTCGAACCGAAGCACGGGCCGAAACAAGGCAGCCGTTTCGCGCACATTCTTACATGCCTTGCTCTTGTTGGACAAGAAAGCTTGAACATCGCTCATCACACAAAAGGTCGACTCGTCGTGAGATATCATGTCGAGCATCCCCGACCATACGGATCGAATAAGAAGCTCCGCGTATCTAACGGATTGTTCTTCCTGCAGCAAGTTGATCCCATGAGCCCCCAAAAGCCTGGGATTAGCTATCCTGGCCCGCGAACCCGCAAAAGAATACAAGAAACCCTTATTACTATCAGATTTATTTATTTTGCTGGAAAACAGCTTATCATCAGATTCAGTTGAGATTGTTTCGAGCTTTCTTTTCTTGGATTTCTTTAAAGGGCTCGATCGATCCGACGATTCACATTCGTCGCAGAGCCAATTACGAATAATTGTTTCGTCTCTTGTACAATAGCTGTGCCTGACAGCTAATTGCATGCACTTGAAACAGTAAATCGATTCTTTCTTGTGAGTTTTACCCATTAATCCCAGCCCAAGATAACCTAATGCCCACAATAAATTCACTCCTGGAAATATTAAGTAAAGGGTTTTGGCTTTTGTTGAAATTTTGATTTATCAATTTCAGGGTATTGAGATTTTGTTTAGTAAGGGATGAGGTTTATTTATATATAGAAATTAAATTGTGGGTATTTGAGAAGTTGTGAAAGGATTAGATTCGTATGAGAGATATGAAAAGGAAGGTGAATCGGATAATTAATAGGAATACATACGAAGAAGATGGGGTTTTTGGGCTTCAGGAAGTTGTATTTTAGGAAATAACAAAGGATTCCTGTGTTAAAAAGGACCGCGTGGTTTAAAAAAAGGAAAAAAGAAAAAGAAAAAGAGTGCGTTTGTTCACAAAGTTCTCCCAAGTACTTGGGAATTAATTAGGAATACACTATAAACGAATAGTTATTTCTACAAGTATATTTTAGAAGAATTAATTTATTTTTAATAGAATTATTGATATACCCTTATTTAATATAGGGTTTTTTAATGTTATTATATTGGGTGGAGATACTGGATTAGTATATAGAATATTTAGTGTATTTGCTAAACAATAATTTACTGGTCATGAAATTATTAATTATTGAGATTTTATTATAATTATAAGAGCGAGATTACAAGAGCTGAGATTAAAAGGAACAACACTCGCCTATAGGCATGTTCTATAGCAACGATATTCATTGGAGCGATGATGTTTTAAATTTATTATATAGATAGTCACAATGTTTAGACAAATATGGGTCTAATCATTTTATGTCTCATTTTGCATTTGAACATAATGAAATGATTCGATTTGATATGTATATTTAGGTGGTCCATTATACTTGATAATAAATACAATAAAATGTAGATAATTTAATACTTCATTAATTAATAATTTCACTTACATAATATTTTATCGTTCTTGCCCTAGCAACAATATGTTCAATTAATATCTCAACTAATTAATATCTTATTTAAATGAATATATTTAGGTATTAGTAAGTATGGAGATTTGATATAATTCATACTACACGTTATATATAAACCAGTGGGAAATTTTCATGTAATCTCCATAGTGTAGTGGTAAGATAACTCGCTTCTCATTCTTGCAAGAGGATGTTGGTTCAATCGATAATTGGTACAATATTTTACTTTTATATTTATATTTGATAATTTAATTACAACTAGTGCTTAATCCGTTCTATGCACGAAGCGAATTGAAATAGATGGTATAATTCATTCGATATAAGTGTGATATTATTAATTTATTAATATATTATAATAATTTAGAATACTCAAGTCACGATTATTGGTCAGTATAAACAAATTTAAATCAAACGGCATGGATATAGGCATCTCACTAAAAATATTATCACAAAAATGTCAATATTACCCTTAAACCATACACCTCCAAATATTTCATCTCCTTTAACTCTCCACCACTGCTCCAGCCGCCGTTCATCACCGCCGCTACCGTCATGGCCGCCGGCTATTGAAAAATAAAAAAAACGATGCGCACAGAAATACGCCGCCGCTGCCGCCGCCATGACAGCCGTTCCATTGAAGAAAGATAAAAGAAGAAAAAAAACGCCTTGAAAGAATATCGTTCAAATCAAATTTTTGAATACAAAATATATCAGAAAATCGATTCGAATACAAAACACATGTTTAAAGAATTGATATGTACACAAAATATATGTTAAAAAATTGATATGAATGCCCCTTTCTGGCTAAAAAGGGTTGTTCGAAATTTTTTCGAATAACGTTGTATTGTTCGATCAAAAAGTTCGAACACATGAGTTCTTCGAGAAACCAGAGACGAACACCCCTATTTTGCACCTGTTTCTTACCCTATGCCGCCCATATCCATCACTTACCTTTCATCACCCATCCTTCTTCCTGTTCGACGGTGGCGGCGACGGAGTGATGGGCGACGCTAATAGGAAAGTTGGAGTGGTGGTGAAGGTTTGGAAAAAATGATGTATTTGGGACTTTGGCATTTTTGTTTTTTATTTATTGGGGTGAACTCATAAATAGATTGTGTGCGTATATCCGCGTCCTAAAACAAATAATATGTAAATAACTCCATATTTATATATTATGAAATAACTTTTTTGTAAACTACATTATAAGTCTAATTTTATTTGAACTTGTTATCATCACATACTAATAGTTTCAAACTCTTCCTTTAGTTAGTCGCGAAACAATCATATTAGTCACGTTATTACAAATCACTCTGTGCATTTTCTTGTTTAGTCTTTTTATTAAAAAAAAGTGAAGATTTTATAAATAACTTTAGGCTTTTCTAACCATCGGTAACCATTGTACTTGTTTGTCAACAGGTATCTCAAATTTTATCATTAGTCATAATTTATTCACATCAACCCGTTTGAGTATAACTAGATAATCTAGTTGTAATTTAGTCGCAATTTGTTGTATTTTTTATTTTAGAATTAATTTATATCAATATAATTATACAATTACCAAATCAACCTTCAACCAATAAAGATATAATACTTGTAATATAAATTTGAAAAAATTTATAGAATCAACTAAATAAATACAAAAACTTGTATTTAAATTATAAATATATTAATTATATTAAAATTAAAAAAGTCACAAAACCCCTATATATTACAAGTAATATAAAATAAATCCTAAAATATTTAAAATTGGGTTAATATATAATAAATTCTAAATAATTATTTAATAATAAGAAAAATATATAAATGTTATAAAATAATAAAATAAATCATAAAAAATATGAAATAAGTTAAATATTTATAAGAAATATATTTTATATACAAATATTATCAAATAATTTAAAAATAAAAAAATACAAATAAATAATACAAAATAAATCTTATTTCACAATAATTTTATAGAATAAATCAAAAATTATTTAAATCCTGAATAATCATTTACTAAATACTAAAAGTAACAAAAATACACTTAAAATTCTATAATAATAAAATAAATCAGAGAAAATTACGATTCAGTTAAATTAATACGAAATATGAGTTTTGATTCTAAATGATTCTTAATAATTTATGAAATAAAATAAAATAAAAAATAGAAATAATATAATATAATATAATAAATATGATAATAGTTTGAAATCAAATAGGAATATAATAAGTTCATAATTAATTTTTAAATATTTATTTTAAAGACATTGAAATAATAAATTGAGATAGTTATAAAGTAAATTAAATAAATATATAAAAATCAATCTAAATAGTTTTTTAATCTATTGAAAATTGATAATAAAATAATAACAAAGATCAAGAAGTTATAAATAATAAAATAAATCTTAGAATAATTTAAAATAGAAATTAATATAATTAACTAAAGTTATAATATGAAAAATTATCTCCTAAATCTAGAAACTAAAAAATATTATAAAAACAAACAAAGAAATGCCAAATAAATGAGGCATAGTATTACAAACTTAATTAAGGGCCTTTGTATTCTATTTTATCGTAGTTAATATTTTTGAAATCAGCCCGTTAATTGAGTCGGGATAGCCACTGAGTAATCGAGTTAAACATCAAGTCATCGAGTCATCAATAAAACATCCCCAACAACTGGTATAAATAATATATCTAGAATTTACAAAATCCAATAATAATCAAGAATTATCAACATTTAAACTCAAATCTCAGTGAAATATCACCAAAAAAACCATTATACATCACTTATTCTAAAAAAAATTAAAGATTAGAGTTTAAGTTTAAATAATTAAATTAGCTAATGTGGAAATTAATACACTCTTTTTATTTAAACTAAAAGAAACTCAATTATTTTTTATAATTATATATATATATAGGTAAAAAAAAAAAAGAATTTGGGGGGACCTGTGCCACCCAGGCCCCCATGTACATCCGCCCATGACCTCAAGGCTAGAGAAAAAACTTCTTAATGTGCKTGATGTTTTCACAATAATAGCATAGTCAAGTACAGTTTAATGTTCAAACTTCCTGGACCACTGCTAACCATGGTCGACGTTTCATGTCTTGCCCAAACAAATGAGTGCGATTTTATATTTATGTCAATTTGAATTTGACAAATTATATTTTTTTGAATATATTAAAATTAATTTTGACTGTTCGATTGTACCTTCGTGTATATGTTGTTAATCTCGGGAAAATAAGTGCTCCTTCTTTGTTGAATTAGATTTGGATCTCAAAGACAGGTCAACGGAAGTGATTGTTGGATTGCGCCAAAAATTTGAGGGCAACGAAGGAGAAGCTGGCACTATGTAAGCAAAAAAATGCGACGATGCGTACTTTGACTATAACGATGGGTGATCACATTTGCAGTGATGTTTTCTCAATGTACTCCATAAAGAGTCAAGTAGTCAGATTGAAGTAATGTAAGTTATAGCCTCTATATTATTTCAATTTTCACGTCTTTTTTTGAAATGTTTAAATTAACCTGGTGATACGTGTGTGTCCTAATTTTGTTGTGTATTGATACATTTGTGGTTTTAAATGTACACCGTTGTAATGGGCATGCACGTGCAAGTGTGTAGGTATTTGATTTTTCTGTTTTCCTAAACTTTGAAGATTGTTTGTTGTATTAGGTTACGTTGGTGTTCAATAATATATGCAGTAGTTGTTACAACCAAACAAGTTTGTTATAATTTTGCTCAAATATATGTCATGAATGATAATACTCAAGCACTGTATCTCTTGAAATATCGTATATCTATTTGTTGCTTGGTTATCTTTTAGGTAGTGTAGTTTATTTTGATTTGAATAACCATCTTAGATTTACGAATTTTGTGAACCATGTCCTTATTTGTGAACCTATGGTCAATTATGGGCTTTAAATCTAATTAAATGGATGGATCAGATTTTTATGTGTATTTTCTCATTTGATTAAAAGCATTAGAAATGTATAATAAAGGCACTGTTTGTACATGCATAGGAAGGCCGACGGACTATTTGTGTTTGGTGGATATTGTTGTGAGCAGTGAACTTGCGCACGTCGTTTACTAAATCTCAAGCCTGGCTTTGTACACTTCAACTAACTTATCAGACTCTAATTTCTTCAGTTTCAACTCATCGATAATTTTATTAGCCTCAGTCAATTTTTCGATCGTCTTAAAAACATCCAATTTCTCGTGATTCAAATCCTTGATCTATAGGCTCATTGTTACAATCATCGTGCCCTATTTTTGGCGCTTGATCAGTTACCCGAGCATTGAACGGATAGTTAATCTCATTATTAATTAGAGATTCATAAACATGAAAAATTAAATTTAATAACAAATCTATCATTTGACACACGATTGAAAAGCTGATCATAACCAATATACCCATGTTTCCACATCATCCCAACTTTAAACACCAAAAAATCTAGGGAGAAATTTATGAAATTGTTATGATCAGCTTTTCAATCGTGTGCCAAATGCTAGATTTGTTATTAAATTTAATTTCATATTTATGAGTTTTTAATTAATAATGAGATTAACTATCCGTTCAGTGCTTAGGTAACTAATTGATTCGAACTTTTGTGTACCTACTTATAAATATTTGTCAAAAATTTAAAAGTTCGTCCGCAAGAGAATGGGATCGCGTGTAGGTTGGTAAGTTGAAGCGAATCGTCTCTCAAGGAAAACTAGGTTCGGAAGTTCCTTTTGTGTTTGTTGTTCACGAATAAGAAATAAAATAAAATCCTAATCTAAACACATAAAAATACTAAATTGGTTTAAACGAAGGACAATTAACTCAAGATTTTTTTTTGAAAAGTTTTAAGAATCAAGATCTAAGTATTAATTAAACTAAAGCAATTAAATTAAATCTAAAGATTATTTACGTTATGAACTAATTAATTTAAATCTAGAATTATTTAAACTAAGAATTAATTATCTAAATCCTAAGATTAATTTATCTAAGAGCAATTGGATCTAGAAAATATTTATTCTAAAAGAAAATTAATTAAAAGATTTTAAAACGATTTAAGAAAACTTGAGTTCTAGAGCTTCGATTCGTCTCCACGATCGCTTGGGAAGACCCAATTGATGGTTCACAACGAATCTAGGCTATAAACCCATTGGATCTAGCAAAAAATAATTATCATAATCAAAGTTTCAATCCCAACACAATCACAAGAACGATTCGTCATGGAAATAATAATTATTAATTAAACTAATTAAAAGCATGCAATTAAATTAAAAAGTAAGGAAAATAAATACTTATTAATTAAATCAAGACGAACCGCAACGTTTTCGTGAAGAGAACTTGTATCGAAATTATCCAAAGCTAGTCTAAATTAATCTAAAGTTAGAAATCTAAATTTAAGAAATTTTGAAGAGAAACAAAAAACAAATCGGCACTCTTTTGGGGTTGTCAATCCTAAGAGGTCTTAGAAACCCTAGGAATAAGTTTAAAGTGTCTAACTATAGCTTAGGTAACTTAGAAAATCGGATTTATGGGGTAGTATTTATAGATTTTCGTTTCTTGGGCTGCAAGTCTTTTTATGTCGGTTCTGGGCCCGCTAACGGTAAGGTAATGGTAACAACCGTTATAGTGGCTACCGCTAGTTCGTCAATTTTGCATTGCTGTTCTTCGACAATGATTCTATAACGGTTCCAGATGGAATAACCGTTATAGAAAATCGACAGCTTCAAATTCGTGCTACTTCTTCGCCGGAAAGCTCGATCTTTGCGTCTCGATCATCATACTTCATCTCTAACGTGCTGAACTCTTCCGGTTACTTAGCTATAAAGTGAAAAATCACAAATAATCACTTATTTGTATCAATCTAGATCAAAAGGCGGTAAAATAAGCTGAAAGTACAAATATACGGAATTAAGCTTAATCTATCCAACTTATACCAAAATAATAAGAAAAATAAACTAAAATACTACTAAGAATCAAGACATATACGTGTTAATCAACTACCCCACGCTTTATTTGTTTGTTTGTCCTCGAACAGACGTTAGATTCAAAGTATAACTTAGAAAGAAAATCAGCTAAGGCAATGAGTCGTTCTATGCTACATACATAATTTTGAAAATATAGATACAAGCAACGCAACGTCAAACACTCCACTCTTATTACATTATCGTTTCAAAATCAAATTCATGCATATCCTCTCAAAAGGGAAATATATATGGGTGTTCGCTCAAAAGCACTCAAGCATTGCTGCATGGGACGTGTATACACTCAAATCATTCAAATGCAAGCACAATAAACAAGAACCGAAAATCAATCTCTTTTCAATCGCAAATTAAGTGCGTTATCGAACTAAGAATCGGAAAAGGTCTTTTCGGGTTGTAATGTAAGGCTCTTTGGACGGGTATGAAATATATAAGTCGTGTGGCTAAATAACTCACTCAATCTAATTTAATCATGAAGCAATGTGCTTCACCTCGCTCAAAAATAAAAACCTCACTAGACTCTCATAAAGTAGCCTTTAAACTTAGGCTATTTCTCAACTCGTAACTCTAAACCCGACTTATAGCGCGAACCACTTAAATACAATTGAAGCTTATAATATGCTTCTACACAACTCATGCCTTCTACACATTAGGCTTCATAAAATAAAATAAATAATAAACACAAGCCTTTATTAGCGTAGGCATTGACTCAACACGAAACAGCTAGACTCACCATCCTTCTTTTTTTTTTTTTTTTTTTTAATTTTGTCTATTTTCTATTTTTATGGGATCTTTTTTTTTCTCTTGTTTTTTTCGGATAGTGGTCCTTAATTACAAAATATCATAAAATCATAAATTCCTAATTAAAATTCCAAAATACTAATAACCAATTAAAATAATGAACTCCTACCCCACGCTTTTAATGGGTTAGTAGGGGTCGACTCAATAAAATTACTCAGGGCTATAGGCATGTATAATTTGGCTATAATTGGCTCATTCACAATTTATAGTGGCTAAAAATATATGGATATGGCCGGAATAGGGTTTTTTCTGTGCCTTAAAGTCATTTTCAAAGTTAACTACACACAGCGGTTTCAAAGAGATATCAAGACTGGAACTTATTCAAGCACATGCAATGATGATAAACACTCAGGCTACTCAGAGGTTTTTTGCATGAAAAAGTTTTGAATTGACGCTGCTTTTAAGGTTTTGCGAAATCATTTGCGTACAAGTACCATTTTACAATATATAAATAATAATTTGAAAATTTATGCACTTATACACGCTCAAAGACAAGAACATCAAATCAAACTTAATTAACTTCGACAGGCAAGACATACAAATACAATATCGCGTAGGAATAGCAAGCAATCACGTAAAAATTTTAAAAATTACACATTTTTTAAGAATATAATATAATTTACCACTCAACCATCCCCCCTTTAAAAACTCGGCAATCTCCTGATTGCCATAAACATAAAGAAAAACAAATTAAACGAGGAATGGGGGTAAGAAAACGTCCCTGAAAACTAATGGTCGAGTTTCTCCAAACAGTTATGTGCAATCATCCTTCGTCTTTAATCCCGTGATTGGAAATTGCTTGATTAACATCATCAAAATTCAGTTCGGTTTTTTCTCAAATCCGCGCAAATCTGCCACGCTAGCGGTTAGTGCTACCGCTAGGCTATCGTTATCCTCTAACTGTTACTCCCCCAGCATCCAGTTTAGCGGTTGACCTCATTGTAATTCACCTGGACTGCTAACGGTAACTACTAACGGTAAGGAGCTACCGCTAGGTTCCCAGTTTTGGCGATTTTTTCAATATTTCCTGCACATCAACACCGCATAAATGTACCAAAGCATAGACACAACTAATAAAATTAAAAGAAATAAATAAAAATCAAAAATAAAAGCTAAGGAAAAAGAAATCAAACACTTGGTTTGCCTCCTAAGAAGCGCTTGTTTAACGTCGAAAGCTCGACGCCGTCTATGGACGATGCTATCCCGGATCCAGAAATAAGTGACGATCGTGCCACGTTTTAGTGTTCTCTAAGAGTAAACATGGGCATTTATAATTCTCAAAGCGGGCACGAACAGCAAGTCGTAGAATCAAAACTCCAATTCGATTCGGAGGTCGAAAAAGCAAATAAATTAACACCACGAACAAATTAAAAGAAAATTGCGGCACAGAGAGATCCTCTACTTTCTAAAAAACTAGGGAATCCGTTGAACAAACGACAAATCCCCCGTACACTCCGAACTCCTTCAAACCTTTAGCATCTCCCTCAACACCCTGGAAAATATTAAAATCTATATAATGGCATAGGGGAGGGAGATTTTGCTCGATTACCTCAACCACCATCTCATTCGAATCCTCGATCATGGGTGGCTCGATAAGAGGCTCGATTATTACATCCTTTTCTATGCGAAATTACGGGCTCTCCAATGGCAACCTTCTTTCATCCTTATCCAATACTTCATCAAAATCTACATCGTTCTCAACAATGTCGTTCAAATTTATCCCCAAAATGCCCGCTACCCATTTTAAAAACTCGTAGTTGTCCTCGACGTCTAAATCATCCAATATAATAGGAGTAGAATCATCGAAACTCTCCAAAACCTCCTCCTCTTTAAACACGTCTTCTAAACAAATACTCGAGCACGAATTCTCCTCCACCACCTCTATCTTAATATCAATTAAAACATCGTGTGGATCACCATTCGGCTCGATAATCTCACTCATCCCCAAATCGGGCACCTCGACTCCTCCATTTTCCTTGAGCTCGAGTGGGCTTGAATTTCCAACGTTGATTGGGTTCTCCAATGGTAAAACCTCCTCAACATCATCTATGAAATCTTCGAAAAGTGCAAGAGGGGCGATCTCCACTACATCCCCAATCTCATCCTCCGTACACATCTCTTCCACATTCGTCTCCATATATCCGCATAAAACTTGAGAAAACTTGAATTTGTAAGATCCACAAAAAGATCCAACGGCACTACCTCCACATTCTCGTCTAAAACTTTATCAATTAGCACAGGTGGAACGATCTCCTGAACAACCTCTTCCTTACAAATTTCTCCTAAACGATCGTCCACGCTCAATTCCTCTACATCCATGGTGGGCTCAAGCACATCAAAAATCGGTACATCATCCCCTTCATTCGATAATTTTGCTAAATTAGCCCTCATTTGAACCAACATCATCTCCATATTCTTCATACTTTGACGTGAAGACTTATGACTTTGACATATAGACTCAAGATCTTGCCACATAGACTCAACAAGATCATCTTCGAGTTCGTCTTGAGAACTAATGGTCTCAGCTTCTTGATCCTCTTGTCGTGCCAAAAATTGATCGTCCGGTTTATATTCTTCATGGCTCGGGTAGGATGGAATTGAGTTGGGAGGAGAATAAGATTCATAACTCAGATAGAAAGAATTAGAATCGGACAAATTATACGAGTCATATCCCGTTTGATAACATGGTGGTGTAGATGGAGCATCTGAAGGTTCAAAACTCTCTATTTCGGCATGTCGAGCTGCGAACATTTCATCAAACACTTTCCTAACATAATCCTTGAGCTTCTGGTCATTGGTATCATTCCATTGTGGCTCCTCGTCAAATGTACTATGCATTCATTCTCCAAATGTCCTCGGCCTCCACAACGATCACAAACTACATTGGGTACATAGAACTTACACATGAGTTTATCGTATATTTCATCCCATGTTTGCAAGGAATTAGGCTCTTGCCTCTGTAACCATTCCTTTGCTCTATCTATTAGTACGTAACGAAAGAATCGCATCTTGACTTGATTCCACGAAAGGTTGAGACGAGTGAAGGTTCGGGTGATAGTCTCGTACTCTCGGATGAACTTGAACGGATCCCCGCCCGGTTGTCCACTAAAAACCGGGAGTTGTTCTATGTAGAAATAATCAAGATCATAATCCCGCATCTTGGAGCTTGGTCGATAGTCACGCCAATTGGATTGAGGTGCACAGTTGTCATATGATGGATACCCTCGATAGTGAGGCATTTTTTTAAATATATATATTTTTAAATAAATATTAAATACTTTTAAATTAAAAATAAGCTTAGATGATTGTAACAATGAGCTTAGAGATCGAGGATTTGAATCACGAGAAATCGGATGCTATAAGACGATCGAGGAATTGACTGAGGCTAATAAAATTATCGATGAGTTAGGGCTAAAGAAATTATAGTCTGATAAGTTAGCTGAAGTGTACAAAGTCGGGCTTGAGAATTTAGTAAACGACGTGCGCAATCTCACTACTCACAACAATATCCACCAAATGCAAATAGTTCTTCGGCCTTCCCATGCAGGTACAATATACAATTTTTTTTATATACATATTGTTTACCGACGAACATAGAAGCCGTCGGTACAATTTAATTATACTTTATTTATTTATTTAATTAATTACCAACGGGCGCAAAATCCGTCAGTAACTCCAAAAAAACTTAGGAATCCCGACGGTAGCTTACCGGTGGCGGTATCCATCGAAAATGCCATCAATATTTGCCGACGGCCTGGGAATCCGTCGACAATTGAAATTATCGACAAAGGATTTGCCGATGGCGTAGATCCATCGGTAATTCTAGATTTCTTTGTAGTGAGACTAGCAAACATCTTGTTCACAAGGCGCTGGTAAGTGGCTCCAGCGTTCTTCGGGCCAAATAATATCATGGTGTAGCAATAAAGTCCTCTTGACGAGTAGAAAGATGTATGCTCCTGATCACCCAGGTGCATCGGGATCTGGTTGTACCCGGAATATGCGTGCATGAAGCTCATCAGCTCATGCCCTGCAGTAGTATCAACCATGTAATCGATGTGTGGAAGTGGATAGTTGTCCTTTGGGCATGCTTTGTTCAGATCCGAGAAGTCGATGCACAATCGCATTAGCCGGTCTGCTTCTTGACGAGCACAGGGCTGGATACCCAAACCGAATACCTAACCTCTCAGATGAACTTGTTGTCCATCAACTTTATCACTTCCAACTTCAGCGCCTCATATCAGGCCGGGTTGAGCTTTCTTCTTTTTTGGATGACTGATCTAACATTCTTATCGATGTTGAGCCGATGATAATCTTGTTTGGGATCAATTCCTTGCTTGTTAGCATGCGTCCATGCAAAGACGTCCTGGTTTGCCTTCAAAAAAATTATCAGCTCGGATCGGATAAGTTCCTGGAGATCGTGGCCGACTCGGAGCTGCTTGCTTGGGTCGAGCTCATCAACTGAGACCCAATACAGGTCTTCGACCGGCCCAGCATGAATAACCTTTCTTTTTAAACTTGGCTTCCGAGGGTCTAGCTCATCCTCACCGACCTCAATTGCTTTTTCTGCTCGGCAGTCATTATCTTCTTCTGGCTCCCTCATCATTTATTTTCTTGGACAATGACCTCGATCCCTGCTCAAGTCGACAACTTCATATTTGGTCTGCTCGAGCTTGGATTTGTCAGCATGTATCATTTGTTCATCTTTGTTCTATTTGGCTTGGTATCGCTTGGCACATTTTGCAGCATCCTACTCGGGGCTTAGCTCTTTCTCTGACCCTCCTTCAGTTAGCTCGGCCACCTTCTCTGAGCTCGGCACATCCTTATCTCCGTTGTCATGGTTTGCATATATCAATTCTTATATCCGAGTGTGTGTCTTTTCTTCATAAACTATCTTGCTGGGCACATCACCATTAGAATTCTCAACCAGCTCTTCACCTTCTTTCGTCTGCTCAACCATATTTATCTGCCTCGACCTAATAGACCTGCTGCACTCTCAGGCTGCTACTTGGTCTCTTTGGTGCTCGCACTCTCCCATCACGCCTGGAATTTTGATTGAATAATGGTAGACTAACATTGCTCCTTTAAGGTCATAAAGGGTCGGCCTGCCAATCAGAGCATTGTAGTCGCTGGGCACATCGATTACTTTGAAGATGGTGATTATTGTCCTCTTCTCCTCTCCAGTATCGAATTCTACTGATAGGTTGACTTGAAATAGATCTTGAATGCATTCGCCGCTGATTCCTTTGATTCGGTCATCACATGGCTTGATGTACTCTTTTGGTATTCTCATCCTTCGAAAGACGGCCAAGTAGATCAGGCTTGCGTAGGCTCCCGGATCGGCCAAGACTTTGTTTATTCAGATTATTAAAATGGGCACCATGATAACTAGCGCGTCCGAATGTGGGTGGCCAAGGGGTGCTTGTTCAGACTCATGGAATGTGAAGGACGACCCGTACTTATCCTCTTCTGGCTGGTCACCAAAATGGAATATGTCCGACCTCATTACTTTTGTTTTCTGGATTGAATTTCTTACCTCCCTGATGAAAATCTTTCCTTTTCTATTTGAGACCTCTTCTTTTGCTCGGCTCGTATAAACAAATGTTAGGATCTCCTTAGGCGCTCCATTTACTGGGGGGTGGGGGGAGCTGATTGTTGCCTCTCTTCTCCTATCAGGCTTGATGATTTTTGGAGAATGGCCTCAAGGTCCTGTCATCATAAACCTTGATCAGAGCATGGACCAAGTCGTGACACTCTTTTGTGTTGTGCCCGATTAACTCGTGATACCTGCAGAATCTTTTCTTGTCGAGCAGAAAAGGGTCTTTTTTGATTGATCGAGCTGGTTTAGCATATTACACAAATAATAACTGAACCGGGTTTTTTAACCCTCCTCTCCAGCATCATTTGAACCACTTTCGCTTTCTCAACATCACTAATGTTGAAGAAGTAATCCAATTCTCGAGTTTTCGAGGAAAGACGGGTACCAACTGCGATCTTGTCTTCAATCAAGAGAAATGTCATCACATTTAATGCACGTAGATTGCCTTAAAAGCATCAATTGCATCCTACTAAAAAATAATAAGATTAGTAAAATCGGCAAGACGAATGCATGTTTTCTCAAAAAAAACTGACATTAGGGAGTAAAACAACATTCTTCTTCTTCCTTTTATTATTCAGTTTTACGCTTGAACTACCAGCACCATCAGTCAAAGACTCGGCGTCTATCTGACCAGACCCAGTACGGTGTTCTGAGTTTTTATATCGCGCTCGCAAGGTCTCCGTAGGTTGAGCTCTGGGGTGGTTCGCTAACACTTCTTGTATTACTTCGATAAAAGTTTCAGCATTTTCTCCTGTTGCACGGTAATTTTCTAATATTTCACACAAATGTACAGTGGACATAGCTTGTAGTGCATGGTCTTGGTATTGGGATCACTATGCCAATACGAGACACACTAGATTAAATAACTTTGCATACTATATAAGATTTAATATTAATATTAACAATACATGTTATTATTATTATTTTAAACCTACGAGATACAATAGATTAAATAAATTTACATAATATATAAGATAAAATAATAATAGCAACAACAACAATAATGCATATAATAATAATAAAATTATTATCATTATTATTTTAAGGGTTAATTATTTTTTACCCCCTAAACTATTGCGTTTTTCACAGTTTACCATACAAACTATTATTTGTGACAAACCGCCATACAAACTATGTGCGATTTGTAATTTGCCCCTAAATCAGATTTTTTGTGGTTTTGTGACCAAAACCGGATGACGTGGCGCAACCGTATTGTGCCACATCATCCGGTTTTGATTACAAAACCACAAACATCCCGATCTAGGGGCAAACTGCAAATCGCGCAAAGTTTATATGGCGGTTTGTCACAAATAATAGTTTTTTGTGGTAAACTGTGAAAAACACAATAGTTTTGGGGGTAAAAAATAATTACCCTTATTTTAAACCTAGGAGACACAATTAGACTAAGTAACCTTGCATACCATATAAAGTTAAATAATAATAATAATAATTATTATTATTATTATTTTAAAAAACCGACCTTCACGTAATCCTGCCATTTAATCTAGCCTTTGTAACTTATCATACTGGCAGCATCATTCCAGCCGAATCCAGTCTACCCCAACATTGAGATTGGGAGCCATAATCTTTCTTACATACATGTATTTATGAGTTAATATGAGGTGAAGCCCTGGTATCGGTATTTAGGAACACTTTCAATATATGATGATCAGGCATACCTTGATTCCCAACTTTGAACTCGTTATCTGCTTTCCACCCACGCACTACAAGTTTTTTCAACCCATTCGCAAGAGCCTGCTCTTCTCGGGGTGTCCAAGAGCGATGAGTGTTTATTGTTTTGCGAGACTGATTTGTTGACCTAGACTTGTCACGGATGACTCCATGTTACAATAAAATAACAAATATACAAATGAATTTATATACATGATACTTTGAATATAATAAAGTAGAACCAATAATAGTCACCAACTGTAACATACAAAGTAGGTAGAATTTTTAATAATGCAAGTGCAATTAAAAATAAACTATATCAGATAATTTTAACATACAAAGCTGAGATATTAATTTAATAAATCACAAACTAAAATACATAATATCAGATAATTGTGACATATATGATAAAAGAAAATTGGAACATTATAGTTGTCATAGGGACCAGTATAATTCAATACAAATTCATTAGATGGAACATCATGCAATTCTTTCACCATAAGCACTTAGGATTGACACCACTCATTGTTTATGGAAATTGCCAATTCACCTCGCCAGTTAGTCCACTCTTGTGTTGGATCGACCACGTCTACGAAGTCGATTTCATCTAGTATGTTTACATCTTGCATGTAGTTGCCCTCAACTTCATCCTCCATAGTACCGATCGCCATCGATGTGAGGATTAAGCTATAGATTAGGCAGCAGGCAATAATTATTCAGTTTTGGTATTTAATCGAGTAAAAAGCATTGCTCCTTATTATGGTCCAACATTCTCTGAGCAAACCAAATGACCATTTAATAACATTATTGGCCTTTGAATGACGCAAATTGAATAACTCTGTATGGTTTGGGGGGGACAAAGCGTAACCTTTTCACTCTTTCAAGTCGCACACCTCTATATGACGCTAGAAATTCTGGTTCGCTGGTATAACCATTGTCTGGGAATTAGAAATTACATGTAACACAACACATTATGGAATTATGCTAGTGTTCGAATGATATTATGTATATTTACACACACACACACACACACACACACACATATATATATATATATATATATATATATATATATATAATTACTTATTTAAATATTTTAATACATTTAAAATAATTACTTTTATTTTAGATAAAATAAAATAAAAAATTATTGTGCAACGCACGAGTACAATAGTAGTTAGGGGGGCATGAGGGAATTGGATTCATCCTAGTAGTAAATGACACTTTTTCTGAACAAAGTTCAAATTTTATTGGGTGAGTGAGTGTGTTAATTTTCTTATTTCCCAAAAACAAAAAGCCTTTAATAAGGTTTAATCATATTTCATCAATATTCTTCTCCTCCTCTTCATCCACAATACCCATGGATTAGTTTAACATGATTTTTTCTCATTATCCCTAATTTCTTTAGGGCATTTTTTGTTGTCCTCGTACTTAATATTACACATCGTCCAAAACATTAATTTTTATCTTCTCGAAATAGGTGGAAATAATTATCCCGCCCAAAACAAGGCTAGGGCGTGTGCCTAGGCGAAGTAGGAGCCCTAGTCCGCAGATGATGATCAAGTGGTTAAATTTTAGGGTCTAATAAAAGGGTTTGGAACCTTAAGTGTCAGTAACTGGTCTTTTAATTTATTTTCTTTTGTTTTATCCAGTTATCCGCACTAAAATAGCCGACTTTATTCCATTTACTCCCAATATTCTGAAATTAATAAATAAAAATAAATAATACCCCCAGTATATAAACCCCCATTTTTTCAGAATTTCACAAGTATTCTCTGGCCTTAAATATACATAATATCATTCGAACACTAGCATAATTCCATAATGTGTTGTGTTACATGTAATTTCTAATTCCCAGACAATGGTTATACCAGCGAACCAGAATTTCTAGGCGTCATATAGAGGTGTGCGACTTGAAAGAGTGAAAAGGTTACGCTTTGTC
>BMAC01000248.1:297582-318453 GCA_014905375.1 Phtheirospermum japonicum | reverse complement strand
TAATTAATACAATCATTTTTGTCCTCATTTTTCAAACTTTTCTCTTATTAGAGTTGCATCAAGATCATTAGGGCTTTCTTTGATATTTAACATGATATTCTATAAGAATGTATGTAATTATTATAATTTAATAATTCATATATATATCTATATATATATAAAAAGGCTAGCGTTTTATAAATAGTAGTCTGAAAGTCTTCCCGCCAAAATGTGTTCCTAAATTGGGTAACACATTTTAAGGAAAGTTTCAATCATTAATTTAATTACTAAATAAATATTTATGGTTATAGATATTATTTAATTACTTACCAAATAATTGGATAATGATTTGAGAAATCTAAGGATGTTTCCAAAATCATAATTTCTTATATACATATTGTCTCTAAAATACATTGATATAAATAATAAATTAATTAATATCGATGATTATAATAATTACATTACATTTTAGGGTAGATATTACACTATATTGTGTTTATCATTTTTCTTAGTAGAATAATCCATATTTCACGTTTTTGTAGTTGATCTATAAAATATATTTATGTATTTTTAAATATTAAAAAAATACYTTTTATAAATAGTATACACAARATTTTCCCTGCCAAAAGTGTGTTTCTAATTTATAAATATTTTATCTATGTTTTGAAACTCGCCCCGTACACTGATCCGAATTGGCATACCAGCTACCAGGTTACTGAGTCAACAATCGGGTCARCGAGTCAATTATTTACCCGGGCAAAAAATAATAAAAATATAAATCTATATTTTTTTTGTAACTTAAATATAAGTAAATTAAATAACTTTATATACATTTAAATCACATTTAAAAGTCATAAATAAACATTCATATATTTCAAGAACATAAATATATTACCCTTCAAACATATCAATTTATATATTAAATTTTTAAATATTATAAAGACGAAGTGAAAAAAACCAAGAAGTTTAATATATGAATTGATATGTTTAAAGGATAATGTTTTCATGTTCATGAAACATATGAATGTCTGTTTATGACTTATCAAATTTTCAAATATTACAAAGAGGAAGTGAAAAAAAAAATGAATAGATAACAAAGTTAATCTTATTAATATGGTTACATAGGCTTAGAGATATATAAGTGAATATAAAAAAAATGACAATAAGTTTTCAATTATGTAGAAAAAGGTGAACTTTTTAAAAAAGAGAAAAAAAAAAGGAAGAACAACACCTGCATAATTTTTACAATATTGAGTACCGATAATTTTTGTCGTGTAATTATTTTGTGTATCACATCAAATTTAAACAAGTTGTTTGGATTGAAAAGGTTACTATAGTTAATGGTATGAGGAAAACAAGAAATTCACTTTCAAATTAATGGTCTATTCGGGCCGCGGGTCAGCAATTGATGTCTTGGGACCAGCCCAAGTAGTCGGGTCTAAAGCGGGCTGACTGTGCAACAATTTATTAAGCCGACTCCCATCAGACAGTGCTTCAGTTAGGCCAGGTTTCGGGTCAATCCGTCGGGTTGAGCCGGGCCGGGTATAAATTAGTGATTCTTATGTTTAATTATATTGCGATTATTAAATTTCAGAAACTATTAAATATGAGTTTAAAAATCTTCCTTATTACTTATTAAATTCCTCAATATATACATTGCAATTTTTTTTTTAAAGAAATCTTCATGATTGCTTCATAATATTCATAATAATAATCAAATCAAATCAATTGAATTGAATATTCTTTTGAGGCTATTAAACTGTGATTTAAATCTTCTTTATCTATAATATAACGAGAGTAAGAGTAAAACTATTTCTTTTACTGTGATGACAAGTAATATTAGAAATGTGTGTTAATCATAAATTTAGCCAAAATTTAAATCAGGTTATTATTATTGTGAACAATTTTCATGATTCATTTTTCTTATTTAATAATCTACTTGACTGAGATAATTAAAGGAGTTGAGATAACTGGTAGATGATAGTTGATTGTAAATTATTGTTTGGCATTGAAGATTGATTTAGCGATATAAACATTAACGAGTGATATACAACTAATATACATAAAAAACAAGAAAAATATAAAATAATAATAAATATAGATTTCTAAGAAAATATATAAAAAAAAATGATACCGAAATAATTATATTGATAAATAAGAACTTCCTTATGTTTGAAAATAATACTTATGTAAAACTATAAATTAACATATTAGCATATAAAAGATTATAAAGGAAAATAATTAAAAAAAATTATTTAATCAACTATCAACTGTTTAGAAAAAATTGCAATTTTGTAACTTTTTTCGAAATAGACCTTTTTAAGTCTCAACTATCATGAGCTTATTAAAAACTTTTGCCAAACATATAAATATATTTATTAAGGGTGAATAAGCAATCAACTTTCTCAAATTGCTCAACCAAGCGAATAAGTAAGAATATCCTAAAGCGAAAGAGGTATCACTTTTCATAAATCTAGATTTATATAGTCTTGCGCATTTTGAAGCACTAATTTAAGCGTTAGAGAGGGTTCACCGGAAAACCCTCTGGTCCTCTTTCTAACCTCATTTCTTGGTGCAGGTTCTCGAGCATAAGACGGAGCACAGTGGTTCAAATTCCTTGCTCGACTAAATGACGTTGTATGTGGTAAACTCTGAAGTTAAGGTGTGAGTAGGATGTTGGACCTTGATTGAATCCGACGTAATCTGGCGACGGAACAGAACTACACGTCAGCATCAAACATAATTGGCGATAGTTAAGGTTTGGAGGCAACAACGCAGGCAGGCCCAAAAATACGAAAGAGCCCAAAATATTTAATTTGCTAAAACTTCTGTATGTAAACTCATAATCAATATATACTCAAAAATGGCATACACTTCAAATTAAAACTTATTGATGTCGGTGTGTTTTTGTCCTATTGAAATAATAATGAACAATTAGTTATGAGATTTTATACGACTTCCACACGGAAAGTTAAAATTTTGTAATTTAATACTCACATGAGATTTTAAATTATTTTAAAAAACCTAAATATATTTTATGGATTGAACAAATAAATGTTAAAAAAAAAAAATATATTAATTCAATCCTTATTTTTAGTAATTTTCTTTTTTTTCTCGCTTTTGGCATAATCTCATATCTATTTGACAATTAAAGCGATAACGTGCTACATTCTAAATTTAAACAAGTAAAAATTATTATTTTCAATAAATTGATTCTTCTTAACCACTCCCTCTAATTCATATTAAATATCATTTTAGAAGTTTAATTTTGTTGAAAATTAATTGTCATTTTAGATTTTTTTTTATACTTTCTTCCAAATTGTTCTCTAATTAATTTAGGAAATTAATACTAACTTATGATAGTATATGATATTAAGATGATTGTGAGGAAAGAGGGTGAGGGATTAATTAGGAATATCGTTAATTCATTAAGGTGTATTAGTCAATATTTTATATTTCTTATTTTTTGACATAAATTAAAAAAATGACAGTTAAAAATAAACGAAGTGAGTATATTTTAATAAGTTTGTAATTGGAAGAGTTTAAGTATTACGTGGATATGAATTCAATAACTCTTATACTTTCATAATCTTGATGAACGGGTATAATCAAATATTTGAAAATTATGAAGTATGAAAAATCGAGACAGGTGCACGATTTGAACTGAATAATATGATATAATGTTATTCTAGAGGACAAGACTAAATATTATAAATATTATTTAAGAAATATGAATAAATAAATCATATTGATTCACAAAATATATATATTTAACATAGATAAATGAGACTTATATAAAAATACTCAAATTTATAGATTTAGAACTCAGATGTGTGGTGATTTTAACTTCGATTAGTTCAAAGTTCGACTACATGAAAATAAATTTAACTATAAAAGTTGTTAGTAAAAACTATAAAAATTGGAAATTTTAGGTAAAATTATTATCGGTAAATATTTACCATCAAAATCTAATTTTGTTAGTAAATACTTACAACATTTTTGTCAGTTAGTTGTAAGTTTGTTATTGACTTTACAGCATTTGGTCGATATAATTTGAGAAATAATATATTTTAGTCTATCATTATAACATTAAATTGTACAAGTATTATCACTTATAACACAGAGTTCAACATATAAAGCAAATGCATCTCAAGGGTTAAACACCCATAACCTAATCCATTTAAAAAGAAAGAAAAAATACTTTCAAACATGTTCTTCGGTCACTAAAATCGAAAACATAAGCCCTATGTAGTGGACTATCTGATGACTTGAGCTAACCCACTTCATCGACTATGTAACCATTTACATTTGATCTATTTGAATACAATCCATTTAGAAAGAAAGAAAAAACACTTTCAAACATGTTCTTCGGTCACTAAAATCGAAAACATAAGCCCTATGTAGTGGACTATCTGATGACTTGAGCTAACCCACTTCATCGACTATGTAACCATTTACATTTGATCTGTTTGAATACAATCCATTTAGAAAGAAATAAAAAACACTTTCAAACATGTTCTTCGGTCACTAAAATCGAAAACATAAGCCCTATGTAGTGGACTATCTGATCACTTGAGCTAACCCACTTCATCGACTATGTAACGATTTACCTTTGATCTGTTTGAACACACACACACACACACACACACACACACACACACACACACACACATATATAATATATATATATATATATATAATATATTGTTATGTTCTATTAATAATTCAATATTATTATTCTCACATTGTACTAACACGAAATCATCACAGTTCGTACGTGCATAGCACGGGTTAAGCACTAGTATCTATTAAAAGAGAGGCCTGGAGAGAGAACAAAAGATGAGTAGAAAAGTGAAAAAATACCATATAAATGCCACGTGAGATTGTTTTCTTTTTTAAGTTATGTAAGATTTTCTTAACATAATTATGCTATATTTGGTTTTCTTTTTTAATTAAAAAGCCACATAGAATTGGTTTTCTCTTTTAATTATGCAGGAATCTTCTTAACATAATTAGAATAGATACTCTAATTAACATTAAAAAAAATAAGAATATATATATATATATATATATATATATATATATATATATATAATCACTTATATATTATTTTGATTTTATTATGATTTTTTTTTACGTTTATTTTTTCATTCCGAGTCCAATAATATAAAATTTATCATTTTTTCTCAAAAATAATTTATTCACTTTATTTAATTAAATTATAACAAAATGCACAATACAATATAATTTGATATTATTTTTATTGGATATCAACATATTTTTTATAAGATATTATTACGATTCAACACTTTTTTATTTGAATTGATCTCATAAAATAATGTATTTTGTTATTATCTCAGAAACCGCATAAAATAATACAAGTGCAAACCCAACACTAAGTAGAATGAACACTATGAAATCAACTACAATAGATTTGAAATAATATCAACTAATTCCAAAACAACAAAAGGGTAAGGCCGCCTTTGAAAGCAGTTTTGCTAAACACAGTAATCTTGAAAGCATTCATGTCATACTTAATCTCGATTGAAGTTCAAAATCGTCGTGCCGTTTGGTAAACAATATGTGAGCTAGAAGGAGTTCTTTTCTCACCGTTTGCATGAAAGAGACACGGAGGTACTCACTATTCTATATAGTCGACGACTCACACAATAATTCATAATTGATGCATATAAGATTATTGAATCTTCAAAATTGTGGTACGTCAAAACTCATCAAATAACTATGAAGTGAGATGTACAATGAGATATTTAATGTAGTGTTATGAGGTGAAACAGATGGCTCAGGTGTTGGTACTCATGTTGTCATACCCGCGACATTTACTAGCGATTCTCCAGAGGGTCATTTCACATAATTTTTATCTATTACTGAATTGTGTAGCTCATTTAAATATTAAATATTATAACCAATTTAGATCTATCAAGTATTTATTCAAATATGTCAATAAATGTAACTATAGGTTCACTATAACATTCTATCAAAACAAATGTGGGGATGCAGAGGATAAAAAGATTGATGAGATCAACATGTATTATGATTGTCATTACATTTCTCCATGCGAAGCGGAGTGGAGAATATTAGTTTATGAAATTCAGTATAAAACTCCACCTATCATGTGTTTGAGTTTTCATCTTCCATAAGAGTATAATGTATTGTATAATGATAATGATTCGTTGAACGCAATGAAATGCAGGTCAAAACACCATAGTATGGAAAATAAGAAAAATCTAGAAGTACGGAGTTTGCCTTATGTTGAGTTTCCTAAAAATAAAGATAGTACTTAAAAATCAAAGAATGGACACCTGGAAAACTAGATTTGTTTTTGTTAGTATGAATTTATTATATTCCGCCAAAATTGATAAAGTCATGGTTGTATATTTCTCATCTGTATATACAGAGGATGCTTTGTACAACTGTTAAATCTAATAGTAGATTTTTTTAATGTAATATCTAACGACATAACTTCTCTTCTTTTTTCGAAAGGAAGAACTGGGGATTCTAGATTTAGGGTTACTTTTAATATCCACCAAGATTTCGATCATTATTGGTACTTCACTTGCCAAATTAATGGTGGATGCTCATCTCATTATTTGGGACGAAACTCCAATGATGTATAGCCATTATTTTGAAACTCTGGAAAACCATTGAAAGACATGAGATCGTAAAATAATTCTAATACGCAACTTCCATTTGATAACAAAATAATAATTTTTGGTGGAGATTTTCATAAAATTTTGTCGGTTGTTCCAAAAGGAACAAGACCAGACATAGTTCACACAATGATCAAATCTTCGCATTTATGAAATTATTACATACTTTTGAAATAGACCAAGAATGTAGTGCTGCAAAATTACAATTCAGATACCAACTGTGTGGAATTAAAGAAATTTGTCAACTCAATAAATAGTATAGGAGATGTAATAGTTGGAGGACCAAATGATGATATCGTTCAAATTGAAGTCTAGGTTATCTATTATTGAAAGATGATTATGACCATGTTTCGTTAATTGTGGCGAGCACATATCCACAATTTGGAAAAACTACCGAATGCTTCGCTTATTTGGAGGGTCGTACTATTCTTCCCCCAACACTTGATGTCGTCGATTTGATTAATAAATATATGATGTCCTAAAATGATGGATAATGTAAAGTATGTTTTAGCTTTGATAATGCATGAAAATTCGATTCAAACATTGACATATTATAGGGTGTCCACTCACTAGAGTTTTTAAATACCATTAAATGTTATGCATTGTCGAACTATGAGCTAAAACTAATAAATAGAACTCCACTCATATTGTTAAAAAATATCGATCATTCCCTTGCGTTGTGTAATATTGATTGTTAACTTAACGATCACATTGTATAGGCTAATATTTCTCAAGGAAGCAATGTAGGTGAATTATCGTTAATCCCTAAAATGATTGTCACACCATCCAATACGAGGTTGTTTTTCAAGTTCCAACGATGACAACTTCCTCTGATTGTGTCATATGCCACGAATGTTTGTGTATAAGGAAAATCTTCATAATTTGTAAAGTATATTTCTCTAATAACAATCCTTTTATGAATTAGGTTATATCATTTTGAATGCTATTCGATTTTTAAATAATATTTTGATGATTTATATATAGGGAGTGATTATGATATGGTTCTTACCGAAATACACACACACGCACACACGCGCACACACACGCACACACGCGCGCGCACACACACACACACACACACATATATATATATATATATATATATATATATATATATATATATATATATATATATATAATTACTTATTTAAATATTTTAATACATTTAAAATAATTACTTTTATTTTAGATAAAATAAAAAAAAAATTATTGTGCAACGCACGAGTACAATAGTAGTTAGGGGGGCATGAGGGAATTGGATTCATCCTAGTAGTAAATGACACTTTTTCTGAACAAAGTTCAAATTTTATTGGGTGAGTGAGTGTGTTAATTTTCTTATTTCCCAAAAACAAAAAGCCTTTAATAAGGTTTAATCATATTTCATCAATATTCTTCTCCTCCTCTTCATCCACAATACCCATGGATTAGTTTTAACATGATTTTTTCTCATTATCCCTAATTTCTTTAGGGCATTTTTTGTTGTCCTCGTACTTAATATTACACATCGTCCAAAACATTAATTTTTATCTTCTCGAAATAGGTGGAAATAATTATCCCGCCCAAAACAAGGCTAGGGCGTGTGCCTAGGCGAAGTAGGAGCCCTAGTCCGCAGATGATGATCAAGTGGTTAAATTTTAGGGTCTAATAAAAGGGTTTGGAACCTTAAGTGTCAGTAACTGGTCTTTTAATTTATTTTCTTTTGTTTTATCCAGTTATCCGCACTAAAATAGCCGACCTTTATTCCATTTACTCCCAATATTCTGAAATTAATAAATAAAAATAAATAATACCCCCAGTATATAAACCCCCATTTTTTCAGAATTTCACAAGTATTCTCTGGCCTCTGCCGCACCTAACCACCCTTTCACTCTCCCAAACAGACACCCGCCCCCCTCTGCCATTGGATCCAAAAAAAGTCAGCCCACAATCAACGGCAGTCATGGCTCAGCTGACTCGCCGCTCCGCCGCCGCCCTCCACAAAACCCTCTCCGCCGCCATAATCCCCACGCGCCACCTCGCCACCGCCTCCACCTCCCAATCACCATCGAGACCTCCCTCCCCTTCACCCCGCACAAAATCGAACCTCCTTCCCGCTCCGTCGAGACCTCCGCGCAGGAGCTCCTTACCTTCTTCCGCGACATGACGCTGATGCGCCGCATGGAGATCGCCGCCGATTCGCTCTACAAGGCGAAGCTAATCCGCGGGTTCTGCCACCTCTACGACGGCCAGGAGGCCGTCGCCGTCGGAATGGAGGCGGCGATTACGCGAAAGGACTGCATAATCACGGCGTATCGCGACCACTGCATCTTCCTAGGGCGCGGCGGGACGCTTCTGGAAGCCTTCGCGGAGCTCATGGGGAGAAAAGACGGGTGCTCCAAGGGGAAAGGAGGGTCGATGCATTTCTATAAGAAGGAAGGAGGGTTTTACGGTGGCCACGGGATTGTTGGGGCTCAGGTTCCGTTGGGGTGTGGGTTGGCCTTCGCGCAGAAATATAGCAAGGATGAGAACGTGACGTTCGCGATGTACGGAGATGGTGCTGCGAACCAGGGGCAGTTGTTCGAGGCTTTGAATATGGCGGCGCTGTGGGATTTGCCGGCCATTTTGGTCTGCGAGAATAATCACTGTAAGATGGTTTGGGGAAAGAAAATGAACTTTACTTATTATTTGCTGAGTTCTAAAGATCAAACATTGCCTGTGGTTCTAATTCCGAGATATGACACACTGAAAATCACTGATGTTATAATTATATTCATTTGTAAAATTCAATTGGATCTTGATTTGGCACCTTTGCACTCACAGTTATAATTGAATGTGGGGTAAATATATTTGCTTTGCTAAATCGGATTGGTTTACAGATGGAATGGGCACAGCAGAATGGAGGGCGGCGAAGAGTCCGGCTTATTACAAGAGAGGAGATTATGTACCAGGGTTGAAGGTAAATAGAGTTTTGCCTTTTTCTGTGCTGCATTATTTGGCAAGCAAAATTGTACCATTATGATTGCTGAAATGTAATGGATGCAATAAACCAACCAATCGTTTAGCAATGTTTTTTTCCCTTAATAAATATCTGCTGCATTTATCGTTTTTTTAATTTCTGCTTTAAAGACATTGAAGCGTAACGATTCAAAATGCAGTGGAATGCCTTATGGCCAGGTTGCAAATTGTTGGGTCACTTCCGAATTTCAGATATTTTACCTGTGTTTGTTCTGATCACTTTCTATATATTATTAGAATAATAAAAGGGCCATGTTTATTTTTTTGCATGTTCACTCATTGAAGTTTCACTTCTAAGGTATTGAAGTGCTAATTGTGCAGCAATTGATTTGGAAAATGTATGTTTGTCCTATTGTAGTTGTTGATTGCAGATTGAATGATTAGGTAAGTTTTTGGTCACTAGTATTTGAAGAGAACCATATGTTGCTTATGATGATAAATTGAGGACTTGAAACGAAGGAATATAAAGGCTTCATTTGTCATCTTTTTGAATTCACTTCCTATATCCCCTGTTTTCTACTTCATACATGCATGGAGGCTGCATTGGAATCAAAATCATTTTACTTACCTCAATTCCTGACGAAAATGACTGGGAAACAAGACTTCTTCCACTTAATGCTGAATATTGAGAGTTTTCATTAAAGAGGGAAAAAAAAAGAAGAGTTAGGTGGCAAAAAAGCTAATCTAATTTCTTAATTTTTTGTTTTCCTGATATGTGTTGCATATTTGTGTTGTGACAGGTGGATGGTATGGATGTCTTTGCTGTGAAACAAGCGTGCAAGTTCGCAAAGGAATATGCCTTAAAGAATGGACCCATTGTGAGTGCACAAATTAAGTTTCCTACTAAGTTTGTATACATCTTATATAACTGTGTATGCCTTTCTCGCGAGCTCATGTATCTATTTACTTTCATACTCAGCCATTGTTTAACAGTTGCAGCAAGCTTCAAGCACACAATTGGAGCTAGAAAATAACAAAACATTTTCTAATCATCCCTAATTTTGGCATATTTATGGGGAAACAACTAATGGCTTTATCCTTTATCCTTTTATTATGTTCTTTTTTTTTGTAAGGGGAGTGGGTACCGTCTTTTTGTTTGCTTGTTTTGTTTTTCGGTATTATTGCTATTAAACCTTGAAAACTTGTTTGAAGATGCTTTTGAAACAGCCTTTTAAACTCTAAATGGACTATCTATTGGGAAACCCAAGATATAATAAATTGAACTTCAAATGAAATTTGAATTTTGTGAGGGAGGGCCCACACTGATTGGACTACAGTAAACTCTGAAGCATCTTAGGTCCAAGAATTGGTTGTGTATTCTTAATAAATATGAAAATGGTAGACAAAGATATTAGATCTATTTTGTATTCGACTTAGAAATTTTGTTTTATATTTTACATGCTTTATAATGCACTAAGAGGTTTTCTTTCCTACAATCTTTAGCCATCATTAGCCTGCAGTGCACATTTAGTTTTCTTAATTAATGAGTTGGTAAATAAAGAAGGCTAAATATCTTTAAATTAGGTTCATAGATAGAATGAAAATAGATGAGATTTAATTTATTTCTTAATACTCTGTTTAGTTCTTCGTTTTTTACAATTCGAACAACACTAATTTATTTGATTGACTCTGTCCAGATCCTGGAAATGGACACCTACAGGTATCACGGGCACTCCATGTCTGATCCTGGAAGCACATATCGTACACGTGATGAGATTAGTGGCATTAGACAGGTGGATATATTGTGAATATTCTCTCTTGCTGATTAAATGCTTAAATCCTCATGCCATTCTCTTTTCTACAGGAGCGTGATCCAATTGAAAGAATCAGAAAGCTGATACTAAATCATGATCTAGCCACCGAAAAGGAACTGAAGGTAACATAGTAATATATCTCTTCTTTAACTCGAGTATCTGCAGGGTTCTATTTTTCTGGTATCAGATTTCTTTTACTTTCCTTTATTACATTTTTATGGCCTTTGAATTCATGAAATTTTCTGTACTGATGTATAAATAGTTTGGCAATTTTTTGTTTATATTTATTATTATTTTATTTATGAAGAGTGAACTCGTGATAAGATATTGTACTGTTTTTCTCCTCTGATTCAGGATACCGAGAAAGAAGTAAGAAAAGAGGTAGACGCTGCTATTGCAAAAGCTAAGGTTAGAACAGGCACAGTGTCGCGTCTTGTTGAAATGGATCTAGAACAAGAATGATTTTTTTATTTTTTTAATCACGGCTTATATAAATCTGGCTTTGCAGGAGAGTTCTTTGCCCGATTCTTCAGAACTTTTTTCGAATATATATGTCAAAGGCGTGGGAGCTGAGGTATTTTTTTTTTCCATTTATTTTTTGGGGGACTCAAACAACAATTAGGTTTACTTGTGTGTTTTCTTAGTTCCAACTTTAAATGCTGACAATTGTCTCTGAACTACTTGGCTAACTCAGTTCAGCTTTAGTGTAGCATAAGCACTCTAACAATAGAATCACAACGGATGTGATCTGATTTTCAGGATCTGTTTTAATTAAACAAGATTCTCCTGGAACTTAGATATGTGAGATGTCGTCGGTTAAGTTGAAACATGAACTAGTAAAAATTGTGAAATATTGAAGCTAATGTGACATCAATCGCAGAGAATAAAAAGGAAGATCGTGATGTTCCTTTAATAATTATTCAAACTTTATTTTCTCTTCCCTTTTTATTTTCTTCTAATTAGATGAAATGAGATTCTGTTAGTTTTACGTCTTGCTTGGATGAAATAAAACCATATGGCCAAAATTGCAGCAGTAAATAGATCTGGATTTGATTTATTGAATAGATTATCAAACGAGGATCAGAGAAATTGTGTCGCACCTCGCTGTAGGTGATTCGGGAAAAAAAACAAAAAACTAAGAAAGTAGAAAAAAGAACCCCAAGGCTATGTTTGGACAAGGATTTGAAATACCATATTTGGATTCCAAATACTGAATACTCGTTTGTTCTAAGAATCAAAATTCAAATACCAAGCCAATAATTTCTGAAACCCAATACCTACTAGATATCTATTTTATTTACCATCTCTTTTCTCATTTCTCTCTCTTAAGTCACAGCATGCCCCTCTCTCCTTTTAAATTTAAATTAATACAAAATAACAACCCTACATCATCTGATTTAAGACTTATTTGACATCTATAGTAAAAATCAAATGATTCTCAATCCTACAACAAAGAAGGATCTATAATTTGCAGAATTGTCAATGCCCAAAGAGTTTGTATATCAAGATTCAGAATCACAAAGAATCCTAGTCCAAACATAAGAAATGAAGAAAAAAAACTAAAAATCCTAAAAAATGTAAAACCCCTAAAAATAATAAAATAAAAAACCTTAAAAAAACTGGAAGCCCTAAGAAAAACTGAACTAAATAAAAACTAAAATTTGGACTCTGCCTAACGGAGTACATTCCATTAGGCGTGTGTAATTTTGTTGACGTTAATGAGAGTTTGCTTAGCGTGATACGGTTAAATTGATTTAGTTTGTCCAAGAAGAACGTGCCTTGGAAACTGTTCATTCCACTTCTCATAGAGGGTCTTTGGGTTGGATGAGCTTATAACTTGTAAGATGTTATGAAGAGTTTATATTTCAAAATAGATGTTCTTCCTAACAGCCTCCATTCATTTGACTATTTCATTCACAAAATTACCATTACGAACATCATAAAAGCTCCATCATCCCTCAAACATAGGCCAAACACAACTTATCTTCAAAATAATGCTAACATCATATAAGCTCTAAAAACATCTTATAAATAGTGCTTATAAGATATTTATATTATTTTTTGGGTGGTAATTGTTTTTTATTTTTTCGCAGTCATTTGGAGCCGACAGGAAAGAGTTAAGAACTGTGCTTCCATGATGTTGGAACATCAAGAAACCTTTCAGGTGCCAGCTGCCATCGATGGACTAACATGTTACAAAAAAAAAATAGGACTTTAGACAATAAGAGCTGCTGCTGAGATTTTGATTTTGCTATTAAAAAAAAAAAAGAAAAAAGTTCTCAGTTTGTGGATATTAGGGAATTATCCTTCGCTTTATACCTTTTTGCTATACATCCGTGTCCGTAATGTTGTGTTTTTTTTGGTTTTGTTTTTTTTTTGCAGCCAAACTCAAATGTTTGTTACTAGTGTGAATTGGAAATGGTATTGTGTTGTTGAGGTGTATGCTATGCATGTATCATCCAACATCTTTGGATTGAAACCGATCATTCTTTGCTTGTATTATTTGTTATTTGCATAATTGGTCGTGCATGTTGGCCTTTCTTCGACTTTTGTCCGATTTTGAACTCTTATTTTTTGGCAAAATTTAACAAAAGTGTAAGTGGGCTGCAGAAACTGACAAAAATAACATGCTTATATATTTTAACACGTCTTCTCAGGTAAAATTAAAATGATAAGACTATTTATGAATAACAAAACACTGTAATAATTTTAACAGAATACTTTGGCTTATCTATTCCACTTCGAAATGATTTCTTTTTTTCTTCTGAAAATGGGATCGAACCTTACCAAAAGTGGACTTTTATTTCGGTTCTGTGATTTGTCTAAAATGAAAATTTCCTCAAACACAAGCATATTGTTTAAAGATATTTCGAATCCTAAAGCTCATTACCGTCTAATTGCGAGTCTCCCATAGAGGGGGAAAAAGGAGAGAAAACACAAATATAAATGTTCTTCTAGGCAAGTTAATTAATAATTGATCACAGTCGCATTGATTTAAAATAAATAATGGAAATTCAGTTTAATGATTTAAGATACACAATAGTGAATCAAAACCAAAAAAAAACTTTAATTACAACTAGAAAACGCGTTTAAAAATAATAGGGTGAATTCCCATGTACTCTCATATGTAAATTTAATATACCTAATACTCCTTTCAATGGCAAATCTATAACATGGGATGGATTGTCTAAGGATCTCTAAAAATTTCACCAACCCCGATATCAAACCAATAAGGTTTCTGTCATCCTATATAATTTCATGAGTAAGGTTTCGTCGTTGCCCCAATAGTTGTTCCGTCGTTTCGTATGTTGAGTGCACCTATAATTTGAAGTTGCTCTCGCAAAATGGCGATGAAGACAACGAAAATCCATATGTCAAGTAAGTATTGTTTTCTCATCAAAATTTTTTTTTTGAAGTAGTGCGGAATTGACAAATGAATTGTCGAAGGTAGTTTGTAATTTGGGTAGATATTATGTAATTACTTTGTATTAAGCAATACGAAACTACGAACTATCCACCGTGAATGATCAATTTGAAAATTCCCAACTATGAATTTGGAGATTACAAACTTCACATTTCTTAAATTTTCCAGATAACCCAACTATGAATTTGGAACTTTAAAATTATTACAAATGCCAAACTATGAAGAAATTACGAACTGCCCAATTTTCAAATTACAAACTGCACAATCTTAAAACTCACAACTAATAAGTTATATTGTTTCTTGTTTGTTCAAGTATGGACTCCGTCGAGTTAGAAACTGGATAGTTTGTAATATGAGTGTGTAGTATGTTGTCTTCTTTTATTCAATTTTGGATTGTGTCGAGTTTCAAATTGGGTAGTTTGTATATTTTGCGAGTAGTATTGTTTTTTGTTCGTTCAAGTCTGGATTTCGTCAAGTTTCAAAATTTGTAGTTTAGAATGAGTGGGTAGTATGTTTTCCTCTTTTGTTCAAGTATGAGTTTCCCATATTTTTTTACTGCTTCCCTCTAATCCTGATGGTGGTAAAGACTGAGACCAAGTATGTTTTCCTCTTATCTTAGAACTTTATTTTTTTCAGGTAGTTTGAGTCGAACAGTGTTTAAATTGGGTGGGTTCGTTTTTTTTTATTCCCAATTATTTGTGAATTTCTTCAAATATTATGGTAGTTTGTGAATTGGGTAGATTAGGACCTGTATTCTTATTGGTGGGTAGTTTATATATTTTGCTTTTGAATTATCAAGTTTGTAATTTTTGGGTGAGTAGTTTGGTTCGTGATACTATTCAATTGTTAAGGAAATCAATATTAGCTGTATAGGTAGTTTTGTTAGTTTTGAAATTGAACAAGCAAGTTTCTAATTTATGGGTTAGTAGTGTAGTTTCATCTCTTGTTCAGATGTGTATATCATTGATTTTGTAGATGTTTAGTTTATAATTTGGTTAGGTGGTTTCTTTTTCAATTTAGTTCAATTTTGCATTCAGTCTTCGACGTAGGGTAGTTTGTTGTTTTTAGGGTCGGTGGGTTGGTTTCTTATCTTGGTAAATTGTGGATCTCGTTAGGTGTTGACCAGGTCAGTTTGTTTTTGTATGAGTAGAATTTTTTTGTTCAATTCCACATTCATCCAGCTCACATATAGGGTAGTTTGTTATTTTTGTGTTGAGTAGTTTGGTTTCTTATATTGTTCAATTGAGTGGGTAATTTGTTTCTCATCTTGTTAAATTGTGGATTCATCGAGTGTTAGGTTGGTTTGCGGTCCATAATTTCCATAGTGATTTCCTCTAATTGAAACTACTTAAATTCGTTTTGAATAAAGGTATCCAGGGATATGCTGAGTCAGAGCATAAAAACAGAGAAAAAATGGAACTACGGATAAAGGAAAAAGATAGAAGCTTGCAGAAAAATGATGTGAATGATCATGAGAAGTTAAAGGATGGATGATTGCAGCTCGTATTCTGTTTTTAAATAACACTTTTTCCCTCGAAGATATATGATGTTGTTCCATAATGTAGAGCTCATTAGCGATTGATGTGTGACTCTGAGTAGTGTGGTAAAATGTCTTGGTCAAATACTGGAAGTATTGGTGGGGGTTTCGTATTATGTTTTCATTTCCCACAATTTTGATTAAAATTGATTGAGAACTTGCTTATACTCTGAAACAGTTTTGATATTGCAAAAGTCTGTCAAATCTTAACTACTTTGGACCATTTGTTATAATTCCATGTTATGGTTCTTAATCCTATTATTGGTAATTTGATCAATACCACTATTTAACAAATTTGTACTACCGTGTGAGAACGTGATCAATTGATATTTTGTCATTCTAGATTACTCTATAATTTAGCTACTTAGTAATTATGAGGTATATGATCAATCTCAATACTAATTTGGACCACTATTAGATGCTATGTATTTTCATACTACTTTGTACCAGGATTGTATCACTTTTAAACCGGATCTCATTAATTTGACGCTTCTCTAAATCGCATGCTTCAGAATTCGAAACTACAATATGCAAGAGTGATGCTATTAAAATGATAATGCAATACTACTTTGCACCACAACTATGTACTGTGTAATGATAATTGCAGTATATTATGCACCACTATTAAATACTTAGATGTTACTATAGGAGAACATGATCTATTTGTGGGTAGGATAACAATTTCGAACTACTATGTTCCAGAAGTTGATAATGTTCAACTAGTTGGAATCATACTTGGTGAATCGATCCTACTATAGGCGAAAGTGGCCCGAACAAATTGAAATGACCACGTACGGGGAGTTCTAAACTACTACGTGCTACTATTAACAAGAGCAAGACCTGGCCATAATTTGTAATTCCAAACAACTCTGAACAATGGGTAGATAATTCGAAATTACTTTATGGCATGATTGTTAATTTTGTATTGCTCCAGGCGAATTCAATATTTAAAGTGATCAGAATAAAACGATATTATCATGTGGTGCAACAATGAAATTACTCAAGACCACATATTTTAAAGACAATTCAAAACTTCTCAGAACATTAATAAGATAATAAAAAAAATACTTAATGTCATGATTGGTGATTTTGTACTACTATAGGTAAAAGTGATTCGGTTTGAACGAGATTTCGATACTACTCTGATCCATATGATGATAATTCCAGACTACTCTGTACTAGGAATTCGAAACTACCATGTGCTACTATTAGAAAGATCAAGGGATGGTCATAATTTGTATTTTGAAACAACTCTGAACCATGGGTAAATAATTCAAAACTACTATGCGGCATGGTTGTTAATTATGTACTGCTCAAGGCGAATTCAATACTGAACGTGATCAAAATAAAATGATATTATCCTATGGTAGAATGACGAAACTACTTGGGACCACATATAGTAAAACAATTCCAGACTACTTAGTGTTATGATTGGTAATCATGTACTACTATAGGCATAAGTGATTCGATTTCAACGAGAATCCAATTCTTCTCTAAGCTATATGCTAGTAATTACAGACTAGTTTGAACCGAACAACTGAAAATCTATATACTATTGTGCGAGAACGTGATCAAAATAACTACAAGCTACTTCATATAACGGATTGAACGTAGGAAAAGATTCACAACCGTTGGGAGCAAATATTAAATAATTCAATACTCCTTGTCAAAATATTCCAACAAACAAGAATATTTCCAAACTAGAAACACAATGTATCATTGTGTCGATGAAGAAAAAAACATTTTTATTTGGAAATCAAGTGCAAGAGTGATGTCAAGAAAAAGTAGACGTCATATTCATGAGTGGTGCACGCTAAATCATGCAAACATGGCAACTCACAAAATCGCCATTGTCTGTATTTGCAGGTGCTTTCATTGAGTTTCATCTCCACCGGTGGGTTGCTGTGCACTTCAAAAAATGACTCTGACGACTTAGTAACCAACCACAACCTTGCTTGATCAATGAGTAATTGAAGCTTCTTGATAATTGAAGGCATAAATCAGTAGTCTATGCTCTGCACATGTTTTTCCTTGCTACAGGAAGCAACAACAACAAAAAAAAAAAGTGTCTGATACCATAATATTTCGAAAAAAGTAACCAGTCTAGTTTGTTATTATGAATATACTTCAGAAAATAAAATTGAGCATTTTGTTTTCAAATAATATTTAATAATTACTCACCACATATTTGCCTCATAAGTTTGCAATTTAGTTTATTCTCTACGAATTGAGACTGTGAAAAAAATGATATTTTCTAAGTTGTAATAAATTAGTTCATAATTCATAAAAGTCAAAGCTTATAATTCAGAAAAGGATGGATACTCTACTAGAAAACACAAATTCAGTGAAAAGTCAATTAAAAAAAATGCTTGGACAGAAAATTGTAGTTTATAATTCACAAAAGATGAAAATTTGCTAGGAAAGATGCTTGAAAGTCAATTATAAATCTCTTATAATCTGCCACATTCATAAACGGATGTTAATATGCCATAAAACACATAGAATAAAAAAAAATCAATGAAAATGCTTTAACAATAGTCGCAGTTTATAATCAATACCATGAAAATCAATGAAAACTCACTTGCTTGTATTGGTGCTCGGGAACTTGTAAAATCCAATTTTATGTGAGATCCCGAATTGACGCTTAAATAAAAAAGAACAAAAATTGGAGAGAGCGTGAAAAATCACGAATCGATGCCGTGAAAAATTACAGAACATGAATGAATTGTGTCTGTTTTGCTTTCCATGAATAATCTAGATGTTGGCGTAAATCATGCTAGTTTAAATGAAGATCGTTGGGTCTATTTTCTTTCCAGTTGGGGGCATATATGTCAATCCCATAAGTGATGGATTTGGGCGACAAAGGATAAGAAAAAGATGCAAAATAAGGGTGTTCATCTCTGATTTCTCGAGCATATGTCACAAGTTTGAACTTTTTGATCGAACAATACAACGTTGTTCGAATAAAAAATTGAACAAGCCTTAAAGGGGGCGTTCAAATCAATTTTTCGAACATGTGTTTTGTGTACGAATCAATTTTTCGCAGTTGTATTTTGTGTTCGAATTGATTTTTTAAACATATATTTTGTGTTCGAAAGTTTGTTTCGAATGACTTTTTTCAAGACATTTTTTTCTTTTTTTTCTTTCTTCAATGGCACAGCGGCGGCAGCGTATTTCTGTGTGCATATTTTGTTTATGTTTTTTAATAGACGGCGGCCATGACAGTGGCGGCGGTGATGGACGACGGCTGGAGTGGTGGTGGAGAGTTAAAGGAGATGAAGTAGATAATATTGATATTTTTGTGATAACAATTTTAGTAGGGTGAACTAATTAATAAAACGAGGTGCGTATATCCACGCTTTTTGTTTTAAATTTGCTCATGTTGACCAAATCGTGACTTGAGTATTTTAAGTTATTATATTACATTAATAAATTAATAATATTACACTTACATCGAATGAATTTACACCATTCATTTCAATTCGCTCCGTGCATCGCACTAGTTTTTATTAATACTGTTGATAAAATGTATAAATTGAATTTCTGAACTTATATTCATATGTTTTCAACTTAATTAACTAATATAATATATTAAGATTATTTAATATCTATTTTATTTCAAAACTGATAGGTAACTCTTACTAACAGTCTATCATAACTACTATAAAATAGTAATTTAGTTAATATCAAGTGTTAAAAAATATATATTCTTTTTAAATTTAGATTTTATTGAAAATATATAAAAATATCTATAATTTATTTCTCATTATTAATGTTCTATGTTAAGATATCTTTGTCCAAATAAATAATAATAAAAATGGTATCGTCCAAATATTACATTAGGCCAGACAACTTAAGCGCCTTAGGTGAGCGAAAATCAAACTGGCTATAAAAGTTTATAAGTATTCTTAAGCGTAATATATCATAGTTTTATAAATTTATTCAAATGGTATTTGAGTTTAATTGATTGTGTTCACGTTTAAAAAAAATACATGAATTTGACTTTGTTTATAATTTAACAAGATATTAAAATTTTGATGAATTAATATTCTATCAATATGTTTTTGTTATCAGTCTGTACAAATATAATTGCAAATTGCTCGTCATTGTAAATTTTGAGCAAATGAAGGATATGGTTATAAAAATAATAATAATATGGATGAATGGTGAAGTACAATTATTAGACAATAACTTTATAATTGTATCATTGAAATAACTATGAATGTAACATAATTTATTATTGAAATTATATTAAATTTAATTTTATAAGAAGTTGTTTTGCTATATAATAACCTTATAATATATCCAGTATTAAAAACATCATTTTTAACAATATTTTAAATATATAAATATTAGTAATTTATTTTTCATTATTAACACCATTCGTTGCAAACTCAGTATATTATAATTTAAAAAAAATATTAGGTTCAATTTAGTATCTTGTACTGATGTCTAATCACTACTTATTAATTATTATTATAACTAATTATATGTTTTAATGTTAAGATTATATTT
>BMAC01000248.1:282592-296722 GCA_014905375.1 Phtheirospermum japonicum | reverse complement strand
CTCTCTCTCTCTCAAACACACACACACACACACACATATATATATATTCTCAAATCGTATTTTATACCAATGTCTAATCACTATTTATTGATTATTATTATTATTAACTAATTTTATGTTTTAATATTTAGATTAAATTTATTAATAATTTTATTTACATATTTATAAAAAATTCTAAAGTTGTCATATTCTCAATATGTGCCTTGTACCGATGTCAAATAACTATTTATAAAATTTCATTATTAAAATTTTAAATTAGATTCGTTAATATTTGTTAGTATGTACTTAGAAAATTTTAAAAGATTATATATTTCCTACCTTAATCGCATTGTATCGGTTTCAAATCACTATTTTTTATTATTATTATCAATTTATTTTATATTTTAATATTTGGATTTAATTTATTAATAATTCTATTCACATACTTATAAAATCCAAAAGATATCATATTTTATTAGAAATTAATATTTCAAATCAAATATTTAAATTATATGACTAGACATGAATTAGTATTATATACAAAAATTCAATTAATCAGCACAATTAAAGTATATAGAGAGATTTTTTTGTATGATTAGAAAAATTAATTATTACATACACACTTTTTTGTTCATATTCAATACAAATCAATAAATTCTTAATGAATTAGTACATTATGTTAATTGAAAATCTATTTTATTTTATTTTATGCTGATTTCAAAATATTTTATAAAATCTTATACTTTTTGAATTTTTCTTATTTAAAATATTGAATAGTTTTTTTAGAATTAATAAAACTCCTTCCGTCTCAAAAAGATAAACTTGTTATTTTGGGTGACACAAAATGATGAACTTGTTATTAAACTTATTTTTTTTCTATACATATCCATATAAGTATCACACTATACCACTTACTTTGATGAATTTTAAGAAAACTGAGTAACAATGAATAAACAATTATTTAACTTTAGGGTTATATATGGAAAGAAAATACTTTAACTATATTATAACCAATATTCTCTTAAACTGTGTTAAATAAATTTAAGCCTATCTTTTTGGGAGTGGTAGGAGTACATTTTTTATTTATCTGAATTTCATAATTTTTTATATTTACTTTATAATATTCCTGAGCTTTTTTTTTTGTTTGTTTTTTTGTTCACAGATTTATTAAATATATTTTTTTTAATTATTTTTTTATTCAATTTTAAAATGTTTTGAGATTTATATTCTATACTTTGAAATATATGTGATTTTATTGAGTTATATTTTGTTACTTAATTTATTTAATAATTATTTATAATAAGAATATACATTTTTTTAATATTTCTATACTTTAATAATTATTTATTGATTTTTATTAAAAAAATGAATTAAACTCAATTTATTATACTTAGATTATTAAGATTTTATTATTTGAAACAGACTATAATTATAACACAATTTATTTATAATACTCAACTTAAATATCAATTGTCAAGAAAATAAAATAAAAAACTAATTTATATTTTTATTAAATGTTAGTAGTTTATATGTCGTTATTATGGTTAATTTATGTAACATAAACTTTACTATATTAAATGTTCTTAATTATATTACCAATATCTTGGAGAGACTGTCAATACTATTCATTCTTTTTGAGAGGTCGTCTATCTTTGCATTCACTTTTACAAGTCCCTCTCTATTAATGAGCGTTTCAGTCACTTGATTTTGTTGCCACACCAACAATTGATCATCTGGCTTAACCGGATTTGACGTTTGCACCTTTGTAGGCGGTGGTGGTGGAGGAAGGTACCGTGGGTCGGTCTGTGGCTTCATCGGCGCATAATGTGGGTTCTCAGGACCCCAATTGAAAAAAGGAGAATCACGCTGTGCCTGAAATTGGTTTGTGGGTTTCTTCCCAGAATTGTTCTGTTGGAAATTTTGCACGGCGTTGACCTCTATGTTCGATTCATKGTCAAAAGTCACCGAACACGCATTCGCTCCATGTCCAAATGCTCCACAAATTCCACATGTATCTTGTGAAGGTTGCGATTGTTGCTTCATCATCATGTTCGTCAACAACTCCACTTGCTTTGTAAGTTTATCGATCTTGTCATCCTCCGCTCGCGCAACTGAAACCTCATTCACTCTAAGTTTTCGAGGCCTTGAACTTGTTTGCCTCGACTTGTCACTTATTAATTCAAAAAAAGATCTCGTGCTTCTTCTGAGGTTAAGCCCCCAAAATATCCTGCTCGTGTTTCCACTTGTTGCTTGAAGTTTGGCAATAATCCTTCATAAAAGTAATTGTTGACCATTTCGTCATTGTTACCATGCTGTGGACATGCATTTAGGAGCTCCTTGAAACGATCCCATACCTCGTGAAACAATTCGCCATCCAATTGCTCGAAGTTGGAAATTTCCCTCCTCAACTTTGTCGTCGTTTGGGCTGAGTAAAATCTTCCCACAAATTTCTTGTAAACCATCTCCCAATTTGTTAAGGAATTAGGTTGCAATTGATTAAACCATCGTTTCGCTTTATCTTTCAGGGTACTAGGGAAGTATCTCATTCTAAGCTGTCCTTCACTGAGTCCGCGATCTTGAATTCCAGAGAGTGCTATGTAAAATTCTCGAACGAACTCGAGTGGGTCTTCATTCGGCAAACCATAGAAAGAAGGTAGTCTATTCAAATCGTCGGCCCTCAAACTGTAGTTTTTAGCCGCTTGGCCTAAAACAATTGCTGAGCTATATGGTCTAATGGTTGGGCATGCGAGGTCACCTTCCCTTCGGACGTGTTGATATCGAGGAGCACGTCTTCCTCCAAAGTTGGCACGACCTCTCAAGTCCTCCCTATCCTCATAGTACTCATCATCTTCGTTGAAGTCATCATTCTCGTACCCGTTCTCGTATTCATCTTCCATCATACCATCGTTTTGCCAATTATATTGTCGTCCCCCTCGTCTATCATGAAAACGGTTCGGTGCTCGCTCCTGATTTAAATCCTCATTGTGTTGTTGGGCCCTGCCGACGCGTCCTGCAGAGCGCTGCCGAGACCTGCCGAGCCACGCCGGGCGCCTGCCGAGTCTGTCGGGCGCTGCCGATCACTGCGCGCCATGCCTGCCGAGCCCGCTGAGACCTGCCGACCACGTCTGCCGAGTGCTGCCGACAGCTGCCGGGCGCTGTCGGCCGAGCCCGTCGAGCGCTGCGCGCGCCGGCCGAGCTGCACGCGTCGACGCCGAGCCATGCGCGCGTCAATCGACGCCCGATCGACGTGACGGCCCAGAATCGTAATTTTTAGGGTTTCTTGTGCGCCAAGTCATAAAATAACTATATATACCCTTCATACCTCGGTTTTATCAGACATCCACGACCCAAAACACCTATCTAGGGTTAAGAAACATATTTCCAACACCCTCTAATATATTTTCAAGATCTACGTCGAAGATTCAAGACTCGAAGCACAGAGACGAAGACGTTCGTTCAAGCTCCGATTTTATCGACCAAGATCAACCGTTCGTAGTCCGTATCTATAGCAATCCTTCAGCACTTTTTAGTCAATAATAAGTTTTCTAAACTCTAGTTATTTTTCTTAGATTAATTGTTAGTTAATTCATATTTTTAAGTATTTATTGCTTTTCGTTTGATAATTAGAATCTTTGAACGTTGAATCGCTGAGCTTGGACCTTGAGATTTTTAGTTTTATTATTAATATAGTTGCTGCGTTTTCTTATTGTTCATGCTTGGTGATGAGATTTGTTCATGTTATTTTAATTATTGCTTAGTTTGGATAAATAGTTGATAATCGGTTTACGTTATGCGATTGCTTGAGGATTTTGATATTGATCTTATTCTTGAGAAATCATATGCTTAATTTAGTTCGTAGTAGTTTGATCCATGCTAGGTAATTTTAGTTAATTAATTGATATTTAATTCATGCTATGCAATTGCTTGGGAATTTTAGAATTAATTTCGTTCTTGAGACTTCATATGCTTGATATTCGTAGTAAGAGTTCAATTCATGCTAGTTGGTCAATTAGTTTAGTTTAATATTAAACTAAACTAATTGACCAACTAGCATGAATTGAACTATTACTACGAATATCAAGCATATGAAGTCTCAAGAACGAAATTAATTCTAAAATTCCCAAGCAATTGCATAGCATGAATTAAATATCAATTAATTAACTAAAATTACCTAGCATGGATCAAACTACTACGAACTAAATTAAGCATATGATTTCTCAAGAATAAGATCAATATCAAAATCCTCAAGCAATCGCATAACGTAAACCGATTATCAACTATTTATCCAAACTAAGCAATAATTAAACTAACATGAACAAATCTCATCACCAAGCATGAACAATAAGAAAACGCAGCAACTATATTAATAATAAAACTAAAAATCTCAAGGTCCAAGCTCAGCGATTCAACGTTCAACGATTCTAATTATCAAACGAAAAGCAATAAATACTTAAAAATATGAATTAACTAACAATTAATCTAAGAAAAATAACTAGAGTTTAGAAAACTTATTATTGACTAAAAAGTGCTGAAGGATTGCTATAGATACGGACTACGAACGGTTGATCTTGGTCGATAAAATCGGAGCTTGAACGAACGTCTTCGTCTCTGTGCTTCGAGTCTTGAATCTTCGACGTAGATCTTGAAAATATATTAGAGGGTGTTGGAAATATGTTTCTTAACCCTAGATAGGTGTTTTGGGTCGTGGATGTCTGATAAAACCGAGGTATGAAGGGTATATATAGTTATTTTATGACTTGGCGCACAAGAAACCCTAAAAATTACGATTCTGGGCCGTCACGTCGATCGGGCGTCGATTGACGCGCGCATGGCTCGGCGTCGACGCGTGCAGCTCGGCCGGCGCGCGCAGCGCTCGACGGGCTCGGCCGACAGCGCCCGGCAGCTGTCGGCAGCACTCGGCAGACGTGGTCGGCAGGTCTCAGCGGGCTCGGCAGGCATGGCGCGCAGTGATCGGCAGCGCCCGACAGACTCGGCAGGCGCCCGGCGTGGCTCGGCAGGTCTCGGCAGCGCTCTGCAGGACGCGTCGGCAGGGCGTCAGTCGACGCACCTTGGGTCGACGCTACAGAGAGTTGTGGTCGGCCAGGACTTTCTAGAACGGTTACAGGTAAAAATCCGTTATAGAAAGTCTGACAGTTCTAAATTCTTCAAACCTTGCCCCGTTTTCGCCTAAACTCCAATCGTTGGCCCAACCTTGACTACGTCCAAACCTAAATACCTCAAAACACTTAAAATAAACATAAAATTAAATAATTATAATAAAATAGTTGGAGATAAGAAAATACGAAAATAAGCTCATTTTATCCAACTTATAACAAAAACAATAATATATACTAAATAAAATACTAACTTAAATCAAGACAAATACACGTTAATCATAACTCTATTAACATCAAGTTTTAAAAATATAACTATAAACAATGTTTTACTAAATATGTAAATATTAATAGTTTATTTTATTGTTAATAATGTTTACAAAGTACCATCATAAACTCAATATATAGTAATTTAAAATCAATTACGTTTAATTTAGTATAATTCATAATTTATATGATTATTTTGGAGTTTATATAACCGCATATTTTAATACTATATGTGTGTGTGTGTGTGTGTCATACCTATGTACTAAATGAAAATATTCATATCCTACGTGCCTGCTTAGGAAGCATCGGTTGTTGACGTATAATTTTCTGGTGGTGTGAATGCTTACTTGGCGAATTTTGGAGACTTAAAACTTACTAAAATATAAGATTTATAATATTTACCTAATTATATATATTTACTTTTATATATTTTTTCAAACTTAATGTCTTCATTTTATTGTATTTGCCTATTTATTATTTTCCTTTAATTATATTTTGTCTAATTCAAATTTTTCTTTCATTCAAATTTTTCTTTCATTCTTCTAATACAAAAATATAAATATTAATAAAATTGACTAGACAGCGGTACAATACAATACATGTTGATAATATGGTATCTTTTGAATTTTTCTAAGCAACTAAAATAATTAACGAACTTAATATAAAAAATAAACATATAAAAGTACTTCCTAATGTAATAATTATTATTAATAAAGGATATTAGACACAGGTTGAGAACGTGATAACTTTTGAATTTCTAAGTATGTTAATAAGATTAATAACGAATTAAATTTAAATTTAATGGTGCGTGCGCAACTGATAATTTGGGATGAAGCTCCCATGATGCACATGCATTGTTTTGAAGCATTAGACAAAATATTGAAAGATATTATGGGATTTAAGAATCCAAATGCTAAAGATATTCCCTTCGGAGGTAAAACTGTTGTACTTGGTGGAGATTTTCGACAAATTCTTCTGGTGATTTCTAAAGGTACTAGGCCAGATATAGTACATGCAAACATAAATTTTTCCCACTTATGGAGTCACTGTAAGGTTCTAAGACTGACAAAGAATATGAGGCTTCAAAATCTCAGCTCAGAGCCTGATTCGAATGAATTAAAAGAGTTTTCTCAATGGATAAATAGCATTGGAGATGGGACGGTTGGAAGATCAAATGATGGCATCGTTGAAATCGACATCCCATAGGATTTATTGTTGTTAGATGATGGTGACCCTATTGCATCGATTGTGGCCAGCACTTATCCGCAATTTAGAACGAATGCTGAATGTTCTGTTTATTTGGAGGGCCGAGCTATTCTTGCACCAACACTTGATGTGGTCAATTTAATCAATGAGTATATGACTTCATTGAATGAAGGGGAGTGTAAGGTATATTTGAGCTCAGATAGTGCGTGCAAATCAGATGCAAATGTTGACATTTTGCAAGACGTCCATTCAACTGAGTTTTTGAACACAATCAAGTGTTTTGGGTTGCCGAATCATGAGTTACGATTGAAGGTTGGTACTCCAATCATGTTGTTGAGAAATATTGATCATTCACTTAGTTTGTGCAATGGAACTAGATTGGTAGTTACGAAACTAGGTGATCATATTTTGGAGGCAACAATTCTTCAAGGAAGTAACGCGGGTGAATTAGTACTCATCTCACGAATGACCGTAACACCATCGGATCCCAGGTTGCCGTTTAAGTTTCAAAGAAGGCAATTTCCGGTTATTCTGTCGTATGCAATGACAATTAATAAAAGTTAAGTACAATCCCTATCCCACGTTGGACTTTTCTTGAAAAATCCTGTTTTCAGTCATGGTCAACTGTATGTTGCGATATCAAGGGTCACGAACCGAAAAGGTTTAAAAATCTTGATTTGCGATGATGAAAATAAACGTAGGAAAAAAACTACGAATGTTGTGTACAAGGAAGTATTTCATAATTTGTAAATTATAAGAATTTGATTAATAATAGTTTTGCGAACCATGTTCTGTATAATGTTTAATTCTTCAGTTTCTTATATTTATTATTTTACTACTTATCTTATTTTGCTTTTGTTTAAATTAGTATAACCACTTATTTATTAATACTATTTACTTAAAAATAATATTAAATATTTGACAAATTAAACATTATAATTATTTCTCCGTGCAACGCACGGGTGTAATACTAGTAATAGTTAAGAAATAGTGATTAGACATCGATAGTTGAGAATACGATATCTTTTAATTTTTTATATTTAAAAACTATTTAATTATTATAAATATATTTTTATATTTTTCTTTTGATTAATCCTGTGTAACACACTGGTGTTAAACTAGTGTGTGTGTGTGTGTATAACAGGTTAATTGTTAGCCATATTTTTTATTTACTATAGTTATATAAAAAAAAATGTAACATAAGTAAGTTAAAGATTTCTTTTATTCAATAATAAAATCACCAACTTTAAAACAATCTATTTAAATTATTAATTTCATATTTAATTCATGTTAAAGTTTACCATACATATCATATGTTATTTTAAGAAAATATATAGTTAGTTGGATATAAAATTTAGATTTATTACTATTACTTAGTTTATATATTATAATAAAGTGTGAAATGTAATCGGATATTACTTACCTTATAAAAATATTATTCCTCAAGTTGCTCCATATAGAATCACCTTTATTTTTTTTTATTGTGGCTTATAATCAGTTTTTATTACATTAATTGCTACTGTTAATTATTTACATAAATTAAATTTAAGGCAATATGACAAAAAAGAAATTCTCTCTCCTTCCCCATTTCATGTTCTTCTGAGCTATCATTTTCTCCAAAATTCAACCATTCCCACCTCCACCAGTCACCCAAATTTCATATCCGTATTTCTTGACAACAAATCATTAGGGTTAAAACTTGCAATAAATTTTGTGAAATTAATGTAATGGTTTCAACAAAAAAGGATTATTCAAAAATTTATTCACTTTATTCATCTATATGTGAAAGCAAAGGGATTTTGATATCTTCATAAGTGAAGTCAACTAACAGAAAACAATGAATATTGCTTGTAGTTTATTGAAATTTAATGGTGTTGTTAATAATATAATAAACGATTCTTAAAAACTATACAAGAAACACAATAGATGTTGAAATTTGACGGTCCATCTCCAATGGATATGTAGTTAAACGTATCACGTTTAGAAATTATCACTTAAAATATTACAAGTTGTGTATAAAGTATTACAAATTGAAATAAAAGTACCACAATTTCAAGTGATATTATCACTTAAATATATTAAGTTATGTATAAATGTATTGCAACTGGCCGTAAGAATTTTTTTACAATGACAGCTAAAAGTATCACAATTTTAATTAATAGTATAACGTAATATAGTCGTATATGCAAGTATTACAATTACAGTGAAAGTATCACAAATTGAGATAAAAGTATCACAATACTATTTTGGTAAAATATTAATTTTTATGATATCTTAGTTGAGTTTGTGAGACTTATACTACAGTTTGTAATACATTTATTATAGTTTGTTATATTCATAAAAGACTATTGTATGATATATTATTATACAAAATTGTGATATTCTTACGTAAAGTTATAATACCTAGATGAGTTTTGATACTTGTATTGCAATTTATAATCTATTTATACATGAACTCTTAATTGAAGTTGTGATACGTTTAGGCACTGTTTGATAATCGGATTAGGCGGCGCTAGGCGGCCCTCCACCACCTGTGATTTTTTCTAGGCGTCTAGGCGCCGATTTTTTATTTTGCACACACACACACACACACACACACACACACACACACACACATATATATATATATATATTGTAATTTGATATTTGGTGTGTTCATTTGTAAGTGAAGATGATGCAAAAGTTCGAGAAATTGATCACTCTTCCTATTAGAAGTTAGAAATACTTATATCTAATAATATAGAAAAGCGAAAATTGTTTTTTGAATCTATTATATTGTCCACTTTCCAAAAAAGGACCATGATAATATTCAGTATCAAAACACCAACACTAGGTTGATAAAATTATCAAAAAAATGTACAAAATTATCCCGATCGGGATTTTTTTGCTGATGTGGCGTGATTCAATACTTTCTTATCATTTTTATATAATCTTAAACATTAATTGAAGAAAAAAACCTGAGAAAGAAATTCATTTTGATCTATTATATTGGTCACATTTCAAAAAAGGTACGTGACATTTACCATCGTCAAACCACATCTGCTAAGTTGACCAATTTATCAAGAAAAAAGTCCAAAAAAGCTTGATAGGGGCATTTTCCTAACGTGGCATTATTCTATATTTTCTTATTATTTCCCTTAATTTTAAATATTAAATTGAAGACAAAATCCTATTTGACCTTCATTCTTTCTCCGTGAATCAAATTAATATATTTTATTAAATAAAAAATTTTGAAAAAAGTAATAAATATAAAAATATAAAGTAGATCTTACAAAATTATAAAATAAATATAATTTTTTTTTATTTTTTTATTATTAATATGATTGTTATTAATAAAAAATAATAAAATTAGAAATAGATATAAAAATATAAATAAAATTTAAAATTTATTCAAAACATAGGTATTTATATGAATAAATCTAATATTATTCATTTAAAATTTTATACATGTTTTATAATTTATTTATAGTTTTATATTTATATCTAATTTTATTAGCTATTTTTTTTTGTTAATAATCATTTTCTAATATAAATTTCTATATTTATTCTATAATTTCTTAATATTTATTTTATGATTTTATATTAATCTCATATTTTTAGTAATTATTTATTAATTCAAATTTTATTGATTAGATTAAAGGAAAAAAGAAAAGAAAAATAGAAAAGAAAAGGGAGGGCAAAACATATTTGCAATGTTTATAATTATAAGAAAAAAGAGTTATTGTTTTTTGCCCCCCAAACTATTGCGTTTTTCATAGTTTACCATACAAACCATTATTTGGGACAAACCGTCACAGACTATGCGCAATTTGTAGTTGTCCCGTGGACCGGAATATTTGTGGTTTTGTAATCAAAACCGAATGACATGGCACAGTCCGAATGCGCCACGTCATCCGGTTTTGGTCACAAAACTAAAAAAAATCTGGTATAGGGGGGCAAACTGCAATCACGCATAGTTCATATGGTGGTTCGTCACAAATAATTATTTGTACGGTAAACTGTGAAAATATAATAATTTGGGGGGTAGAAAATAATTAATCATAAGAAAAATGATAGGAAAATATAGCACCACGACACGTCGGCAAAAATCTCGATCAAACTTTTTTTGGATATTTCTTGATCAATTGACCATCTTAGTGGACGTGGTTTGAAGATGACCAATGTCACGTATCTTTCTTGAAATGTGGTAAATATATTGGACCAAAATGTATTTATTTATCAGGTTTTTTTTTCTTCAATCAATATTTAAAATTAAATAAAATTGATAAAAAAAAAAGTATTGAATCATGCCACGTCAGCAAAAAAGCCCGATTGGGATAATTTTGTACCTTTTTTGATAATTTTATCAACTTAGTGTGGGTATTTTGATATTGGACAATATCATGGTCCTTTTTGAAAAGATGGTAATATAATAGACTAAAAAATTAATTTTCTCTACTGTGATAAGTGTTTAATGTGACCCAAAGCTAAAATCAATAAGAATTTTTTGATGCTTTTTTCATGACTTATGATACTTTAAGCCGATATTACGATAATGTAATAATATTTTATGATACTCAAACACATATAGTAGAAATATGAAATAAATATAAAATAATATTTTCTACATTAACTATATTTTGTATTACTTTAATTACATTTGGTTATACTTCAAATACATTCTATTATATTCTTATATAAACATAATGTGCATTATACTAATACCTAAACTTGTGTTACTTTTAGTTGGGGTAGTAATACTTATATTGTTATTTATAATTTTATATACAAATATAATATGCACGTTGTTTTATGTAATTGTGATATATATGAAGTTGTAAAACTTTTAGATTTTAGAATACATTAAAAATATAAAATAGTCAGATTAATCCACTTAGTGGTTCTAACCAAGCAGCACGCAAAGTTTGATTAATTCATATGGCTAAAATCACAAGAGTCCAATAAATGAAAATAAAATTATTTTATTTTACAAGTCAAAAGGCGAAAACTATTGAATCACAATAGTCATATGGCTCATTTTCCTCTATCGTCGGCAGTGTACCCTCAGTACCGATAATCCAACAAATCCCAACAACCCAAAAGTTTCTCCGCAATAAATTCGGATTTTTTTTTTATTTTATAGTAAGGGTTAAGGTGTGTGCGACAAATAAGTATGATAGAAAGTGATTTCATAGTACGAGACTGATTTCATAAACGTATTTATTTCAAAAAAATATTAGTCTCTTTTTTACTATAAATATAATGAACCATATTTCACATGACATATGCATATATTATATATTACATAAATAAACCAAATTAATAGATTTTAGTTTTATCTGGTTACATTAATAATATTTAGTTAAAATTTAGACTAATGATTTTGAGTATATTATACCTACTTACTTATTTTATCTCATCATAATTACTAAACAAGATATGAAAGATGTGCAATTATATGGATATGATATATTAATGATTTTGATTATTTAGTATCACATTTTTTGTTTATTTTACCTATAAATTCAAACAGCCCCAACCTATGATCTGCACCTTAAAAGTACCTTCAGAAAAAGCAAGAAAACTTTAAAATATGACGAGCACACTTCGTCTTGTGATTCTTCTATTTCTAATTCTACTTTGTGGAGGTATTCTTTTTCCCCACAATTCACAGTCTTTCAAATTATCATTTAGTTTTATTTGTTTTAATGTAAATATATCGCAGTTGTTTTAATATATATAATAACAATGACTTAGATCGACACCATTGAAATTTTCAAAAATTTCAAATTCAATCCCGGTGAACTTCGTAGGAGGTAAAGGTTAAAATAAGTTTTTGTGCGGACTTTCTATATTAAAAACTCCATCGTAATTATACTGTGAAGTGGAGTAAGAAATAAAATATCACTTTGAAATAGAGAATGTCACCAGTTATTATCTTTGATTAGTCTAATGCTAGAAGATATTACTTCTCTTTATTTTCTTACGAGTTTATAATTTTGTGGCAGGTGGAAATGGAGTTAGTGCAAGAGTTTGCTCGAAGCAAATTTCTGCAGGATCTGAAGTATGTACTATAGCGATTTGTACTCGACTTTGTAAACAACAAATAAAAGCACAACAAGTGGAAGGTCAATGCGTGGAAAGTGATACTTGTAAATGTATTTATCGTTGTCCGCCGTAGTACTTAGTTGTAAAACCACTTATGTGAGGAAAAGAATTCCGATTGTATAAGTGGAAATCAACCTCATTTCAAAATAATAATAAGATATCATATATTTTTCCTAATAAAGGTCATTTATCTTATAGTTGCAAAGACCATGAATTTCTAATTTTACAGAATAATGTTCCTTTTGAGCTTTTTGGAAAAAAAAATTAAGTAACATACAAATAAACTAATTTATCCTTCAATTTGCAATTATTGTTCCTACCAAGTTATCTATCCTTCCTCTCATACACATAATTATCACAAATATTAGTATTATTCCAATATGATATATTTCTGTTATAAGTAATTGATTTGATATGTTTTCAACTTTCCTATACAAGTAATTGAATTTAGTTATTTAATAGAGAATAATATCTTATGCGTACTAATTAAGGGCATCCATAGACAAAAATATCTTCAATTGTTTTACATAGTTTTTTCAGTTCACGTCTGAATTAAAAAACTTTTTTTTTCTTATTATAATTGAATTATATCACTTAAACTTATAGTTTTTTAGTTAATTAATAAACACATAATAAATATAAAAAAAGTTAGAATTAGGAATTGTAATATTAAATAGTATTATTTTCTATCCTGTTATAAATTTCATGGTTTTTTTATTGAATTATCTTTGATAATCAAATAAACAATGTTTATTTTTATCGGAGTATTTAGTTTATTTTTTCTTTATGAAATCACCCTTATTTACGTGTTTATCTTGATAAAATAATCTTAATACAATTTATTTATGTAACAACATGTACTTTATATGCGATTAATAAAGTGCATCAAATTCCAAAACATCCCAAACTTGAATTTATACTTCAAATACAAATGTATCTGAATTTACTTCTATAGAGAATTATACAGATTAGGATAATGCAACAAATAATTTACAGTCATCTGTAGTGGCTAAAGTCTCATATCATTTTCAGAGATTTCCAATAACTGATATTTCCAATGTTAATTTATTATTTTAATTTCTAATGGTATGTTATTATTTCACTATAAGTTATGTTATTATCACCATTATTATTGTTGTTGTGGTTGTTGTTGTCACAAAATACTTATCAATTGACAGGTATAATTCTATTGTCTTAACATTATTCACAAAATCGTCTAAAAATCATGCATAATTATCTATTTCTGCAAATATTTCCAGAAGGTGTAGTTACTACTACTGCCTTAATTCGTATGGAAAGTAGCTCAGCTATTATACAAAACCTAGATCAAAATCAGCCAAATTCCAAACGAAAAAGGGGAAGACCTCCTAAAAATCCAACTGTTACTAACAACGGTATTACTCTTTAGAGCATTAATATTGAGTTCAATTTTTATTTAAGTTATATTGTTGTTTTCTATATAATAATAAACATATTT
>BMAC01000248.1:262686-272940 GCA_014905375.1 Phtheirospermum japonicum | reverse complement strand
GTTCTGAGGTAACCCAGAACTAATCAACAACGCATTCATCATCTCTTTCAAAGTACGATTCTTGCGTTCTGCAACTCCGTTCGATTGAGGTGAGTACGGAGCTGTAGTTTGATGAATTATGCCACTTTCGTTGCACAACTCCTCAAACAGAGCTACGTATTCCCCTCCTCTATCACCCCGGATAGATTTGATTTTGCAGTTAAGTTGATTTTCAGCTTCATTTTTGAAGTTCTTGAAAGCTTCAATAGCCTCATCTCTACCTCTCAAAAGATAAAGGTAACAGTATCTTGTGCAATCGTCAATAAAAGTAATAAAATACTTTTTACCACCTCTAGTTTGCACAAACTTTAAATCACATACATCCGTGTGAATTAATTCTAAAGGTTTCATGCTCCTTTCTACTGATTTGAACGGCAACTTAGTCATTTTTGCTTCTACACAAATTTCACACTTACTTTTATTAATAAATTCATTTACCTTAAGTAAATTGAGATTTGATAAATGTTTTATTGTATTTAGATTAAAGTGGCCTAATCTACAATGCCATAAGCTAGAGCACTCAGTCAAGTAAGAGGAATCAGAAGCAATTTTATTAATGACTTGTTTTGGGCGTATAGCCATTACACTTAGTTTGAACAAACCATCTGTAAGGTAACCCTTACCTAGTGGTGTCCCAAACTTAGACAATACAAGCTTATTAGCCTCAAATACAAGTCTAAAGCCACGACTAACTAGTATTGAACCAGAGACTAAGTTCTTCCGGATGTCCGGAATGTGCAGCACCTCATTCAGAGTGATCTCCTTGCCGGAAGTCATTTTGAGGACAACCGTACCAGTACCAGCAACTTCCGAAGAAGCTTGATTTCCCATGTTCAACTTTCTTCCCTCACAAGGAAGGTATTTGGAGAACAAGCTCCGATCAGCACACACATGGGCGGTTGCAGTAGTGTCAATGAACCATTGACCACGGTTCTCGATCATGTTAGCTTCTTCAGTGATAACCGCAATGAGGTCATCACTAGTCAGCTCCCTCTCGGCTAGTTGGGCACTCGGTTAGGCCTTCTTCTGCTTAGGCTTGCGAAAGTTCTTAGACATGTGTCCAGGATAACCGCAATTGTAACAATTGCCTTCGAACTTCTTAGAAGAGGGAGATTTAGGCTTTGAGTTGCCAGGATTCGGCCTCTTCTTTGAGTTGTCTCCTCGTTCAAGTAGGTTCACCTGAGGTTCATCCGAACTTTTCGAATTCTTGTACTGAGTTCGAACTTCAGACTCAATTCGCACCTTCCGGATAACGTCTTCAAGTGACATCGCCTTTCGTTTATGCTTGAGGTATGTCTTGAAGTCTTTCCAGCTCGGTGGAAGTTTATCAATCATGGCAGCAGCCGTGAAAGCATCCGGAAGAATCATCCCCTCGGCGTGGACATCATTCACCATCATTTGGAACTTTTGAACTTGTTCCATAACCTGGCGAGAGTCAACCATCTTGTAGTCCATGAAGTTTGTGACTACAAATTTCCTAGTTCCAGCCTCGTTGGAACTGTATTTTTTCTCAAGTGCCTCCCAGGTTTTCTTGGAGGTCTTTACATCCGAGTACACATTACTCGGGCTATCTTCTAGGCTACTTAACAGAAAACTTTTACACAGATAGTCCCCATTGTGCCAATTATCGTAGGCAGCGTGAACATGGAAACTCGTCTCATCCTTGTCCGGAATAGGTGGTTCGTCTTCCTTCACGAAGTTAGCGAAGCTAAGCATCGTGAGGTAGAAAAACATCTTTTGTTGCCACCTCTTGAAGCCTTCTCCATTGAATTTTGGAGGCTTCTCTGCCGCCGCGGGCATGATCCGTGAGGAGTGCACCGGCGCGTTCATCATTGGTACAAAAGTCCCCATCGAACCCGTTGAATGGGTATTCAAAACAGTTGAATCTGTTTGGGGAGCAGTTGAAAACAAACTTGGAACCGAAGTTCCCGTCATCCCAATGGGATGGGTCACAGCCGAAGCTGACATATTTTGGACCGAAGTCCCTATCCCAAAAGGGATCGTTCTAACAGCTGAAGCTATGGATGGGTTCGACTGGGTCATGCGCTTCGTCAGCGTCTCGAGTAAGAAATCGAGTGTTCCTGGGTTGAGAATGATCTCAGCCTGAGTAGTGTTCAAGATTGGTGTAGACATGCCAATTATCGTGGTGTTCGTGACTACGGGGGCAGTGATTGTCGCCGAAGTGGTGGAGGTGATGGCCGGAATAGTGTCGCTCGTCGGAGTGCTTGAGGTTGACATCTTTTTCCAGTCAGGGATATTACAACTTACAAATTAAAAATTACAAAAAAAAATTCGTTTTGCGATTGTTAGAAACTATTACAACTCTGAATCGAGCACAAACAGGGAAATTGTAATAATCACTAAAACTGGAAAATAAGAAAAGAAACAGAAATCGATTAGATAGTCGAGTCGAGTAAGACACTCTCTCCGCAAAATGAATTTGCCCCGGTAGTGCTTCTTCGGTTTTGGCAAATCGTTCCCAAAGATAAAATGACTACGTCTTTGGTTTAACCACACCGTTAGGAACCAAAGCTCCGGCGAACTGGAAGGATTTGAACTGAGCTACGTAAAACTAAAGTGCAGAAATAGAAATATGAAAATGCTGGGGTTCTCAGATGACTTCTTGTGTATGGAAAGTGTTCAGCAAATGCAGGAGCCTCACCCTTTTATAGGGGTTCAAATCAGGAGTTACAGCTGCCAATTAAGACGTCCTTAATGGCGTTCAAACAGTCAGCATCATCAAGTATGAACCTGGACGAGTTCAGCGTGCAGATACATTGAATGTTTGAATTCAAATGTTTGGAAACGTCTGACTTTTGACCTGAACGGTCAGGTAGCCGTTTTCGTAACGGTCAGAGCTTTTCAGGTGCGTGTAGGTTCAAAAAAGAAACCAGGGTTGAACCAGAACACAGACCATCTCAATCGGACCAATTGCCCAAGACCCAAGACCCAGAGCCCAGGACCGAGGTCCGGGTCCGGGTCGGGCTCGGGCTCGGATCCCGATCGGCTTCGCCAAAGGCGGACTGGCGAACCCAAGTCCAAGAGCCCGCGTGAGCTTCGTTTACACAAAGCCCACAACACTCTCTGGCCCACTTGATATACATTAAAGAAATGTAATCATTTTTAAACTCTCTTCCACATTGACTAACCTTCGATGTGGGATAACCGATAAAGCATTAAAGCAAACCGTTCAACTTCCAAGCATCATTTCTCACTCACCAATAAATGGATTTGAGAAATTCAAAATGCTACGATTATCTACACGATACGTAGATTAATCCTATATAATTCATTAACATGAATTATCGCTGTACCATTTAATTAGAATTAATCCAATTTACAACAGTATATACTCACGCAGTGTGACTGTTATTTTTTAACACTTAGTTAACGTTATATTTAATAAACAAATATTCATACTTTTGAGTTATAAAGAGATAATTTTCAAATTTACATAAACAATTGTATTTAAAGTCTGAATATTTTACTTGAAAAATATGTCATTAGTTTTGGTGCAAAAAAATGACAATCATAGAGGAAATTCATGAATACACAATGTATATTTATCTTTCACGTGATACATTTAGTAATTCAAATTGTTATACAAAATGTTTAATGATTAAACAAGATATTTGGATTCATCTATATATTTAATTTCTCTACATAAATTAAATCTATTTTGAGATAAATTATTTTATCATGGACATATATATTGAGATAAATTAAATGATTTTATTGAGATTAATTTATCTATATGAATCATTAATTGGTTTTATCCCGGACACTCCGATTCCTAAATATTTAATTATCTCAATCAATTAATTCAAAAATCATAAATATGGTAGTATTAATGATTTTACTCAATTTGAGATACATAGATATATCTTAATTGTTATGAATCGTTAAATATATAGATATGCCAATACATAGATATGTAAATATGCATACATACGACAGATGAATCTCAAAAAGATATATATATTCAAAAAGATAAAGATAAATCATAGATATTTATAAATATTATAAATACTTATCTCAAAAATTTTATAAATCCTATTTATCTTGATAAATAGATATGAATCGTTTAATTTATTGAGAAAATTAAATATATAGATGAATCCAAATTGTTATACAGATCGTTTAATGATTAAACAAGATATTTTGGATTCATCTATATATTTAATTTATCTATATAAAATAAATTTATTTGAGATAAATAATTTTATCGCGGACATATATATTGAGATAAATTAAATGATTTATTGAGATCAATCTATCTTGATGAATCATTAAATGATTTTATCGTGGACACTCATATTCCTAAATATTTAGTTTATCTCAATAAATTAATTCCAAAAATCATAAATATGGCAATATTAATGATTTTACTCAATTTAAGATATATTGATATATCTCAATTATTGAATATATTCAACTAAATAATGATCTTAGTTGAATATATTCAACTAAATAATGATAAATTTGGTAATAAGTATTCTGCCAATTAAATACTTTGATCCTCAAAGTAATGGAACTATTGTATTTTTGAATATATTATGCCATTAATTAATATACTAGGCCATATTGATTTACATAATATATTCAGCCATATTTATTAATAATGATTTACTTAATATATTAAGTGAATAATTAACATACGTAATATATTTATGGTGATATCACCATATATCTCATTTTAATTATATTATAATTATATTTTAAGTTATAAGTTATATCAAAGGTGATATATCTCACATATCTCAAATGTGAATCTCTTAATATACGTATGTGGTTGATGATTATTACAAATTTTTTCTGTTGAAATTACTCTCTTTCTCTCTATATATTTAGACCATTCCTATGCTCAAACTATTTAAATTAATCTTATAAATTAAAACATTTTTCATTCTTACTGATTGTATTAACTCATTTTTCGTTAATCCTAAAGGAATGAAGAAAATTACCAAGTTTACAATTATTTGCAGCAAAAGACAATTGTCTATCATAAGTCATGACGGTAGTACTCATATATTTTATAGTTTCATGATTTTGTATAGTTCCATGATTTCTATTTGAATTTCATAATCTTTATATTAAATTACATTTGATAATAAAAAAAAAATAATTTTTTTAGCTTAATATGCAATTTATTTTTTCTTGATGAAATTTCTCTAAAATGCGTATTTATTTCTATTTTTATTTATATAGTATGTATATAAATTGTGCGTACAACTTAAACTCACAAATATTAAAAAATTTCTTTACTAGAATTAACTAATTCAATTTATGTTTTGATAAATTATAATATTATAATTTAATTATATCAATTAATCTTATTAAATTTACGAAGTGTTAAAATTTAATAAATATAGCAAAAGTTATAATTAGGAATTTTAATATTAAATAATAATATTTTCTATCCCGTTATAAATTCCATGGTTTTTTTATTGAATTATCTTTGATAATAAAATAAACAATGCTTAGTTTATCTATGTATTCAAGTTAGTTTTTCTTGATGAATTCACTATTATTTACATATTTGTTTCGCTAAAAATAATATTAACATGTATATAAATTGTTTAGTTATTATACAGATGATCTTATCTAACAACATGTACTTTATATGCGATTTATAAAGTTCATCAAATTCTAAAACATCTCAAAGTTTTATTTTGCATAAAATACCGGTGTATCTGAAGCGACTTCCATAGACCGTTACACAAATCGGGACAATGATACAAATAATTTACAATCATCGGTAGTGGCTAAAGTTTTATATCATTTTCAGATATTTCCAATGACCGATACTTCTAATGGTAATTTATTATTTTACTATTATAATTGTATGTTCTTATTTTATTTTAATTTTTGTGCAATTATAACTAATTTTAAATGATTTCTGAAAATATACACTCAATCTTAATCGAGCTTTTAGTTCGTATCATTATTATTAAACTATATATGTTAGGATTATTATTATCACCATTATTATTATTGTTATCATTGTTGTTGTTATTGTTGTTGATGATGATGATGATGTTGTTTTTGTTGCCACAATATACTTATCAGTTGACAAGTATAATTATATGGTCTTTAATTATTCATCCAATTATACTTTAAGTCTTACAACTTTCGTTAATGTTTAAATAAAGAAATTATTCTTTAATTTACGTAATTGACAAACAAGATACATTATTCATACAATCTATTGACAAATAATCTCATTATATTTTTTATAATTTGATATAGTATATTATTATTAAGAGAAAAAAAGATTACCTCCTGAACTATGACAATTTTGACACTTTGCTTCCTAAACTTTTTTTTTCGTGCAAATTACCTCCTAAACTGTACGAATTTTGCACTTAACCTCCTGAACTCCCATTTTTGGTGGAACTTTTGGTCGGATCTCACTCGTGTGAAATGCACGCTTACATATAAGGGGTAAAAKTGACTTTCCATCTCTTACTTATGACTCCTGCTCAAAACAATGGCACGTGAGCACTCGTGTGACCTGTTAAGATAATGTTCACATTAATATATGTATACACGTAGGATTTYGAACCTACGTAGTGCTCACGTGCCATTAMTTTGAGCGGGAGTCATGAGGAGGAGATTGAAAGTCAATTTTATCCCTTATATGTTAGTGTGCATGTCACACGAGTGAGATCCGGTTAGAATTTTTACCAAAAACGGGAGTTCAGGAGGTTAAGTGCAAAATTCATACAGTTTAAGAGATAATTTGCAACGAAAAAAAGTTTAGGAGGTGAAGTGTCAAAATGGTCATAATTCAGGAGGTAAAAAAAATTCTCTATTATTAATAGATGAATTAAAACATTTTTCACTCTTAATGATTATATTAATCCATTTTTCTCATCCTAAACAAATGAGGAAAATTACTAAGTCTACAATTATTGGTAGCAAAAGACAATTGTCGAACATAAGTCATGACGGTAGTATTTTTATTTTTTATTGTTTCATGATTTCGTTTGTATAGTTTCATGATCTGTATATAAATTTCATGATTTTTAAAAATTTAAATTAAATTTGATAATAGAATAAACAATGTTTTAATGTTTTGTTTTTTAATTTAAGGTGCAATTTTTTTCTTTTATTGATGAAATTACTCCAATTTACATATTTATTTCTATTTTTTTATTAAATAAATAGTTGTAAATAAATTGTGTGCAGAACTTAATCTCGCAAATTCTTGAAAATTTATGACCACTATTAATTACTACAATTTATGTTTTGATAAATTATAATATTATAATTGAATTATATCACTTAAACTTATAATTCTTAGTTAATATTTTCACCAAAAGTTAATAAAAACATAATAAATATAAAAAAGGTTATAATTAGGAATTGTAATATTAAATAGTATTATTTTCTATCTTGTTATAAATTTCATGGGTTTTTTATTGATTATCTTTGATAATCAAATAAACAGTGTTTATTTTTATCGGAGTATTTAGTTTATTTTTTCTTTATGAAATCACCCTTATTTACGTGTTTATTTTGCTAAAATAACTTTAATATGTGTATAAATTATTTAGTTATTATACAAWTTATTTATGTAACAACATGTACTTTATATGCGATTAATAAAGTGCATCAAATTCCAAAACATCCCAAACTTGAATTTATATTTTAAATACAAATGTATCTTAATTTACTTATATAGAGAATTATACAGATCAGGATAATGCAACAAATAATTTACAGTCATCTGTAGTGGCTAAAGTTTCATATCATTTTAAGAGATTTCCAATAACTGATATTTCTAATGTTAATTTATTATTTTAATTTTCTAATGGTATGTTATTATTTCACTATAAGTTATACTATTATCACCATTATTATTGTTGTTGTTGTTGTTGTGGTTGTTGTTGTCACAAAATACTTATCAATTGACAGGTATAATTCTATAGTCTTGACATTATTCACAAAATCGTCTAAAAATCATGCATAATTATCTATTTCTAAAAATATTTCCAGAAGGTGTAGTTACTACTACTGCATTAATTCGTATGGAAAGTAGCTCAGCTATTATACAAAACCTGGATCAAAATCAGCCAAATTCCAAACGAAAAAGGGGAAGACCTCCTAAAAATCCAACTGTTACTAACAACGGTATTACTCTTCAGAGCATTAATATTGAGTTCAATTTTTATTTAAGTTACATTGTTGTTTCCTATATAATAATAAACATATTTAATAAATTAAATATTGTTTGGTGTATTGTCTGTATTTGATTATAGAGAGCAAAGTTTCTCAATTTTTCATAAATTAAATAGACAAGTATACACAACTCATTATAAAAATCAGAACTTTTATATACCACCAAAACCACTAATTAGCAGTAATGGTATTTTATGAAAACAATATAAGTATAGTTCATAAGTTTCACAATGAATACAAGTAATTCTTCAGACATAAATGGACATTAATGCATCTGTTGTAGTTGATTTCTTCTTTTACATGACAATTTTATTGGTAATAATTGATAAACGGAATATATAAAACTATTATCCATTGATTTTGATATATTACACAAATTTCGAATAGTGATACATATATATTTTTATTTATTTCATCTACTCATGCTTCAAAAAAAAATTACCAATATCTTTTAAGGTGAACCTTAACTTCTGAAATAATAGTGTAATACAATAAAAGTAAATATTGATAGATGATTAATAATATTTATTATGCAAAATGGTACTGAAAGTACTGAGCATACCAGTAAAATGGTATGCTCAGTACTTTCAGTCGGTACCTCGCCAACGTCCATAGCCACAAAATCAACCGGAATTACGAGCTCTCCAACTTGTACTAAAACATCTTCGACTACTCCCAAGGGTCGTCGGGTCGAGCGATCGACCAATTGTAAGCCAACGAAATGCTTGATAAAGTGAATATGGCAGTAAATTTATCCCTGCTCCAATATCTAACATTCCTATCGCTTTTTGTCCATTGGCCAACGAAATAGTGATGCAGAAACTTCCAGGATCGCTTTCCTTGGGTGGCAATGGCTTCTTAAAAACTGCGCTAACCTCCTTTGATAATGGTACGTATTGATTCATCGCCAAACGTCTCTCTCTCTCTCGAAGCAAGTTCCTTAAAGAATTTTACGTAGGCGGGCATTGTTTTGATTACCTCCAAAAGTGGTAGGTTGATGTTGACATTCTTCAAGAGGTTTTATAGCTCAATGAACCTCTTGTTCTCTTTCGCCGGGCGCAACCGGCTTGGAAAAGGAACAACATCCTTAATTAGCGTCGTTGATTGCTTCGGCAGTGATGGTTCGTCTTTGCCAAGGGTGTTGTTCGGAATCGTCCCTTGAATTGAACCAGGCACGTATCTATTGGTGGATATATGTATCTTGTCTACTGGCTTAGGAACAAGTTCCTCATCTTGGTCCCCTATGCCATTGTCAATCTTCTTCCACTGCGAAGGACGTGAACCGCCGACGCTTGCTCCGGTTGGCTTGGTAGCCTGTCCTTCTCCTTATTTGACCTTGCAAAGTCAGTTGCTAGTTGGCCCATAGTTCTTTCCATCCTATCCATGTATTTAGTTAGATCATGCACAACACCGAAAAGATGGTCAATTCCGCTCACCTTCTTCGAGAGTTCATCAATCTTTGCATTCACCTTCGTAAGTCCCTCTCTATTACTAATCGTCTCGGCCACTTGATTTTGCTGCCAAAACAACATCTGATCATTTGGTTGAGTCGCATTAGACACCTTCCCTTGCGTATGAAAATTATTTTTTTGTGGCGGCACTGGTGGTGCTTGAGCATATTGTGGTGGTGGATATTGTGGATCAGGTGGCATATGATTTGGATTTCTAGGGCCCCACTTGAAAAGAGGGTTATCTCGTTGCGGTGTGTACTTCTTTTGATTCGAATAATTTTGGATTGCGTTAACATCCTCATGCTGCTCAATGTTGTTTGGACACACATCCGCTGAATGCTGGGGGGATCCACACTGGTTACATGTTATGGCCATCCTTTGTGCAGTGGCCTTGTTAGCTCGCTCGGCTTTCCAAGCAGCTAATTTCTCGTCAAATATCTCCTCACATTTTGCCTTCACTAACTTGTCGTCATCTAAATCGGGATCAGGGATGGAAACTTCGTTAACCCTCATTTTACGAGGCCGAGAGTTGGTTTGTCTAGATTTTTCGCTTTGCTTTTCCAACACCCGCCTCGCCCCG
>BMAC01000248.1:221441-248913 GCA_014905375.1 Phtheirospermum japonicum | reverse complement strand
CTCCGTCGACGCGACGGCCCAGAATCGGGAATTTTAGGGTTTCTTATGCTCCAAGTCAAGAGAAATCTATTTAAACCCTTCCAAGTCCGTTCCCAAAAGACACGCTTCCTACCCATTATACACTGAATTCTTGATCGTAAGGTTCGAGAACAACACCATCCTCATTCCCAATAACAACAAGTGATCAAGATTGAAGATTCGTGGATCACCAAGCTCCAACCGTCCGTTCGCGATCCGTTCTTCGACCAAGATCATTCACCCCTCCGGAGTAGCTGGAAAATTTACTACGCTTTCTAGTTTAATAAGTACTCTAAACCTTTATTTCGTTTTCGTAGTTTAATTTATGCGTTTAAGTAACTACTTTTCAATAATTGTTCTTGAGTTGTTTGATACTTCGAACCTGAGATATTTTAGATATTGCAATTCGTAATCTTAGTTTAATTTGTGCTGGGTTATTATTCTTGTTAGTTAATGCGTTTAGTTTACATTACTTTCTAGATAATTGATGTTCGTTTATGCTAGTTAATCTTGTTAAAGTACTTAGAATAATTTCTCTAGTTCAAGTAGCTGAATCCAATTTCCTAGTTTGAATTATAGTTCTTTCGTTTTAAATTCCTAGATAATCAAACAATCAACCCTTTAAGTTGAACAAACTGTTTGAGAATTTCGATTGTATATTCCTCGAGAGACGACTCGAGTCAAGTTGCCAAACTACGCGCGACCCCGTTCTCTTGCGGGCAAGCTATTGATCTTTTGACAAATTTTCATAAGTAGGCAACACAAAAGCTTGAATCAGATGTGGGATTATTGTTATTGGAAGCTATAGAACCCTAGGTGGTCGTGTCTCTGGTGTCTCTCTTTTAAAAATCTGAAATATAGAGGGTTTATATAGATATTGCAAGTCTTGGAGCACAAGAAACCCTAAAATCCGAATTCTGGGCCGTCGCGTCGACGGTGCGTCGACTGACGCGCGCTGGTGCTCGGAGTCGGTGCTGCCTGGGCGTGCGCGTCGACTAACGCGGGCTTGCATCGACGCTTCAGCAAGTTGCGTCGACAGTGCGTCGACTGACGCTCCTTCAGTCGACGCTTCAGCAAGTTGCGTCGACTGACTCTCCTTCGGTCGACGCTTCAGAACGTAGCGTTGGCAGTGCATCGACCTTGCGTCAACTGACGTGGATCATGACTCGCGTTGATGGTCGCGTCAGTCGACGCGACTGAGCGTCTGCCTCCGTCTCTCTCTTTCTTTTGCTACTCGTTTCGCTGGAAAGCTCGTTCTCCTATTCTTGAACATCGAACTTCGTCTATTACGCGCCGAACTCTTCTGGTTACTTAGCTGTAAGGTGAAAATAACGAAATATCACCTATTTGCATCAATTACGAATAAAATACGGTAAAATAAGTCGGAACTATAAAAATACGGAGTTAAGCTTAAATCATCCAACTTATACCAAAAACAAATAGAAAAATGTACTAAAAAGATAATAAAAATAAGGACAAATCTACTCTAATCAATACAATAAAAGTAAATATTGATAGGTGATTAATAATATTTATTATGCAATACTTATTTAACATATCTTTTGCGTTACATATTACTTGTACAATAATAGATAATATTTTTCTACTTACCAATATTTTGAATATTGTAACAGAAAGAACTCCAAGATAAAAAGTAGGAATGCAATCTTTGAAGTCTGTTTTTGAAAAGGGTAAATTTCGAAAGATTCATATTTTGCTAAAATATTATATTTTGAATGGATGATTAATTGATTTAATTAATATCTCTTTTTGTTTGTAAGTATATTTGTGATATTAAAAAAGGATCCACATCATCCACTGCAATTAGCAGTGGAATAACAACTGAAGCAGTTCAGAAGGAAGCGACTACAACACTTAGTAAGCCTTCACGTAAACGGTACCCCAAGAAACCTAAGATTCCTGATGATGGTAATTCCTACAGATTTTGAAGGAACCGATGAACTTGCCATCTTAGTTGTTGGTGATTTTGAAAAACATATTGGTGATGGGGATATTATTTTAGAAAAGAAATATGGCCAATTGAAACGTATCAATGAGTTACATCCGTCTTACCTTGCTCTGCAGTATCCATTATTATTTTCTTACGGTGAAGATAATTATAGGCAAGATATCATTTTGCTGATCATCGAAAATCGATAGGAAATGTAAGAAATTATGTGAGCCAGAGGGAGTTCTTCTCGCACCGATTGCATGAAAGGTTAACTGAGTCACCTACTATCCTCTTTTGCCAAAGGCTTACACAATAGTTCATATTTGATGGATATACCATGATTGAATCTGCGAGATTATGGTATGTTAGAGCCCATCAAGAACAGTTGCGGAGTGAGATGTATAATGGAATTGCTGATGCAGTAGTACGAGGTGAAACGAATGGTTACAGCGTGGGTAACAGAGTTTTTTTGCCAGCGACATTTACCGGTGGTGCACGGTATATGATTCAGAATTACCAAGATGCTATGGCAATTTATCGATGGGCTGGATATCCAAATTTGTTCATAACATTCACGTGCAATCTAAAATGGTTAATGATTGTACGGTTTTTCGAGAGCAGGAATTCTAAACCAGAAGATCGTCCTGATGTAGTTTCAAGAATATTCAAGATGAGTTGTATGGCTTAATTAGAGATTTACGTGACAGCCAAGTATTTGGAAATATATTTTTCGGTGAGCATATCGAATTATATATATTATTAAAATTATTTTTATTCAAAATAACCTTTATACATCATCAATTTATTATTTATAGGTGTGTTTTTCATTTTTTAACTTTTCATCTTATGTAGTTATTTACATCGTTGAGTTCCAGAAGCGAGGCCTTCCTCATACCCACATTCTTCTATTTCTATAAAAAAATAATAAATACCCTAATGCAAGCAGTATTGATCGAATCATTTCATCCGAGATTCCGGATGAGAGGAAGATCCAAGGTATTATGCAGCAGTTTCGGAGTTGATGATTCATGGACCATGTGGGTATTTGAAAATATCTTCTCCTTGAATGGTTGATGAGAAATGCTCAAAACATTATCCAAAGAGGTTCATTGACTCTGCTACTGTTGACTATGATGGTTACCCGGTGTACAGACGTAGAATACTGGTCGGACGGTAACAAGAAATGATATTCATTTGGATAATAAGTGGGTTGTGCCACACAATCATTATTTGTTGCTAAATTATGGAGCACACATGAACGTTGAATCGTGTATCAGTCAAGATTAATCAAATATTTGTTCAAATACGTGAACAAGGGAAATGATAGGGTCAAAGCAACATTTTACTAGCTGTGTAATAATGATGGGCAGAAGTCAGAAATTGATGAGATCGATATTTATTACGATTGTCGTTACATTTCTCCATGTGAAGCGGCTTGGAGAACCTTTGGGTATGAAATTTAGTATAAAAATCCTTCCGCTTTACGCTTGAGTTTTCATCTTCCAGGGGAGCAAAGAGTATTGTATAATGATAATGACTCATTGGACGATGTGATGAAACGTCATTCAACACTTCATACAATGTTTTTGGGTTGGTTTGAGGCTAACAAAAAATATCCTGAAACTCGAAATTTGTTGTATAGTGAGTTTTCTCAGCATTTTGTTTGGAACTCAAAAAGAAAGAGTGGACCCCTAGAAAACAAAGATTGCAAATTGCTCGATTGTATTATGTTCCCCCAGGTTCCGGTGATAACTATTATGCTAGGTGCCTCCTCAATGTTGTTCGAGGAGCACAATGTTACGATGACTGAAAAAAGTGAACGGAAAGAAACACGATACATATCGTGATGCCTGCTACTCAGTTGGGCTACTTGATGATGATAGGGAATATATCAATGGCATCGAAGAAGCAAGTTATTGGGGATCTGCACATTCTGTTAGGTCCTTATTCATGACATTGCTTGCGTCCAAATCTATATCTCGATCGGAAAAAGTGTGGGAAAAATGTTAAAAATATTTATCAGATGACATTTTATACAAACAACAAAAGTTGAGAAATAAAAAAGGTATTAATTAATAAATTTCAATTATATCCATTGTTTTTTGATCGTGTTCTTTTAAGTATTTTTTCATATAAATTAGTGAAAGTACAATTATTTTTAATTTTTCTTTTTGTACAGATTTGCAAATGAGCGATGCTAAAATTCAAAACCTTGCTTTATTGTAAGTGGACAAGTTGTTGCAGAGTATAGGGAAGAGCTTAAATGACTTTCCTCCAATGCCAATTCCAACTGAGGTCGACTCCAATATTTCTTTTAATAGATTTATTGCTGAGGCATTGGACTATGACCGTGATGCCCTCATCGAAGAACACGCGAATTTATTTCAAAATCTCAACAAAGATAAAAAAAATATGTGTATGACGAGGTCATGAAATCGGTTTCTTCAACAAATGAGGGCTTATTCTTTGTCTGTGGATGTGGAGGAACTGAAAAAACCTTTATTTGGAGGACTCTTTCTGCATCAATAAGATCTAATGGTGGGATTGTATTAAATGTGACATCTAGCGGCATAGCTTCTCTTCTTCTTCCAAAGGGAAGAACCGGTCATTCTAGGTTTAAAGTTCCACTCAATCTCCATGAATAATCATCGTGTGGGATTTTTCAGGGGATTGCCCTTGCGGAATTAATGGTGCGTGCACAACTGATAATTTGGGACGAAACTCCGATGATGCACAAACATTGTTTTGAAGCATTAGACAAAACATTGAAAGATATTATGGGATTCAAGAATCCAAATGCTAGAGATATTCCATTCGGAGGTAAAACTGTTGTACTTGGTGGAGATTTTCGACAAATTCTTCGGGTGATTCCTAAAGGTACTAGGCCAGATATAGTACATGCAACTATAAATTCTTCCCATTTATGGAAACATTGTAAGGTATAAAATAGAGCTTTTTTCCTTATTTTTTTGGAGTCTCGTTAAACCTTAACCTAACCATCATAAACATTCCCGTCATCCGCCGCTCACCAATTCATCAAAGCTTATATCCAGATTTCTATCTAAATTCTTTTCGATATTCATTTATTTGTCGAAATTCATTTTCATTCTTTTTTTATTCTTCGTAAAACCGATTAATATTTGTATTGGATCGATTGCAGGGGCAATTCCAGACAACTGCGGATTTTGAATGCGATTGTAAAATCGCATATGGCTGTATTTTTTCATCGATCGCTTAAGGTTCACGTATGAAGAAGTGCAAGATTCGTTTGTTGCCCGTGAAGACCCACGGGCGTGAGGTCGATTTTATAATCTTAATTATGTCATAGATCTATGTTTTGTAAATCTATTTTATAATTCGATTTTATTCTGAATTATGTTAGGTCAATTTGGAATCTTCTGATTTGTGATTCTTAAAAACTGATTCTTACAAAATTATGTTAGGAAAATTTGTAAGAAGTTTCTGATTTGTGCCCCATGATTGATTTGTAATTGATTTATATATAAATTATTTTTTCTTTTTAAACTTCTTACAGATCTATGCAAATTTGGCGTAAAATCAGTGAGAATTTATTTTTTAAACTTATTCTTCTTCTCTGTTTTATAACTTCAATAATTGAATTATTTTACAAAATATCACTTCATTTTTTTCTTTTGCGAAAATTGACACACAACATTGATAGAATATTGGTAGAGGTGCTTTTGGTGCTGCATCTCTTGTGCTTCATAAAACAGAGAACAAGAAGTAAGTTTTTTTTTATTATTATTTTATTTTTTTAATTTATTGAGGAAAACCAACTCTGGTGGCAATTTATGAGAAAACGCAGTGTTTTATTTGCGTGGAATTAGAAAAACTTAGGGAATAATTTGGTGAAGGGCAAAGTGTTTTTGTTGTGTAGAGTGGCTTGTGTATTTTGACTATCCAATTAAGTAATTCTGAATGTCCGAATTAGAATTTGTTCTATTTATATCAATAAAAAGTTGAAGTTTTGATATAACCTGGTGTGTCGGATTTAACCTTCCATGTGATGTAGAAGAATCGATAATTTTCATTTCCTTATCAAAGATTTTCGTATTTATAAAAAAATTTATATCTAAATTGTCAACGAATATGTCTAGAATTTCTATTCATCCAGATTAATTGGTGTTTCGCATCTTACATACTTATGGTGGATTCAGTCGGTTAGAAATTGAATCGATTGATGACGTGTTCGTCTTTCAATCCTTGGGCAACAYTGAGTAAGAGCTAACTTTAAGGCGATCACATTTCCAAAACAATTWATATGGTGAGTCTATTCATCTTCTGTTGTTGCTTCTTTCTTTCTTTCTTTTTTAAGTATGTGTTGTTTATGCTTGCTTGGACTCGAATGGCATCTATAATCAAACTTTACAGAAATTAGTTTTAAATGGCCATTTCATTTTTTTACGTCTTTGGTCTTGAAAACTCTTGAACATGGTGTAGATTTGTTACTAATTTATGAGAATATGTTAAAATTGTTCATTCGTAGTACATAGAGTAAATTATATGAACTATGTTTTGTTTTATCATTTTGGGTTGAAATCATAATTGCAGAAGTTTGGTGAAACTCTCTTATCCGTAGTTCTTACTCACACTAATCATGCATTCAAAGGTTGTTTAGCTCTGATTTCTATTTTTTAGGGTATTTTCAATTTTATTTTTTTGTTTGATAACGAATTGATATACCACATTCAGACTTATTAAGGGTATCTTTTGCTTTTTCTTCATTATGTTACCACTTTCGTAATGAAATAAGAAATGTATTGGTTATTTATTAGAGTTTTTGTATTTTTTTTTAAATGTGCACGGCCTAAAATCTATTCGAAAAACTTCAATGTTACAGCCGCATATATTATACATTATTATATCTCTTTCTTCTAATTAGAAATGTGCATGTGCATAAATTTCTAAGTGTTGGTTTTGAGCCCGATTCCTCTGTTGGATAAATTTTAACTGTGTGGTTATTTATTTCAGTCATTGATTTACTTCTCATAGTCTAGAGTAATCAAAATCAAAATGGCATTTTTCATCTATTATGAATTATGATTCATATGGTCCGACAATTAGAAAATTATATACACGTGAGYTCTTAAAATATATGTGATGCTCATGCTGGCTCACTGATTATGTATTAGGTTGTTTGGCTTCAACAGTAAGATGTAATAMCACAGAGCCGGGAAATTTCTTTTGTTTGAAACATGTCTATKATTCTATGTATATGCAGTTTACAGGGCCTCGAAGTAMTTCTCTCCTGAAATTTATYTTAATGACGATTCATTTTAGCTTAAACAAAGAATTATTTAGGTTGCAGGGAGTCGAAGTAGTTCCATTAAGGTTTCAAATTTTATTATGGTTTAGTTATAAAAATTAAGAACATGTGCAGATTTTGGATATTCAATTTATTATAAGGTGTAACCGATTTTTTTTTTCTGATTTACTAGATTTTTAACGAATTAATTCAAGGCGGTGGTGATGAATTGGTGATGAATTGGTCTGCGAGTGAGAAAAGCTTTGATGGGATATTCCTTTGTATGAAGAGTGTGGTGGCATTTCTGATTTAACTTTTATTATTTAGGTGTATTGCATTAGTTAATTATAATTGTGCATCTGCTACTGAGCGGGATAAGTGATTATGCAATGTTTTCATTTTATTTTATTATGTGTTGTGTTATGTTGTTGGTAAAATTGAAATACTAAGATACAAATATTTTTGCAGGTATTTCTAATATTTATTCATTTTTATCCAACCATTTTCGCTTGGTTTTACAACTACCATTTTTGATAATGGATGGGGAAATGAAAAAGAAGAAACAAATTAGAGAGACAAAAGGGAAGATCGAGTTAAGACGATGACAAAGTTAAGCCAGGACATTTGGTAGACTTGAAGATTATGGGTTTAGATTTTAAAAAATTAGGACTATGATTATGATTGTTTGGGAAGAGACCTAAATTTTATAGTTTTTTACTCTTCTATGATCTTCGATTATGATTTGAAAATTTAATGTTAAGAATCTCTAAGTTCTTGGATTAATCATTTTTCAAAGTTTCTTTTGTTGTTGTTGAATTTTGATTATGAGGTTTAGTAAAATTCAATGCATACTTCTTGAATTGATTGCAAATATAAATGTTAAGAATCTCTAAGTTCTTGGATTAATCATTTTTTCAAAGTTTCTTTTGTTGTTGTTGAATTTTAATTATGAGGTTTAGTAAAATTCACTGCATACTTCTTGAATTGATTGCAAATATTTCAATTAGTATGTTGATTTCGTTTTCATTGATCGTCTTCTTATATTCCTCCATTTCTTTCTCTTCATAATATTATAATTTTTTTAACTTGGTTTAAATGAGAGAGTAAATTTGAAAACTCTCAGGCAAAACACACATTTTGTAATACTATCATGTTCAAGTTCAAACAACACTTGCATAAACAACACTTAACATTGCGGGAGATTATTTAATACAAATTAAGCAAAAAGATACAAATACCAAAAATTAAGCAAATTAAAAATAAAGATCTCATTACCAAAATTAAAGACCTTTAATTCAAAACTCGAAATTAATTACTTCACATACAAATATATATATATATATATATATATATATATATATATATATAAATTTCATCTCATATATATATAATCGGGTATAAAGTACTTACCAAAAATATGAATATTAATTATTAGTGTTATCGTTACCAAATACTCTTTATGAAATCATAATCAATTATAATTATTAGTGTTTATACCAAAAATATGTAAATAAATTACAATATATACCAAAAATATTAAATCAAATAATGATTATATAATAATTAATCAAATACTTAAAGAAACTCCTAATATTGCGCATTATACCCAACAGATCACCCTACTGCATTAATTTACATATGACGTTACCTATTAGTATTTCACATTATAATTAATGCTTTATACCAAACATAGACGTTATTTATTAGTATAACGTTATAATTTGTAAAATACTAATAAAAAAGTGATAATCGAATAATGATTCTCTAAAGTATGGTTGTGATTAATAGTATTTATACCAAATATATGTAAATTAATTACAAAATATAATTATCAATTTTCTTCTTTAATTTGTAAAAAGATTATATTACTTTATAGTGATTTCCATATTTTCCAATCTTACGGTATGATTTATTATTTTACCATATTATGTAAATTAGATCAACTACTCTATAACATTGATAATTATCTATTTTTGTCCATTATTTGTATAGACTTTGTGTTGGTTTCTAATCTACGGTATTTCGTGTTTATATATAGTTTGTGTGGTTTATTTGATTGAGAGTATTTTCTCACAATTACGCAGGTTACCAAAACTAGTTACATCTTATTCTTCTTATTTATTTATTTAGTGAATTCATGGATCTTCTGATTTTTAATCATGATGAGGGCGGCGAGGAAGTCGGCTTCGACTATAGGCGGAGTTAAGAAGCCCCACTATTACCGCCCTGGAATTGTCGTTCTTTGTAAGCCCCTGATCTTTTTCTTTATGCTTTTATTATTTTCTGTAAGAAATTTTTTTAGTTTCAATCTCTCTGTTTTTTTTTTTTGTTTTTTTTTTTTTACTTTTTCTTAGTGCTACCGTCCATTTTTTAGTTCTTCCCAGGTATGTAATTTCTTTTTTTCTTTGTTGCTTTGTATCTTCCTTAAAATTGTACATTTTTTGTTTTATTTTTTCTATTTTTCAATGTTGATTTTTTTGGGAATTTTTTTAAAATGTTATTTTATGTTATTGATTTTTTATAGTCTTTTTTATTGTCACAATATTTGAAATTTGTATTTTGAGGGATTATATGAAAATTACTGTACGAGAAATTATTTTGGGCAACTTGCTATGAACCAATTCTGAAAAATTGGTTTTCTTCAGAAAGATTCTAAACAGAGCAAAATACCGAACATTGAAGACTTGACGTTAGGCTTCAAAGAGTCGCAAGGAGGTCTCGCGTTCTCTTTTCTTTCACCTCGGCTCCGCAACTTGGAGAAGGTGTTTCTCAGTTTTTAATTTTATTATTTTAGTTACGCTCCGATGGGAGCACAATTTTCAGTGGTTATACATATGTTATGGTCCGTGTTTGGAGTATTGGCAATAACTAGAAATCACATTTAGTTGAGTCCTTACAATGATTTTAATTTTCTAGATTCTTTAAGTGTCAAGAGAGGGAAGAGTACTCTATGTTTGAATGGTTTGGAGCTCTTTAGCTATTTCATGTTTTTGAATATTTTCATTGGGTACATTTTGTGCTTTACGACTATTAAGCCTAAGTTTGTTTTCTTTTTTGTCTATATAAGACCTTTGGAATTCTAGATCTGTTTGCTGCCATACATTTTTTTTAATTTAGGCTTACGAATAATTAAAGACATAAACTATTTCCATCAGCAGCATAATAGTTCATCTAGAAAACTACAAATTCCTGTGCTAAAGACTGTAGCAATCTTTTACTAATAGAAATTATGAACCTAATGCACAGAAATCATACAAGTAAATGGATAGCATATTAGTTAAATCTTTATATATTTTGAGTCTTTGTACGAGCCTGCATCGTTCAATACACTTGCGCGATCTCACTCATAGAGACTCAAAATCAATTTCTTGAAGCTCTTCCATCCTTATACTTTTCCTACTGCCTCAAGCTCAGTCGCGTGGATATTTTGAATTAAATTAGGAATAAAGTTTCTATTTAGATTGTAGTTGTAGACAAAGTTGAGAAATTTATGTATGCCTCTAGATTTGTTTGTTTGTGGGTCTTAGGAACAATTTAGGTTTAGCTTCTTATGAGTCTTAGCATTTGATTTATAAACTATTAAGAAACTAAAATAACCAAAATGCTTCACTCAAGAAAAACTTTCAATTTTTTTTCACAATATGGATATTTTGATTTATTATTAGATTAGTTACAATTGTAACGGATTCATGTGTTTTACATTTTACAAACTCAATATTTTTAAGATTCTTTCCGTTGAGTTTAAGATATTTTACCATTCCTGACAACCAACTTATATGGACCGTACAAATAAAAAATATTTTAAAGTTTAATATTGTGAAGAACTCGGTATAATTGTAAATTAATTTACAAAAAATACTATATTATTAAAAGTTACAAATTTGTGTGTTATTCTTTCAATTCTTGTAGTATGTATAATTATTTTTCTTATTTGATTAACCCGTGTGTAACACACGGGTTTTGTGCTAGTTATTATATGGTATAGAGTTTAGATTATAGTATAGATCTGAGACCGTAGTTTTTAGCAAGATAGAAATATACGCAAATGACTCTATACTTGGTAAGCACTGATTAAACCGTCAAACATGGTGTAATATATACTTAGAGGTTGCACGCGTGACATGATTAATCATGACACTAGTGCAGAAACAGCTTTATAGAACGCTATGTTTCTGCACATCTAAAATGCCCTGCTGAGGCGTTCTGCATGGAGATGTCATAGAAAGTCTGACAATCTAGAACGCCCTTCTGAGGCGTTATAGAATGTCGAACTTTCTAGAACGGTTATCTGACACGTTCTAGAAAACAAGGGGTTATCTGAGGTATCATTTGAGCGAGTGGTCTAGGGGCGGTGGGGGTCCAACAAATTACAAAGAACTTTTTAATCTGCGTCATGCGAAGGCTCGTAACGTCATTGAGAGATCGTTTGGTATCTTGAAACTTCGTTGGGCAGTCCTACATAGTCCTGCATTCTACTCAATACAAATTCAAAATAAGATGATTATGGCGTGCTGTCTGATTCACAATTTCATTCATTCTGAAATATCATCTGACCCAATCGAAGCCCAGCTGACTGAAACCAATGACCAGTATGACGAAGCAGATATATTACCCGACGAGTACATTGACCAAGTTAAGCCATCCCCTGAGTGGACCACCTGGCGTGACAACTTTTCCATGTCCGTGTACAACGAATGGATGAACACCTAGGGTTGTTGTCGATGTTATGCTCTGTAATATTAATGGTTTCGGATAGAACACGTCCTGTAACAAATTCCAAACGTTTTGAACAATTATTGGCGATTGTAACTGTGTTTGGGGTGCTAGACTCTACGTTATTGTGTGGCTTATTTCATTCAATTTAGAAATATTAATAACCATGTACCCAATGTTTTCCAAATGTCATGGATACCAGTTAATGATTCTTCCGAGAAATTTAATATTCTTACTCATTTCAATAACGTAGAATGGAGTCAGAAGCAAGTATCGTCAAAGCTGGGGCTCTTCGTCCTAACAGAAAAGTGTGGACAACTCACGAGGAGGCGGTGTTGATTGACGGCTTCAAAGACTTGATCGCGAAAGGGTGAAAGGCTGGAAATGGATTCAGGTCTGGGTATGCACACGTGTTGGAAACGCATATGCTTCAAGCTCTGCCCGGTACAAATATAAGAGCGGAGCCGTATATCACCTCGAAGATGCACGTGTGGAAGAAGCAATACCATTCCCTCTCGCAGATGCAGAGCTATTCGGGTTTCGATTGGAATGACAGCTCGAACATGATAAGACGAGTCAGTTTGGGACGAATACTATAAGGTACATCATCGAAAACTCTTCGTTTTAATTGTCAAACATGTGTTGGAGAAGGTATTTAAGAATTACTAGGCTACTGAACTGACAACGAACATTATTCGTTTCTAATTTCCAGCTTGACCCAAATGCAAAACCACTTAGGAACAAGTCCTGGCCCCATTACAAAGACTGGGTTGAGATTTTTGGAAAGGACCGGGCTACGGGCGAGCATGCTCAGGGCTTTGCAGATGCTGTTAATGCTGATGATGACTTTCCGAAGGCAAATGATGGCGCCGAAACCCATATGGAAGCCGAGCGGCAGAGCGAGGGACTTGTTGGTGAGATAAGTTCAGACAACCATTGTGACAACAGCTCCGCGTCGAGGAGGAAACTAAAAAAAAAGAGAAAAGGAGTCGATGCATTGGAGGAGCGGTTCTTGAATCTGATGGAATCTTTCTGCAACAAAACTGACTCACAGTTGGGAGTTCTAGCTGAACGGATCGTCTTTCAGCCGGATGCGAAGCGCCAGCGCAAAGAATTCTTCTATGAGCTGCTGAAGATGCCTTTTCTTACGACCGAAGATAGGTTAACTATGCCAAAGATATTTTGCAAGAACAACGAGGACCTTGATCTTTTCTTCAGTATATCAGACGAGTACAAGTCCTTCATGGTCAAGATGATGTTAGAAGAAAAACTCTGATCGAACTGGGCCTAACCCAGTTCGTAGCGCGTAGTTGGTGTTGCTAATTTAGTTGTGTGTCATTTTTTCAATTTAAGATGCACGAACTATAGGAACGTTAAAATATAATTAGTGTTGTGAAATTGTCATATCGACAAGCGTACTTTGTTTATGTGTATTTTTGCAATTGTCCGGATGTTTAATTATGGACTTAAGCTCAAATGTTTCCTTTAATTAAACAATAGCGTAAGTTGGTTTGTGTATGTGTTATATTTTCTTTTTGTTTTTGTTTTTCCTTTTTCCGATTGCAGACATGGTGTTCACACGTAATTAGCGTGAAACAAGGATGCGGAACTAATGGCGTTTTCTGGCCATGTGCGAGATGGATGAGGACCACTGCCATGATTTGTTCTTCACCATTTGCGGCCGCACACCCCAGCTTGGTGATCCCGCCGTATTCAATTCCATTTTCCAGGAACTTGCAGAGCAGATGTCCGAAGACCTCAACAAGCCCTACAGCATGGCGGAGGTGCGGACGTGCATCAACTTGTTGTGCATGCAATTCAATCCGTTTGTCGAGTTCAAAGACAAGCCATGTGTTCGAATGAACATACGTAGCGGCCAAGTGATAGTACTTCTGGCGTACTGGGAACACGTTGGCGGGGAGGTAAATTTATGAACCTACTAGCATATGTTACTTACAAGCTAGCCTTGATGGAGAATATATATACCTATTTCACTTGACAAACTGAATAAACTAATCTTAATATATATATATGATTTCTTAGTTGGTGGTCTCGAATTTCCTTTAATTTTACAGCGTGCATCATTTTCCCRTTGGATTGTATCTTTCTTATTTCTTGCCAATAAGTAAAAGATAAAAATAAAATGACAATATAAAGTACTCTGATCGTAATTGGTAAGGCGTAACACACGCATATCTAATAGTAGTTGAGAGTTGAATTATATAATTCTGGTAATCGGTTAATTAAACAATAGATCACTTTTAACGTGTGCGTATCACACATATATATACATATACTTTATTACCTGTACTTAGTTCATTAGAATTCATGCGACGTAATAATGCAGGAACGGGACCGAAAGCAGTACTTCAAACGGTTTGGTTTCCCCAAGTACAATACTAGTATAGAGTTTTTGTTGATCGGAATGGCGACCGCCATTGACTTCAGCGGTGAACCGGGTAGTTCCGCGGATAACCCGGTATATGTCGATGGGCCGGCATCTGATGGCGAGGACCAAGAAGCTCCAGATGAGTTGCCCACAGTGGATGGCCATGCGCTGCCAGTCATGCATCCTCCGTTCTTGGCCGGGGGACTATGACACCTACCTCCATTGTCACCGAACGGGGACGATAGTGACCATGAGCAATCAATTATAACCCATATCTAATTTACCTGTGTATGTGTTATTCTACCGTATACTTGCCAAGTTACGATTTGCCACAGACGCCTTTACGCTTAAGTTTTATTATTATGTGGGGTGAAAACATCGTTTTAACTACTTAATTATGCATTCGGAACATTTATCGTAGAGTTAAACTCTAGTTCATTGTAAGTGGATTTTGGTCGGGGGCTTTTCCCACTTTGTATTCAAATTTTAATCGTTCTGATATCCGAATGAGGACTCCATTTCAAAACGCCAACAGATGATATAATACAAGTCATAAATAACATCATTACTTTTCAATGCGTAGATGTTAACAATGCATAACCATTGACTACGTTGACGAAACCAAACGCTATGTCAAAACTACATCCACGTATAGAAGATACAAACTGCAAGCTCATGGGTTGAACATACCCAAATAACACGGAAAATACTACTTCCTACGATTAATAAAAGAAACAACCTCGGGGATGATATGATACTAAACCATGTTCCTCAATCCAATATATTTGAACCCTTGCACGGCGAAGATTTGGGCAGATGGCTTCTTCTGGTCAAAGTTACAGGGTTGGCGGTACCGGAAACACGTGACATAGTCGACGCACTAGGAGACTACGGCGGCTGGTTAACCGAGTTTTCCGACACACGATCTGGATTGTCAAGAAGGTATTCCAAGTTCCTCCAATATGAACTTGTCGAACTAGGCCCTCCGACAGGAGAGTTGGACTGCTTTGACGAGGGGCCTTAAACCAACCCATTTACTATATTCACGGGTTGATTGCTCGCCTCACAGTCGATTACTATGTCCCCAAGCCCAGCTGATTGACCATCAAGGCTACGTAATATCGTTTTCAGCTCTCTCCAATTGGGATCTCCAAAGTTCCGGTTCGCCATTGCGAATTGCTCGTGCTGGAAAACCAAGCATAAGAGTAAATGTGAAATAACTTTCCACACGAAAGTTCTAATGATTTAAGATGAGCCCGATGTTAGTGCAAAAAAGTTGATATATTTATCTATATTAAAATATAAAAATGTGTTATCATGCGTGGGGGAAAAATACCTCATCTACCTCCTGTCAAACATGCCGGGAACCCCTCATCTCCCCCATCTCCTCCACGTACCGCAAACTGTGATTGCGAAGGAGCCCACGAAATACCCGAAAGCGCAAATTGAGGAAAGCCAATTTGTCAATACACTCTGCGGCTGTGAATTTCGTCTGCATCTCCACATTTAATAAGTCCTTACAAAACTCAATAGCCGTCATGTCTGGATCGCCGTTTTTCACCAATCCAATTGAACGAGCATCCTTTAAAAGTGAAATGAAACACCAGTCGACGTCTTCGGTCCATACTTTGTCGTATAAGAACAATTCTTGTTTAATAGACTCACCTTTGGACATTTTTTTTGTCCAGCTTACTCAAGCAATATTTTTTTTTCTTATCTATTTATTTATTTGTTTATATTTGGTAGATTTTGCTCAAACTGGATTACGTAGAATGAGTGAATCGTGTTATGCCAAGTTGGTTATATATAGGTGGCCAGATGAGATGAAATTATCACTTTATTGATTTTTGGGAAAGGCGGGCATCACTTTATTGAATTCCAGGACCTACACCCTTGTGTATGCCAATGCATGCAGGGAATATATTCACTATTGTGCATGCCTACGAGCACTTGAATCATTTCCTTTTGGAAATTTAACTTCCATAAAAAAGGTGATGGAGTACCACTTTGATAATTGAAGCACGCATTTTGGAAATACGCAAGGACATTCTTCCCGTCGTTAGGGGGAGATAAGAAAAAGTATTTTCTAATGGAACGACAGGAATAGTTTCATACTATGTCTCATTATGATCCCTGCATTTCACAATGTAACGTGAAAGTAAATTAAAGTGAACGATTGATCTTCAATGTATAGAAGACTCAATTTCTAAAGTGACGAGATCATATATATACCAGCTGCAAATGTGTCTGCAAGGTTAAAGAACCCATAAGGGGCACAATGTCACAGATTAAGACATTGCAACCATACTTAGTGGAGGTGTGGTTGAGGGCATGACTTTCAAAAGAAACAGGGGGAGGTCACTTGATTCGATCAATACTCGCCCAAGGAATAAGAGGGCATGTATGGCACAACTTTAATTGATCATCAATGAATATAATGACTCTCATGAGATTATCTCTGATTATACTTATGTCCATGAATCATTACTAGAGGACGCTCCGATGTTTAATATGATTTCAGGGAATAAAGAAATCTCAATGTACAATGTGAGTTTATATAAGTTGATAGAAAGACTTTTCATACACATTGATGATATATACATTGTTGCTCAAGGAATCATAGAGCACGATGATATCGAACCACGCTCTATTGAAATATCAATATAGAGCAATTTGACCTAAATGTAAAGAATCAGTCCAGTTAGAACTAAATTCACTGACAATAAGGCAGGTATTTGGTTTGGTAGTGCTAAGTGTAAAGCGTGTAGGACAAAAAAAAAAGTTTTTTCAGAAAGCGTAATGAGAAAAATAAAGTCATGAGATGCAAATTTATACTTGAAGCACAAAGTTTCTCACAACGCCCTGTAATTGACTACGAGGATATGCATTCTCTCATAATAGATATTATAATTCCAAAGAACTGAGAATGCAACTTATACCTGTGGTTATATCATATCTCTATGGGGATCGTGATTTAGAGATATATGTATGAAAGTGCTTGCTGGTCTTTCATTGCCAAGGCAAGTGACTCTAAGCCACGGAGTGCATTTTCAATTAAATTAAAACGCTCACTTTATGGATTGAGACAATCCAGACGGATGTGGTATAACCGTCTAAGTGACTACTTGATTGGGAAAAAAGATAATCTATGCCCTTGCGTATTTATAAAGAAAATAAGTTCAAATTTGCGATTATAATTGTATATGTCGATAAAAGGAACATAATATACACTCTTAATGAAATAAGAGATATCGTTAGTTATTTGAGATTTTAGTTTGAGAAAATGCATCATAGGAAAACCTGGTCATGTTAAGGCTTTAAACTAAATTCGAGTTTGTGGAATACTAAATTCTGCAGTTTGCATATATCCAAAAGATGATCAGGCAATTAAATATGGATAAGTGAAATATGTTAGCACTCCTATGATTATTCAAAGTGAAGATATAAGGAAATATCAATTTCGTCAATGGAATGACGAAGAATTGGTGGGAGCTAAAATTCTTTACCTACGTACAATATGCGCATTATTGTACCATTACTAATACACTTGACCAAATATTACTTTCTCAAAATTGTTATCTTGATTTAACTCAAGAAAGCGCAATGTCACTGGAATGGAATCAAAATGTAATTTGATACCTAAAAAAAACAATTGACGCGAGTTTATTTTTTTCGTTCATAAATATAACTGGAACTGCAGGTGGTCTTGTAATCCCTATAGAAAATGTTGAGTTTACTTTCTAATGTGAAACAACAAATAGTAGCATTGATGTTGGTTACTCATTCGATCCATGTAAAGAGATCATTATCATACATGTAGTAGGTCGTGAGTATCTACGATAAATGTTATGATCATTCATATATTTGATGATAGTGGCTTGAACTCTATCATTGAAAAAAATGTGATAATATGAGTAATATCACCACAACTCTTTAACAACCAACAATTATGAACTTTCTCAAGAATCATGTAAATTGCGGAAGTAGAAACTTTCAAAATTCCCTTAATAGATGTACATATCAAAGAGAGGTGTAGACTTTAGGGGGAGTCTCAACATAGGTGTGTTGTACTCTTTTTCCTTAGATCAGGTTTTATTTTTTCCATTGGGTTTTGTTACTTGGCAAGATTTTAACGGGGCAATAATGAAACACCATTTTACCCTTTGACTTGGCACAAGGGGGAGTGTTGAAGGAAAAACACAATTAGTATGCTTTCGTCAGTAAGTAACCGATATAGGACAATTTAGGTATTTGTTATCTTTATGTATAATAGAAACATGTACTTTGATACCCTATGTAAAGGGAGATTATGATGAATAAGAGAACTCTAATTTCTACCGCCTTTCTTCGTCTCTGTTTTATGTCTTGTGCTTATATTTTTTCTTTTACAAGAATGAAATAGTCAGTGCATGAATTTTTACTCTTTGTTTTTTGCCTTTGACAATGTTGGTGAAAATAAGTTGACTTTTAGTGTTTACATGTGCGTAAGTGTAATCGAAATCTAAAAGTTAGGAATCGAGCGTTTTTTATTTTGAAAGTGATTTTGATATTTTTGTAAATTATTAAACCAAATAACAAAAAATGGTTTGGTTTTGATGTTCTTGTTCTCATTTTTTTTTTTTGTTGTTGTTGTTGGTTTGTTTATTTATGCTTTATCATAAAGTCCTTTTCGTTTCGACTCCTAAATACTCGTACCACTCATATTTTAGATTTAATCTTATTCTTCTACTTTTAGAAATATCACTTAAGAAATTGTAAGATTATCGTACAACCTTTCGAGCCACATCACCATTCACAAGGGTCTCCTTTCTTATCAATCTAATAAGTGTTTGTTACGAATAAGAAACAGTTTTGTAACATTAGAGTTCGGAATCGATTTTGATTCTTCAGATGAAATATATCTGTTACACCTTCAAAGTTGCATAGCATCTGACAAAAATCAAGCACAAGAACCAAAACTCATTAAATTGTTGGTAACAATACATTACATTCAACAAAAGAACAAAATGCAAGTCCAAGGATATATTTTAAAAAAAAACAAAAAAAAAAACATGTTCACACTGGGAGATGCAAATTAAAACTAGAAAACACTAATACGTGCCCCCCCTGCTAAAGTGTGGCTCAAAGTGGTGGTGCTGTCCCCAGCTGAAGTGTGGCTCCAACTTTGGAAGAAAAGTAGCCTCACTGCAAAAAAAGGCAAGGTAGCTAGACTTTTAGTAGTAATACAAATAAAAATAACAGCATTAAAAATGAGAAGAAAAAGAAACCACAATCATAATAAATGGCATAAAAGACTAGACCGTAAGCACCCTCCCCACTATGGATTTGAAATTCTATTTTCCGAATGACATCAATTCCTTGTTTGATGCAGCAGAATCTTGAAAAGGAGTTGTGAGCAGTTTAAAGGAAATAAATGCATTATTAGTCCCAACTAGATAAGTGAAATAGAAAAATAATGTCTATCTATTCTAGCACAGATAGAAAGAAAGAAAGAAGAGGTGGAAGGAAAACCAAGTAAGGACATAAAAGATAGTGGCGTGGGGCCGGGCTTACAGTGGAAACAAGCAGCAGACGTAGCCGTTGTGGCATGGAAAAAGCTCGTCCTGCAACAAACGCGGTTCTGGGTCGGGGACACTATAATCAACCTCAAAACACCTATAGAAGAAGTGACCACCATGTAATGAGGTAAAGCACAGCACCCCATCGGCAATTATAGACATATGAGGAAATTTCACTCGAGGATAAGATAAATGTTTTTTTCTGTCAAACTGTACTTGAGGAAGACGCTTGTGCCCACGAATGTCATAGGCCTCCAACACATATGTTTCTTCATGCAATATGTAGAAAACGTCACCGCAAAGCTGCTTATGGTGATGACGACCCAACTCCTTCTCCAATATGTTGTTCCCAAGGGTCTTCCATTCGCGCTTCACTGGATTGTGGAGACGCAAGGTGTTATCTTCTCTTGCGTACACCACAACACCTTCATCATTCCAAGGACCCACAACTTCAAGAAGCGGAGTAGGAGAAGAAGAAGAAGAAGGGGGAGGATCGAGTGAATACTCAGAGCCATCCTTGATATTATAAACATGACCCCATACAGACTTGTCGCAACGACTGTCATCACCACAACCATTTATCTCAGAACAGCAAGTGTTGAACCCAATGAGATAGAGCCAGTCGCGATACACGCCGGGCATGAAACCATTGCAGGGTGTTGGCAGTTTAAATTCACTCTTAACCCAATCTTCTGCACCACCTTTTATCTTGTGGCGGGACTTCATGTCCACATAGCAGATATCACCGTACGAACCCTGTATGCATGGGAAGGAATATATCTTGGGACCAATAACTTGGTATGCAACAGGGTCATTGGTTTCGGGCATATCGAAAAGATGTGAGAGTATGGGTCTGCCTGTGCCTGATGATGACTCATCATGGCCAACCATGAACCAGTGGTCCTTCCAATCATTATAGCTGGTTATGTTAAAAACAATCGACTTCAACTTCTTCTGTCTTGACGCAGCACCCTGAGTTACGTACATTACACAACAAAAATCAAAAGTGCTGATAAGCATAATATAGCCTAGCCTACTTATTCCAAAAATTAAGTACCAAGGTTGCTTATCGATCCCGAGCGAGCGAGCACGCAAGCACACATATAACAGTCCATCAAAATAGAGCTGATAGACACGCACACACATAAATCCATACACGCCGAGCTCTGAAATATACCAAGGTATGCCAAATACGTACCCAGGTTACTCATCGATCACACACACACATATTACAGTTCATCAAAATAGATCTGATAGACACGCACATAAAAAAAATAAAAATAATTCGCTAAAACCAGAAAAGTAAAAGCTAACAAACCTGGAAGCTCTGAAGCGTTGCAGAGTTGTTGTTGTTGCGTTTGTTTTTGCCTCTCCCTTTGCCCCCCATCTCTCGCGTTCAACTATCAATCCAAGTAAGTAGCCCAATTAAACAACGAGCAGCATCTAGGGTTTAAAGAATTCTTCGAAAATTGAAAATAGTAACAAACAGCTAGGGCTTATCGAAGAAAGGTGATCCGGGAAGAAACTGATTTCATATCCCTAATTTATTATTAGTTGGGTTAAGATAGGAATCCTCGAGGGTAATATTGTCAGATCATCTTAATCCAGATTGGTGTCCTTCGGATGTAGTGGTGTTGGCGGTTATTGAATTAACCGTTTCAATCTAACCGTAACCTAAGGCGGAAAACCAGTTAAGGTTACGGTTAAACCGGTTAATCGAACTGGACGGTTAATCGAAAAATCGGCGGTTATTTTTTTTTTAAATTAATTTTAAAAACTTAAATAAGAATTGAATAATTGAAATTTAAATGGAATTAGAATGAGATAAATAAAACTTGAATAATTAGATTTTTGAAGTAAGAAGTTTTTATTTATTTTGAAAAAAATAAATTAAAAAGAAGGACTTGATTTTAATTCTAATATTTACAAATAACCAAATTAATAAGATGAGGCCAAGGTTCATACAAAGGTAGGAAAACCTATATTGAGTGTGATCATTGCCATAAACCTGGTCACAATATATATAATTATTGGGAAAAGTATCCAAAGAAAAAACACGAGACAAGGTTTCTACATCAAAATGAAATTGAAACCTCTGAAATTCGACTGATTGCTTCTGATGGAAATGTCAAAAATATTTGGTACTTGGACAATAGTGCAAGTCGGCATATGACTGGAAACAAAGATTTATTTTCAACATTTGAAGAAGTGAATSATGGTCKAATYACGATTGGAGATCCCAAGTCATGCAAAATCCTAGGTGTTGGAGATATATCATTCAAGACGAAAACCGAAATAATTGAAAAAATATCGGAGGTGTACTATGTCACCAGATTGCATAGTAATTTGCTAGCGTCAGCCATTTGATGAGGAAAAGCTTTGATATTCGCTTTGTTGGAGATATGTGCATCATAAAAAATAAAAATCATCATGTTGCAAATATTAGATTGGCTTCGAACAATTTGTTCCTTATCAAACTTGATGTCGTGATCAGCAGAGATATGCACTTTGACGAAAAAGCATGTTATGATTTTTTAGATTCTTTTGTGATATCAAATCAGTCAGTTCTTGAGGTTGAAGGCGATGAAATTCAACTTTTGCAATCTGAAAATGACGAAGTTGTTGAACCTCGTCAAAATTCCCCAGAGACAATCCCAAGGAAAACGAGAAGTCTAGTAGATAGAGACTATGAATGAAGAAATCAAGTCCATTGAGAAAAACGATACATGGGAGCTTATGATTTACCTCAAAACAAAAAATCAATTAGCATGAAATGGATGTTTAAAACAAAGACCAACCTAGATGGTTCAATCAACAATACAAAGCAAGATTGGTAGCGAAAGGTTACAAACAAAAAGAAGGTGAAGATTTCAATGAGGTATTTGCTCCTGCCTCTCGACTTGATACAMCTCGATTACTTATATCTCTTGCTGCTCAAAACGGATGGACGTTATTTCAAATGGATGTCAAATCAGCTTTTTTGAATGGTTTTCTTCAAGAAGAAATATACATTGATCAACCGCCGGGATTCATAAAAGAAGGAGAAGAAGATCATGTCTACAAACTCAAAAGGGCATTGTACTGGTTGAAGCAATCCCTCCGTGCATGGTATGAACGTATTAATGAGTACCTCTTAAAATTTGGCTTTGAAAGATATCCATACGAGCACACATTTTACATAAAGAGAAATTTGAAAGGTGGTTTCATGATGGTGAGTTTGTATGTTGATGATCTTATTTTCACTGGAAATGATTTGGAGATAGTGTTTGATTTCAAGAAATCGATGATGGATGAATTCGAGATGACTGACTTGGGAAAATTACACCATATCTTGGGAAACAATGTTGAACAAACAAGTGAAGGGATCTTTATCTCACAAGAGAAATATGCACATGAGATTTTGGAAGAATTCAAAATGGAGAATGTGAACCCTGTTAAAACCTCGTGCATCTAGTTTAAAGCTAAGCAAACAAGGTGAAGGACAACTTATTGATACAACAATATTTCGAAGTCTTGTTGGTAACTTGATATATTTTACCGCAACAAGACCTGACATTATGTTCGTTGTAAGTTTYATTAGTAGGTTTATGGAAAAATRGTATTCAAATCACAGGGAGGCAGCAAAAAGAATTCTTTGTTATGTTAAAGGTACTATTGATTATGGTGTTTTTTATGATGTTCGTGCACCTGTGAAGCTCATCATTGATAGTGATTTTMGAGGACGTATTAATAATTCTAGAAGTACTTRCGGTTARGTGTTTAATTTGYAAAGCGGAGCAATCTCATGGTCATCAAAAAAGCAACCTATCGTGGTACTCTATACTAATTAAGCGGAATATATCGCCGCATCTTTGGCTGGATGTCAAACRTTGTGGCTAAAAGGAATTTTGYAAAATCTCAAGTTCAAGCAACAAGATCRAACTATATCTTATTGTGTGATAATAGTTTAACCATTTCTGTTTCAAGAGATCCCGTGTTGCATGGAAAAATGCAACATATACGATTGAGATTTCATTTTTTGAGAAAGCTTGTAAATGAAGGAGAATTAAATCTCAAATATTGCTGAAGTGACGAGCAATTGACCGATATTTTACAAAACCACTTGGAAGACATATTTTCTCGAAAAATATTGAAGTTTTGAGAGTACGAATGAAATTTGGTTCACAGGAGGCAATGTTGGTGTAAACCAAATTAAATTAATAAATTAATCCAAAAGTCATTTTATTTAGTTGAAGAGTTATGTCTTTTAGTTTAAGAGTTGTGTCTTATAAATTAAGAGTCATGTCTTTTTATATTTCTATCAACTACTATAAATAGGAATACATAATGTAATAAAAAAATATACAATCATTCTTCTTGCTTTCAAATATACTTACTACAGAGAGATGGGCGATTGTGTTCAATGGAATAGCATGGGGAGTGGTAGATGAAGCCATGATCGGCGAGAGGACGGAAAAAAACAAACAATTGAATGAAATTATGGTTTTAGGATACCATGTGCGAATTGATATGAATTCACCATTAAAGAGGTGATAGAAGGAATCCTGTATATTGAGAATGTACAAGTGATTAACAAGGAAATAAATTACAACAAATTTGAGAAAATATTTGCAGAGATATACAATGAGTAAATAAAGATATTTACTCGATTATTTCCTTAAAAAATTGATTTTTTGTTATAAAGATTTTATTGTTACCATGTATAATTAACTTAATTAATGATTACTTAAATCTCCCCGGACCGTTGGAAAAGTTCTGGTTGTTATTCCCTGAGGCCCCTCAATCAGGAAAGKCTGTATGCACAAGCATTATTAGATGTATAAACAGACTCACATGCATCATGATCTTKTGTTCTTCACTTTCTTGGCCTAGCTACTACTCATCTTTCAGTTTCATGTACTCTCTAAGTTGTCTGAGATGTTAAAAGTTAATCTCTATTCTTGTTCCATACAGAAAATAATTGTTTGATTGGCCAATAAAAGAAATACCTCAAATTACAATAGACATATAGACAAACAGAAATATTGGAACAGATTCTAGTATTTGACCTTTCCTGTGCTGGCATTTCTTCTTCAAAAAAGGCATATCTGATTCTATTGTTTTATAACTGTGAAAGAAAATAATTTAAATTATCATTAATTGATCATCTAAAATACAAGGATAGATTTGATAATAACTACAAATACAGTTTGAGATTTTATATTTGTTTTTATAAATTGCACTCTTAAGACCAAAAATTATATGGCAATGGGTATATATATGCATGCGTAATTGAGTATGTGTGAAATTCTTTTATGCTTCATTGGAAGAATGAATTTGAAGTTAAAGATTGTAAATTCATATTAACAAATCAATTCAACTTGTGATGATAATGGATTAATATTCGATTATATCGTGCAATTGTCTATTAGTACTCGATTAATCCGAATATACATACGATTATTAATTGACAAAAAACTCCCTAGTGTGCAATTGTCTGCTAGTACTCGATTATATCGTTGTCGTGGGCTCAAAAGTATTACAATCAACATTGGGAAAAAAAACAAATCTAATCCAATATCCATCCTGGTTCAAACATGGAGTGTTCAAGAGGAAAACATTTTGGGAAATAAGCTGATATTTAATTAAATGTGTCGTAACGGTATTAGTCAAGAAAGAGCCTCTCTCAATTAATTCTGCTAGTCTAATTTCCACTAGCTATACAAAGGACTTATTATTTCTCAACATTTGAAGTGATTATAATCTTCCATGGATCAGCTTCCACCCTCTGTTATGCTTTGCAAAGATGGCCGCCACAACTTTGGCTTTCCGGCCGCTAAATTTGCCGATCCTGTCCTCTGTCGATGTCTGTTGGATATTATGCCCTGAAATATTTTTCAATTATTTAATTAGAACCCAAATATATATATATATATTGAACTAATTGAACTCCTCTTGTTGTGAATCTTATTGAGTTTCTTGAAAATTTTTGACCGATATTGTGATTTTATCTAATTACAATTTTCTTATCTTTTTTGTTAGACTATTAAGATATCTGTAAATATGCAATCAAACAGCCCAGCCCAAGATTACCTGATTATAATTCTCAGATTCGGAACTCGCACTCTGTTTTTCTGATTCTGTTTGCAAACCCGATTCTGATATGTTTTTCTTCATCTTTGCATGCTTCTTCGCTCTTAACACTTTCATAACCTCTGCACCCAAAATAAATAAATATTAAAACATTCAATTAACTCACTACTAAATTCCTCATGTGTTTTTAGCCTAAATATATATAACTCATTTAATCATCATGACATTTTATTTTTTTTTAAAAAAAAGGTTGAATAGAAACCTAAATCCAAAAAATCTCACCTTGAGTGGTTACAAGCCTATAGGCCCGGCCAAGAACTAAAGTATCGGTCGGCCGGAGAAGCTTAACGCGAGTAAACCGAATAGTCTTGTTATCACTGGAATTATCATCATCGCCGCCTGTAAGTGGCAAATTATCCGCGGTACAGGCGTAGGGATAATGGGAGAACGCTGGAAAAGGATGGTGTCCCCCTGGACAACAGATATGTTGTCCCTCATAATCGTAGACTGTTGATGAAATACGGTGCACACATCAATGTGGAGTGGTGCAACCAATCGAGGTCTATCAAGTATCTGTTCAAGTACATCAACAAGGGACACGATCGTGTGACCGCATTTTTTTTTTATGTTATCAGGGTTTTTTGTAATTAGGTCAAACCTCAGTGGTACTTTTTGTAATTAGGTTAAACCTCAGGGCGGCTCTACCACTAAATCAAATGGACTTTTGTCCAGTCTAGATTTCAACAATTTGAGATCTAAATTTCAATATCAAACTAAACGAGCCAGGCAATCTCACCTCTTTGTGCCCCCCTTAAAGTATCGAAGGCATCTGTTATCGAACGTAAACAGCTACCTCAAAGATTCTGCAACAAAAACAATAGTTAAAAAAAAATTCAGAACGAGCTTCTCGAGTAATTAGTCTGTGACCATCAAAATAAAGCTAAACTAAGTCGCCTTCATTAGAATCCAAGTTTTTTAAGAGCATATAATGGAACTTGGGTGGTGAGTGAAACATATCCTGTCAGCCCCATGTTTCTTATGATATATCGTCTTCAGCAATCTGAATTTATTTAATATTAATAAAAAATTAATTAAATGTAAAAGAAGGAGAATAAAGGGAGAGAGTTTCAAATGGCTGATCATTACAAGATCTTAACTTAGCAGTAGAAATGTCATAGAGACGCACTGAATCATCGTCCACTTGATGTTAACCAACAAATCAGCCATCCGATGGAAATCAAGCAAGTTAATTTATTCCTCTTATTGCTTAAATCAAGTGCGCATTCTGTAATATCTTATTTTATGCAAGCAAGAAATATATTAAAGATACACTTTGTTCCTTTTTCGATCACTTTATATCAGCAATACTTCCTAGTAACTCTATAACTTATTTCACTTCGAACATGTAGCTACAAGAAGTTTTCTAAAAAAGAACGAAAGTCAAAGGTTTAAAACTTTACAAACCAAAAACAAGTATTATTAGTGGTAAAGAAGTAAAAGAATAC
>BMAC01000248.1:201145-215495 GCA_014905375.1 Phtheirospermum japonicum | reverse complement strand
ATGGTATAAAGTGTTCATGTACTCATTGACAGAGCTGCACAACATCGAGAGTCGGGGCCAATATGGCCCTATCCTTCAGGAACATCGGGTCATCAATAGAGTCCCTAAACATCGGATATGTATCCTCAACAATAGCCGCAATGGGGTCGCCCGAATATCGGAGGAGGATATCATCAGGAATTTCTATTGCAGCACAACCGTCATTCGGTCCTCCTATCTTTCCATCTCCAATGCTGGCAATCCAATCGGAGAACTCCTCCAACTCAGCACGTTCTTGTCCATCACCAATACTCCGGAGCCTCATGTTCTGAGTAAGTCTCAACACAGTGCAGTGCCTCCACATGCTGGACGCATTGATAGCCGCATTGACTATGTCCTGCCGGCGGACTTATACGGTGCCGTGAAGGTACCATTCTCCACTTTATCAGAACCATTAAATTAAGAGTTAGTTATGGATAATAGTAAGATCAAATGATGTAAATGCAGGGGGTGGGGGGGTATGGTGTCTTCACGGCACCGTAGTCATTTATATATATATATATATATCATTACCCCTATATATTAATGCGAAATCCTCCTAACCTATGTGTCTGATTCGTATACTTCGATTGACAATTAAAAAATTCTGGTATTTCGTTTGCTTATAATTCTTTTATTATATTTTTCCTTATTCAATACTTTCCTTTGATTCTCCAAATATAAAAATAGAAATAGCTCATATATATTTAGTAGATAATATCTAAATTAGTTATTTTAATTAAAATAAAAACTACATATATGAAATAACTTTAATTAAAAAACATTTATTATAAAAATAATTAAATAAATTTTATTGATAATATAAATTAAAATAATTTTATTTTTGAAGTTTCAAATATTATATATAGGTAAAATATGAGTTATTTACAATAATTTAAGTATGTAACAAAATATTAGTAATGTATTCAATCTAAATATAAAAATATTAAATTATATGCTAATAATTAATAAATACTGATTAGGCATCAGTACAATGCAACATGGGTTGAGAGTATGACATCTTTTGAATATCTCAAAGTATGTAACTAATAATTATTAATGAGTTTATTCTGAACATTAATATATGAAATAATTTAATAATTAGTATTAATAAAATAGATATTAGACACGGGTTTAGAATGTGACGTCTTTTGAAACTTTGTAAGTATGTAATTAAGATTATTAATGAATTTAATTTAAACATCAAATACAAAATTATATGATATTTATAATAATTAATAAATAGATTAGACATGTACAAGGCACGGGTTGGGAATACATTATTTTAATTTTTATTTTAGATTTAAAATCAAATAATTATCACAAATATTTTTTATATTTATCTTTTGATAAGCCTCGTATAATACACGGCTGTTAAACAAGTATATATTTATGCGAAATCCCCCTAATGTATGTGTCTTCTTTGTATGCTTCGCTTGGATAATAAAAAGTTTTGGTGTTTCAGTTTCTTACGTGTCATCCGAGCCAAATTTATACCTAATTTAATATTTTCCTTTATTGTATCTTGCCTAATTTAATATTTTTCTTTTATTATATTTAGCCTAATTTAATATAGTTTTTTTTATATTTGTCTAATTCAATAATTTTCTTTTATACTCCTAATATAATAACATAAATAAGTCATATATAATTAGTAGAAAAAAAAATCTAAATTAATTATTTTAATTAAAAGACAAATTACATATGAAATACTTTTAATTACGAAAAAATTTATTATGAAAATAAGTAAATAAATTGTATTTATAATAAAAGTTGAAATAATTTAATTTTGAATTTCTAAATATTCTATATATGTAAATATTTGTAATAATTGGAGTATGTAACTAAATATTAGTAATGACCTCAATCTAAAAAAAATAAAATTATATAATATTAARTAATTAATATTTATTTGACAATGACACAATGCGAGAATGCTTGAGAGTATGACACCTTTGAATTTTTCAAAGTATGTAACTGTAATTACTAACAAAATTAATCTAAACATAAAAATATAAAATGATTTAATAATAATTAATTAATATAGATTAGAGACGTGTTGAAAATGTGACATCTTTTGAGTTTTTATAAGTATGTAAATATAATTATTAACGAATTTAATTTAAATATTAAAATATAATATTAATCAATAATTATAATAATTAATAAACTGAACAGGGCACGGGTTGAGAACACATCCTTTCAGTTTTTTTATTTTAAATTTAAAACTTTATAATTTTCACAAATATTTTCATATTTAGTTTTTTATAAATCCCGTGTAATACACGGGTGTTAAACTAGTATATATATATATATATATATATATATATATATATATATATATATATATATATATATATATATAATATATATAACATATATGATTTCCTTTTATGTGAACCTAGGGTCAATTGTGGGCTCTAGATCTAATTAAATGGATGGATCAGATTTTTTGTGTATTTCTTTATTTGATTAAAATCATTAAGAATTGTATAATAAAAAACACTGCTGGTGTGTATAACTAAAAATATCAATAAAGTACTGTGATTGTATAATAAAAACACTAGTTTGACAAGTTCGCATATAAAGACATGGTTATATCTATGTGTGTGTGTGTGTGTGTGTGTGTGTGTGTGTGGTGTGTGTGTGTGGTGTGTATAATGGGTCCAATTATTAAAATGAGTCCTTAGGGCTAAATCTCAAGCCACTCATTAGGTTTAAATTTGATGGATGTATATTGGATGGAGGATGGTTGACTAATAAATATATAACATGTATTATTGTATACTTTTTACTACTAACTGTGCATTATCGTTCATGTAAATGTGCATTATTAAACTATTAAATGTGCAGTAAAACTGTTGAAAATTGGCTTGGAGAAACATGATATTTAATGGCAAATATCGTTGTTATTCTAATATTGCATCAATGTACTTCTAAATGTGCAATAACATATGCGTCATGTACAGTGAATTTCTATTTTTTTTTATTTAGTTTTTCGAAATAATTTTAATTAGAATTTTTAAATATATATATATATATATATATATATATGTGTGTGTGTGTGTGTGTGTGTGTGTGTGTGTGTGTGTGTGTGGTGTGTGTGTTGTGTGTGTGTGTGACAATCAATACCAAGATTGAGATTTTGAATTTCAATCCTCGTTTGTTCTACGACTCTAATTTTCAATCCATACAACCACCATTTCTTACACCTAACCTCACACTCATCTCTTTTATCACATCATCATTATATTTCAAAAATTAAATATTAGTAAACACAATATAATAATACACTATTCTCCTCTTTTCAGACATGATTTAACATCAAATGCAATATATAAATACATTATCATCCACTTTCCAAACATGATTTGACATTTTACAGTAAAAAGTAAAAGGATTCTTATAACAAACAAAAATTCTTACTATTTACAGAATTCTGAATACTCAAGATTCTGAATACTAAAATTTAAAATCTCAATGAAGCCTAATCCAAACAGCTCATATGTGACTCTATTTGCAAGAATTCTGAATACTAAGATTTAAAATTCCAATGAAGCCTAGTCCAAACAGCCCCTATGTGACTCTATTTGCAAGAAGAAGAGGAAGGAAAATCACCCACTCCACCTGGCCGTTGTCAACGTCATTTTAATTAAGTATGATTGTTTCTTGTTGATACTAGTAGATATGATTATTAATCGAAGTAATAGTTAGTAAGCAATTTAGATGATTAGCAACGTATATCCCCAGAAGGCACTACCCACATACGGTTCAAATATGGCGGTGAAAAGAATTATTTATCATGTATATACGAGCGTTATGCTTCAAGACCCATATCTATTTAGAAATTATTCTTTCAATACCAAACATATGGCAATACTTATATATACGGACATTATGATTCAAACCATTCATTATTCATTAAAAAAAATCCACCTATTCAATAGAAAATAGACAACGGCAAATAAAGATTTTTGTATATTCATTATATTCTAAGATGGTAATTGATTCAAGTAAGTTTTTTTGTTTTTCTAATCTCTTTTATAATTGGAAGATTATAAAATAGATAAACTAAGATGAATTTACACTGTAGTAATCGTCTCACATAGACCTTTTTTTGTCTTTCTTTTATGTTTGGGAGAATTCAATTTTGAAACAGGCCCTGTAATAATTTTGTACTATTTTCATCGATTTTAATACTAGTTATAATTCATGCACGATAGACTAAATTAGAACAAATTGATTCATTCACAAACCAAATTCCTCATTAGATTTRACAATATTCAGTTTTGATAGATTGTAGTATTTAGTATAAATAATTCCAAATTACACATAACGGAAATACAGACTACAGTGATATTTTTTTTTACATAATTATCTGCTAATCATTGTCAGATATGTTTACATAAACTTTGTTCTTTGTGTAAAACCAGGTTTCTCATATAAAATGATATTGGGCAATATATGTGCATGATGGAATCAGCTAAACCAACCTAAATTGACCACGTATTTCCATACCCGAATTTCTGAGAGTGGTACTAGCTACTGAAGCTCATTTTAGAAGTATGTCAGTCTAGCAATGTCATATGGATTAGTACGTATCAGGGTTGACATTTCGAACGATGGTGAAYTTTTTATGCCAAATATTTAATTTACAAAAATATGTACAATAATCTCATACTTCCCGTSCATTTTCAAACGACCTCTCCAATTTATCCCATAAATATATAGTTTACATAACTGTGAACTATAAACCCAAACAAAAATACAAGAAGTACATACTACTTTCATGTCCTTCTGTGTTGGAGTTTAGTGACCTTTACTTAAAAAACAAAAAATATAAACTATTTAATTTCTTAGACTATTGGTAGTTTGTAATTTCATACTACCTCTTCACTTCAGCTCACAACTATTTGGTTTCCACAATTACAAACTACTGTACATTTTGAGCATTAATGATTTAGTTTTTTTTTTCCGGCTTACACACCAGTAACAATACCTAAAAAGACGTTCTTGCATACCTTCGTATGACAACTATTCCAAAARATAAGAACCAACCACCAGACGCTAAAACTATATTAAAATTATTATAGACTACCACGGTTTCGGTTACGATTTTTCATTTTGAAGATCGGGAACCAGCGGTTCCGAAGCCATGACCAATCCTACACCAGACCGCTGGTGAGGAAAGCATACAATGACCATCAAGTACTTGGATAGCYAATCCGACTACCAGTGAGCAGCAAAGGCTACATCTTGACTTAGACAACCTGTGGTCGACGGCGTGGATCTGACTCAGGCCATTACYYCAGGGCTGCTTCTCGAGTCMGAGCTCGAAGGATGATTTYCCGACGATGCCCCAACTTCCATAGACGCTCCAACAACAGCACCTAGATCTGACGCTGCACCGACGGATGATGACGTCGTCAATAATTATTATCTTAACCTTGTGTGTCTTTTTTTTAAATAAATTGTGGCGCTTTTATTTAAAAAAAAAGGAGGAAGATGTTTGAATACAAAGCAAATCAGTAAAAAGCGAAAACAAAGAAACTAACGCTTCATGAGAAATCCCCACTTAATGGAACTCTTTAAAGATCTACGTATAGGGGTAGAATCTTCCTCTTCATCAATATCCGCCAAYAAACGCAGAGACGCGATACTCATAAGGTCAAGGGCAGGAGAGGATTTTTTATCGTCAACAGTGAAAGGAGTAGGAGACTCCTGTTGTACTATTTTAATTTTATCAAGGAGGTCTTGGGTACATCAATCAGTGGTAGGTTTAGCGAAAGATTGAAGTGCGATGTTGGCTGTCGATATCCGAAACATCCATTATAATGTCTTTTTCAAGTGCAATAAATGGTGTTAAAATATGTTGCGGCCATGGAGAAGTCTTACCCAAAGAACCCATGTCCAATAATCTTGTGTGTCTTAGATGATATGTTATTCTAATGAAGATCGTCCTCGTGATCTTGTTTTTCCCCATGTTTAATTCAAAGATTAATTGTTATTGACTGAATCAACTTTTGTCACTTTGGGGTTGAGTTTGTTCGAATTTATTTATACAATGATTTTTTRCCCCATAATTATTATCTGAATCGTTTATGTATATCCTAGATGGCGATTTGTTATTATTCTCACCACCATTCCTCCTTTATCTTGTACAAGTATGTTTTATTTCTAAAATCGATTGTTGTTTTATAAAGAAATGATTATTCTTTATTACATGAAATTCGAAAGTGATTGTATGGGGAGCCAAAAAAAAAAAAAGGATTTAGGGAGGGAAAATTTGAGATTTTGTTACTAYCTAGTATGTAATTAATTTGTAAAGTAGTATGTAATTTCCCAAGTCTTGATAAGTAATATATAATTTTCCTTAGATTTTGCGGCGTAGTATYTAATTTTCCTGATTTGATGAATTTCTCATATTATGACAGTAGTATGTAATTTTTCAAATTTTGCAATTAGTATTTAATTTTTTAGATTTTGTAGTATGTAATTTCCTTTATATTTTACTAAGTAGCATGTAATTGATTTTSCCAGAGCAGTATGTTCCCATATTTTACTAAGTTATACGTAATTTTACAAAAATATTACATAATTTAACCGCAGACGATAGCGAAAARAACCGGGACCGGTCGAGTGTATATATATATCCATCATTATTCTTAGAGATGAATCACATATCAAAAATTATAGTTATCATTTTATACACTCGCGGTACTCAGACAATAATTGGAATATCTAAGTTGTACAAACACGGATTCGTGACATGACACAACACGGTTACGAGAACATGTTTATTTTAAAAAATATAAGACACGACACGACCCACACATGTTTATAATATAAATAATTATTAATATATTTATTTCTTATAAATATTAAATTGTAATAACTTTTATTTTCAATTAATCGTCTAAAATAATTACAAACTCATTCACAACAATTAATGAAACTCCAAATAAAATAAAAAAAAAATATGATAATTAAAAAAATAAAATAAAAAATTGAAAAAATGTGTTCGAGTCGTGTCCCTACATATCTCATTGTGTACTAAACGTGTTCGACTTATTTAAAAATAAAATGTACGTGCACCATAACAGAATATATATGAAATGAATACATAGTATGTGAAATAGAAAATCTTAATTATTGCATAATAACTCCAAGTTAAATTTTGGAGCACTATTGACGCATGTTTTAAATTATTTTCAAATACAGGCCAACAACATCCAAACATCATCTAGTGGCATATCCACTACTAAATCTTGGTCTATTTTGACCTCTTAAGCCACCAAATTTGTGTCTTCATAAATCGAAGCAACAAGGACTTTTCTTTTCATTCTAGTTTTTTTATTTTCTATAAATATGCTCCATTGTATTATAATAATTGTAAAATAAACGTTAAAGTGGCATAATATCAATAAGTTGGCAAACACTCGCGTTATGCCAGATTAACGGGTCATGATCCGTTAGTCCATTTGACCCGATACTGTAATGTATTAATTTTTGTAATGTGATGTATTGGTTTTTTACTGTAAAGTATTAATTTTTCATAAATATCTGACCCGTACTATAATGTATTGATTTTTTTACTGTAATATATTTATAATATGATATATTAGTTTTTTATTATAATGTATTAATTTTTGTATTATAATATATTGATTTGAAGTTTTAACCTAATAAATAATTCATTCCGACTTTACAAAGAGTGTTGCCACAATAAATTTATAGATATCTGTGATGTTTCTCATATAAAAATAGCTACCTAAGCACAGATCATAAGACGCTTCACTTTATTAATATGCTCCATTAGAAGTCCGTTTTATGTGCAGATCTCATGGCGAAGGACATTGATTAATAGATAATTAAATTTGTTAATTCATTTACCTTATTATGGAGAATAGTCTCCAAAGGCGGCTGCCCGTGCCAAACTGCCAATGAGTTTCACATTTTGTTTTCTTTTTTCCTAGTGCTTATTGATAATCGAAATTTCTTTCTTGGTGAAACGCTTATTCTATTGCAATTTGGGTTTAAAATGAAAAGAGTTGAGATACATCTATCTCTTTTTTGGTATAAGAGTGACCTTTTGAATATATTTGTATTTCAAATTTTAAATTAATAATTATAATACAGAATATACACACATATATAAAGTGATTAGCACTTTCAGGGCTCTGACCTGTTGTGGGTTGTCCCAAAACGGGACAGGGCGAGCCTAGCTCGTTTTTTCGCGGGTCGGGAAAATCTAAGTTCGTGGCCCGCGAATCGAACAGTTTTTAATTGTTTTAATAAATTTTTATTTTTATGTTAAATTTTTTTAAAAAACACTATAATATTTGAAGTTTTCTAACGAGCAAAAAGAAAATAAAAAAATAAAAATATATTTTCAATTTTAACCAATATAAATTATAATTATAAATTTATAATAAACTAAAAAAATAAAAAGCGGGTCAGCCAGCAAAAACCCATCGGCTGCACGTGGCAGGCCAAATAAGCCCGCGATTAAATGGTCCTGGAAAATAAAAATTCAGATCCGCCCGTTTACATGGGCTAACAGGCCGGTCCGTGGGCTTTGGCCCATTTGGACAGTGCTAATGGTGAGATAATATAGAAACCCTATAAGCCTTGGATACTATATCTGTAATCCAACGGCTCTATTGGGTAGTACAGATAGTATAGAAGGTACATTGGCTGATAATTTTGTCTTGTAACTCTTGTGGTGAGTTGCGATCAGGTGCTGCTACTTATTATGCACCTGGCCAAACTGATGTGGGTAGGTCGCTTCTTTCATATTGGTATGCTTATGACGACCTGTCCTATGAAGAAGTCAGGTCGCTGCTTTGGCGGACTTAGCGCGACTTATCTACAACCAGGTCACTTCATTGGCGGGCTTAGTTAGATTGTCTATTATGCCCCCTTAATTCGAGGGGGGTTGAAGGAACAACAAAACATAAAGTTTGTGATGAAGTCTCCGAAAGACTTGGCCCGATAGTAGTTTGGTAAGTATATCTGCGACTTGATCAAGAGTGGGAACATGATGAACTGCAAGCTATTTATGTTAAAAAACTCGCGTATGATGTGAAGATTGAGCTCCAAGTGTTTGGTTTGAGAGTGGTGTACGATATTATTAGCCAGAGCTATAACGCCCTGATTGTTGACCCAAATGACAGGCGTATTAGGAAGAGGTAGCTTAAGCTCCTGGAGTAAAGATTGCAATCAAATGATATTAGAGGCCGCATTGGCAAGGCTCATGTATTATGCCTCAGTACTTGAACGAGAGACATTTCCCTGCTTCTTAGAGCTCTAAGCGATGAGTTTAGCACCAAGATAAACACAAATTTCAAAGGTTGACTTTATATCATCAATATCAGAAGCCCAATCGGAATCGGCAAAAGCGGTGAATGGTAATGATTTGTTGATGGTAATATTCAAGCCATAATCGACAGTGTTGACCAGATATCTAAGAATGCGCTTGACAGCTTTCCAATGATCAACTGAAGGAGATTGCATAAACTAACTGACCCTGTTTACGCTGTAGATGATGTCCGACCTAGTGTTTGTGGCATACTGTAGAGCTCCGACAATCTGCCTATACAACTTTGGATTAGCCATCGGCATTCCACTGAATCTGGACAAATGAGAATGAGTGATCATTGGTGTAGAACCAAATTTAGCCCCTGACATGCCAGCTCGCTTGAGAATGTCAATAACATATGTGTGTTGGCTCAAGAGTAAACCAGAAGAATGAGGTGAGAATTCAATGCTAAGGAAGTAATTGAGGTCACCGAGGTCCTTGAGTGATATATGTCTGTGTAGTTGGATTATGATGTCATCATTGGCTGTAGATTCATCACTTGTAATAATGAGTCGTTGATATAAGTTTGGATTAGAATAAATGTGTTATTGTAGTTTTGGAAGTATAAGAAGGGACCAGCTTAGAAGGTGGTGAATCCAAGTGAAAAAAGGATTGTCAAAGTTTGCTAGACTAGGCTCTTGAAGCCTGCTTGAGACTATATAGAGATTTCTTGAGCTTGCAAACCATTCCAGGGTCTGTATAATGTTCAAAACCCGGGGGAAACGACATGTACAGGTCATTGTCTATATCTTCATTTAAAAGAGCATTATCAACATCCAATAGTCCGATGCTCCGATATATGGTGACTGCAATGGACATAATGGTTCTTATGGTACAAGGTTTCACAACGAGGCTGTAGGTCTATGTGTAATCCAAACCAGGCTCTTGAGTATAACCTCTGACAACCAATCTATCCTTGCATCTTGCAATCGAGCCATATGAGTTTCTTTTGCTCTTGTACACCAATTTACATGTGATGTCCTTTTTAGTTGGAGGGGGTAAACAAGTCTCCCAAGTCTTATTCTGCATAAGAGTATCAAATTCATTTTGCATAGCTTATTTCCAGACAGGAGTTCGTAAGGCTTTAGTGTGATTCTTTGGTTCGTAATAGTAGAGTTGATAGCTGAGAAGATCCTTGGCATGAGGGAGCCTGTTTTAGATCTGTTAGTCATGCGATGAATATTTTGATCACCTGCAGTAGTTGAAATGTCCGTAGTACCAGTAATAACTGATAGATTGGTATAAGGAATATAAGTATCATCAATTGGTAAATCAAAATCAGGATAGGTAGGAGGGGTATGGGAAGAGTGTGTTGAGCTCGAGCGACTTGAGGAATTGGGAGAGGTAGTATGAGAAGAGTGTGGTGAGCTCAAGCGACCTGGTGGATTTGGAGGTTTAGTCATGGAGGTGTCAGAGTTGGTTATATAGCCATAGGTTGTTGGAGCGACCTGTTGGGGAACAGTGACTATTGGTAAACAAGGGACAGAGATGGTCGGGGAGGAGGTGGAATAGGGTTATTTTGCGAGATGAGGGAAGATCGCTTCATTGAAGTGTATGTTTCTAAGAATGATGATCTTGTTTGTAGGAAGAAGGACTTTATAACCTTGATGGGAAGGATTGTATCCCAAAAAGGTACTTAGGGTGCTTCTGAACTAGAGTTTATGATTATTGTAAGGTTACAAGTGGGAAAACACAGGCAGCCAAAAATTATGAGCATAGAGTAATCAGGTCTCTATTTGTTTAATAATTCAAAAGGAGTATGGTATTTGACGATTTTTTAGGGAGTTCTATTTATGAGATAGACTGTTGTGGAAAGCATCATCCAAATGTCTAGTAGAGACTTTAGATTGAGATAGGAGGGATAGTCCAACCTCAACAATATGTCTATGTTTCCTCTCAGATAAACCAGTTTGTTGAGGAATATAAGAGCAAGACATTCTGTGTATTTACTAAGTAAAATCAAGTGAGCCTAGTTTTATGATCAATAAAACTAACATAATAGCTAAAACCATGGTAGGATTTTATAAGTACTGGACCCCATAGGTCAGTGTAAACGAGGTCGAAAGCATCATAATGATCGAAGGCGATATCAAAAACGGATAATCAATGAGAGTTTAACTTCCAAACATGTTCAACATAATTAATATCATTATTATCATAAAAGGGAATATCATATCCTTTCAGAGTTTTCTCACAATATCAAGAGAGGGATGACCAGTCTAAAGTGTCAGGTTTGTAAATCTAACATCTTATTCCTAGAGGTGGCAGAATAAGTTGCAGTTGTAGTACAAGCTAAGTATGGAGATGGGATTGATTATTGATGAGGTGTAATTGATAGAGCCCTTGATTAAGTGTTCCTTTGAGAAAGTCCTGCTCTGTTAAGATATCCTTCACTACATAAAAGGTTGGGTAAAACTCAAAGAACACTTGATTATCTTGTGAAAATTTTGCAAAATTGATGAGATTTTTAGTAACATGAGGTATGTGTAAAAGGTTTTTGAGAAAGAATATATGATCAGAAACTGACAAACTTACTATAAAAGTACCAATATGTGAGATGTTTATACCTAAACCATTTATAGTTTGAACGGTATCATTTTCAGCATATTCTGATGTTGTACTCAAGTTTCCCATATCATATAGCACATGACCTGTAGCTCTAGAATCAGGATACCAGATGTGGTCCTGGACAGTCTTGGCAGCGTGTGTTGGTGAGTTTGATAGAAGAACCTTCATTTTGGTAGCTACTGCTATTGTTGCCTCCTTGTTAATGGAAACCAGGTCGCAAGATAGAAATGAACCCAGGGATCTATTGTTGCATTTTTTCTTGTGTTTGTAATTAGGATTTTATGTTGGTTTTAGTAGTTTTTAATCGAGTTTCGTTAGGTTATTCGTTTGTTTTCTCATTTTATTATTTTTCGTGTTTCTTGTTAATTTTATATTTAATTTGGTTAAATGGTCCGGTTAGCTTGAGGTTTGTGGTAAATCATGGTTTTTTATGTTTTAAATTCACATTTTATAGGTGGAGGCATCGAGGCCCGAAAATCGAACCGAGTTGGCCCGAACCGAGCACTCCCGCGCGCAGCTGCCGAGACCTGCCGGCAGCTGTCGAGCGCTGCCGAGTGGTCCTGCCGAGACCTGCCGGCAGCTGCTGAGCGCTGCCGAGCGGTCCTGCCGATGCCTGCCGAGAGCTGCCGAGCATGGTCGGCCACTCCCGCAGATGCCCGCGCGCACCTGCCGAGCCTGCCGAGACTCAGCGCTGAGAGCTGTCGATCGACTGCCGAGAGCTGCGCCGACTGCTCGACAGAGAGCCCTCCCAGCATCGAGTCCTGCCGAGAGCAGCCGATGGACTGCGCGCGCACCTGTCGAGAGCCAGCGCCGAGCCCGCCGAGTCCCGCGCGCAACTGCGCGCGCCTTCCGACAGCACCTGCCGAGGACGCCCGGCCACGCTCACAAGCGCCTGCCGACAGCTGCCGACCACGACCGAGCCAGCCCGCCCAGCGCCGAGCCATCTCGGCCCATGTCGAGTCACCTTGCAATTTTGCCGAGCCATGAAGCCGTTGAAATATTTTCAACACCACAAGAACTCTAACAAAATGGCGTCACTGCGACTCGTCTTGGTTAAGATTTTCAATTTGATTGTAATTTCTTTGTGTTTTTGGCTTGTTTTGTTATTTGACATTTTTTTGTTTGAGTATGCAAGGCACGTATAACTATAACTATGATGGATACATTCCCGTCATGGGAGGGCATGGTGCAAACCACGCCGGGAATGAGACATTGTATAATGGGTATGGCAACGTGGAAGGGCATGGTGCAAACCACGTTGCCAACGGTGGCTACGATTATGGGAGACCCGACATGGGAGGGCATGGTGCAAACCATGTCGGGTTTGATGGTTTTTCGGGTATAAATGGTTCCTTGGGGGGTTATGGTGCTCAAAGTCCCTATCCAAATGTGCAAGCCCCGACTTCCCGCCCGTATGGCTATGATGCTCCTCACTATTCTTCGAACGTGCAAAGCCCAACTTCCGGCCCGTATGGCTATGATACTACTCATTATAATTCAAATATGCGTCGCCCGAAGCCCGGCCCATATGGAGACCCTCCCGTTTTTCATTCCAATCCTATGCCGACTACGAGTCCAAGTGGAAATATGGGGGGTGGATATTCGAGTCCCACCCCGTATGGTGGTAATGGCATTCCCGTTCATGGTCCAACTATGCATAATGGTCGCTTTGGGAATTCCGACCCGTGTCGAGGTTCTTCTACTCCGGATTGCTATTTTGGGACGAGCATACCCATATCCCCTCAAGATCTCGAAGAGTATGAGTTGTTTGGTGGTCCGGGCTCCAATATCACATGTGGCTCTCCCATCCGAACTATGGGAGATGTTAGTAGACCTTTTTTGGGATGTGGATGGTGTGGATCGCGTGGTCATGTTACCGATTGCCCGGAACTCTCCTCGCCAACGCCTCCCTCGGAGAACGTGTATTGGGATCATGGACTTCATGTGGAACCCGATTATGCTATGCCATCTTTTGCTCCACCGCCGACTCATTATCCAGTTGTTACTCCTCCTGTGGGCCCTTATCATCAGAATATTCTTGTGATTTCTACTACTCCACCTCCCGATCCGGATCCATGGGCCATTACAAGCCCACCTTCACCTATCCCTCTTGTCACGTTCCCCGATAAGTGTGGGGTACTTGATTTGGTTGCCTCGCCGTCGGAAGAGGAKTTGTTTTCATRTTRGGATGATTTTAACTCTCTTGATCCTTTGCCCTTTACTTCAAAAGAGTCTTGTGAAGAATGGGTATATATGGAATTTGTCAAGGCCAAGGCCGAACGGGTTTATATTGAGAGTTTTATTAATGAGGACGTGGTTGGCCCGGACATCGATATTGAGGGATGTTGTGAGGATGAGCCCATTTTTCTTGAAGATGAGCCCCTTGTTCTTGACGATGAGTAC
>BMAC01000248.1:171416-187425 GCA_014905375.1 Phtheirospermum japonicum | reverse complement strand
TCCCCGATGTTGCTGTGCAGCCTGTATTCAATTGTGTTTTTATTTTTTTCACTCGGTAAAAATTAATCATAATGATAATTATAATTTTAAAATCATTGATTTACTTACTTCTCTCCTGCAATATAAACCTGAGTCATTACCCTCTGCGGTTGGGACCAACTGTCGTCGGGTCCGTGATGTACCCGCGTCGGACGGGGTCCTGTGATGAAGGTGTATGCGACGTCGCGCGGGTCTGCGTCGCTGGATGATCAGGACGAGACCCATGTAGTCGGTGTCGAAATCAGATAAATGATGGGCCGACCCCATACCCGATCGACCCTGCGCTACTGGATCCTCGACGCAACGGCATCTGATAAATTTATTAGATAATAATACGAGTATTTTACAAAATACCAGTATATATTAGACACCAAACGCATTAATAAACCCAAATTAAAAAAAAGTAGTTATAAAAAAAGTGTGTTTTACAATAAGAATAAATTACATATATTTCAACCAAACTAATCACTTTCGCTATTAAATGTATCATCAAAACTCTTCTTCATCCGTATCTTGATCTGTATCCTGATCGGTAAGTAACTCTTCTTCTATATTTGATACTAAATCTCAAACGGGTCTAAGGAAAAGTGGAATAATTCGAAATTTCGTTTCAAATTTTTCAATATGTTATTAATTCTAAAACAAGTGATTCATATGCATCGCGTCACTTCGCCAAGGTTCCAAATAAACAATTACCACCGTCACATTTTTCTAAAAATATTTGAAAACTTAAATAAAATACCGTGACACCCTATCACGTTTTTAAAAATAAGATTTGAAAAACCCGCTATTGGAGGGACAAAACCTCCCGGCCGGCGCCGTCACCCACACGTCAACATCCGACGGTATACAACCAACAACACATTCTCCACAATATTATAGATAAACAAAATTACACCCCGGCCGATCACCACGGCCTCCCATGCATGAACAATATATATACAAATTTTTTTAAAACCCCGCCCGATCACCACGGCCCTCCCATGCATGAACAATATATACACAATATAATGGGTGAATAAACCCTAAATTTGAAAGCAAACCCTAATAATCTAATGATAAATCCTAATTACTAAATTGAACCCTAATTCTAAAATTAAACCTAATCCTAAAACTAACCATAATTATAAATTAACGCTAAAGTTAATTCTAAAACTAACCCTAAATTTAACCCTAATTCTAAAATTAACCATAAAACCTAAATTAAAACCCTAATTGAAAATTAAAACCTAAACCCTAATTAGAAATTAAAACCTATATTGAGACCCTAATTGAAAATTAAACCCTAAATTGAAACTATAATTACAAATTAAAAATAGAATTAATACATAAAAATAATATACAAAAATTAAAAAAAAAATAAAAAATTTACATTGGCGGACGGTTGTAGACGGGCGGCGACGGCGGCGGCGGAGCTGCTGCTGGCGGTCGGGCGACGCTGCGGACGGCGGCGAGCGGCTGCGGGCTGGGGGCTGGGGCGGCGGTTGCAGGCGGGCGGACCGGGGGCTGGGGGCGAGACGGGCGGACCTGGGGGCTGGGAGCTGGGGGCGGCGGTTGCAGGCGGGCGGACCTGGGGGCTGGGGGCGGAGCTGTGGATCTTCGAGCGGGTGGAGACGGGCGGAGCTGGAGGTCGGCGGCGACGGGCTTGTGGACGGCGGCGACTGGCGGAGGTCGGCGGCGGTGGGCTTTCTTTCTCCTCTCTTCTCTTCTTCTCTTCTTCTTTTTCTCTTCTCTTCTTCTTTCTTTTCTATTCTGTGCGCAGAAGAAACAGCGGGCGGCCAGCCCGCTAATTAGGTTAAACTTTCCGAGGGAATTTGGATCCCTCGGAAAACCGAGAGGACATGATTCCCTCGGAATTCCGAGGGAATTTTCATTCCCTCGGTTTTTTTTAAAAAATAAAAAAATCAAAAAAAATAGAAAAAAATAGAAAAAACTAGAAAAAAATAGGGTTTATTTCCGGGTCGCCGAGGCGCACCCCTCCCCACCCCGGTCGTAATTTCTCGAGTTTTGTTTCTATTTTTTACTATTTTTACTATTTTTTCTATTTTTCCCATTATTCATATAAAATCGAAAAAAAAATAGAAAACGCGCACTAAAAGATCGACGTCCGACCCCCGTAGTTCCACAACGACGAGACGCACACCTCCTCCAAATATCAAAAATCACGACGCTACGTCGCTTCACGTTTCCAACCGAAGGAGTTCATCGATCAATCGTATCTTGTTGTTGGTCGAACCCCACGACACGTGAGGGCACGCACATGCTCGTTGGTATTTTAAGATCGAATTTGGGGGTCAAAACAACCCCACGTGCCTAAGATGATAGGATCGGTTTCGTTTTTACGATTTTTCTATTTTTTTTCAAAAATCCGTCGGAATTCCGAGGGATTTTGAATTCCTCGGAAAATGTCAAAAAATAAAAAAAATTCAAATAAATAGAAAAAAATAGAAAAAATAAGGAAAGAAATAGGTTTTATTTCCGGGTCGCCGAGGCGCACCCCTTCCCCGCCCCGGTCGTAATTTCTCGAGTTTTGTTTCTATTTTTTACTATTTTTTCGGATTTTTTCTATTTTTCCCATTGTTCATATAAAATCGAAAAAAAATAGAAAACGCGCACTAAACGATCGACGTCCGACCCCCCGTGGTTCCACAACGACGAGACGCACACCTCCTCCAAATATCAAAAATCACGACGCTAGCGTCGCTTCACGTTTCCAACCGAAGGAGTTCATCGATCAATCGTATCTTGTTGTTGGTCGGAACCCCACGACACGTGAGGGCACGCACATGCTCGTTGGTATTTTAAGATCGAATTTGGGGTCAAAACAACCCCACGTGCCTAAGATGATAGGATCGGTTTCATTTTTCCGATTTTTCTCTTTTTTTCTATTTATTTCGAATTTTTTATTTTTTGACATTTCCGAGGGAATTTCAAAATCCCTCGGAATTCAGGGATTTTTTCAAAAATCCCTCGGAAATTCCGAGGGATTTTGAATTCTCTCGAAAATTTCAAAAAATAAAAAAAAATATTCAAATAAATAGAAAAAAATAGAAAAAATAAGGAAAAAAAATAGGGTTAATTTCCGGCCCGAGGCGCACCCCTCCCCGCCCGCGGTCGTAATTTCTCGAGTTTTGTTTCTATTTTTTACTATTTTTTCGGATTTTTTCTATTTTTCCCATTGTTCATATAAAATCGAAAAAAAAATAGAAAACGCGCACTAAACGATCGACGTCCGACCCCCGTGGTTCCACAACGACGAGACGCACACCTCCTCCAAATATCAAAAATCACCCCACTACGTCGCTTCACGTTTCCAACCGAAGGAGTTCATCGATCAATCGTATCTTGTTGTTGGTCGAACCCCACGACACGTGAGGGCACGCACATGCTCGTTGGTATTTTAAGATCGAATTTGGGGTCAAAACAACCCCACGTGCCTAAGATGATAGGATCGGTTTCATTTTTCCGATTTTTCTCTTTTTTTCTATTTATTTGGATTTTTTTTTTTTTTGACATTTCCGAGGGAATTCAAAATCCCTCGGAATTCCGAGGGATTTTTTCAAAAATCCCTCGAAATTCCGAGGGATTTTGAATTCCCTCGAAAATGTCAAGAAATAAAAAAATTCAAATAAATAGAAAAAATAGAAAAAAAAAGGAAAAAATAAGGTTTATTTCCGGGTCGCCGAGGCGCACCCCTCCCCGCCCCGGTCGTAATTTCTCGAGTTTTGTTTCTATTTTTTACTAAAATTAAACTATATTATATCACTCAAAATTTAAAAAACAATATAAAAAATGAACGTTTTGCTAATACAAAATTGCATGATGATGTAATAAAAGAATGTTTAAAATGTTGAACATGATAAATTTTTATATAACTCTTTTAAGTTATAGTTTTTTCAAAATATTAATTTAACACATTAATTCATTTAGATTTTTTGAATTGTCATGGTTATATAATGGAGGAGATTATTGACATATTGATATATTAATATTGTATTATGTATTAAAATTGGAGGTGGATATTCATACCTTATTTATGTTCTTCTTGGTCATTTTTTAAATGAATTAACTAATTAAAATTAGTAGAGTTTTCATTGTTTCAAAACTCCATCATAAAAAAAAAAAAGTAAAAAAGAAAAAACAACTATAACAACAATAAACAAAAGGTCTTTTTTTTTTAATTACGGTCTCTTGATGGATTTCAATTTTTTTGTTATTTTTGGGTTTTTTCTTTTGCAGATGGACTGCGCGCGGCAAAACTTTTCATTTTCCCTTCAGAGTCCACTTTCATTCATTCATTTTCCCAAAATCCCTTTTCCATCTTTATCAAACTCAAAGCCCCCCCTTTTATCTTCTTTTTCTCTTTTACTCCATCTCCCTACTTTTGTTACTCTGCAATATCTGGAGGAAGAAGCCATTTATATCCAAAAGGAGGGACAATTTATTGAGGCTTTTTTGGAAAAGTTTTCAAGAATTTTCATTTCAGACTGGCGTCGAGGAGGGGTGCGCCTAAGCGTCCCGAAAATAAATCCTAATTTTTATTTTTATTTTCTATTTTTTACGATTTTAATTTTTTTTTTAATTTTTTAAAAAAAATTAATTAAATTTCCGAGGGAATACATTTACCTCGGAATAATTCCGAGGGAAATTATATTCTCTCAAAAATTTAATTAATTTTTTAAAAAAATAATAAATGAAACCGAGGGAATAAAATATCCCTCGGTTTTCCGAGGGACTATTTCCCTCGGAAAACCACCCGTCGGTCATCCCTCGATTTTTCGTTCGGTAAATATGGCGGGAACATTTGGCGCCCTGATTTTCGAGGGATTTTCCGAGGGAATGTAATTCCCTCGGAAAAAACCGAGGGATTTTTATTTCCCTCGGAAAATTTCGAGGGAATTCCGTTCCCTCGGAAAATCCCTCTTAAATTTGTTGTTTTTTTGTAGTGATATAAGATGATCATACTTTTCAAATTATAAATTATACTTTTTATGTATAAATCATACTTTTCAAAACAACTATTCACATTTTTTTGAAAAAGTATGAATTTTACATTAAAAATATGACGTTTTACTGTAAAAGTATAATAGTTTTCATAAGATGTTTCTAGTCGAATCGCTTTAAACTCCTTTGGGGCTTGACCTTATGGGACTGGGCAAGCGTCAGCCTCCCTTCGACCCTTTGAGCGAAAGACGACCAATGAAAATGAAGGAAAATCCATGGATCGACCTCATCATCTCCACCCCGTAGGAACTACGAGATCACTCCAAGGGCGCCTTCGGCATCCAGGGGTCACGGACCTGCCATAGAACCCTGTTCAATAAGTGGCACGTATTAGCTGTCCGTTCTCAGGTTGGGCAGTAAGGGTCGGAGCTTTTTTGGGACTTGCACCTTCTTCTTACAATAATTTTTGCGAAATATAAATTATTTGATCCTTTTTTGGTGTCATTATAGATTTTTTAATATTTGGTTAAATTAAAAAATAAAATCAGGTTACTCATTTAAAATGCATGCACATAGGCACGTTTAGGCGGTCAACAAAACAAGTTAACCGCCTTTTTTCACGCCTAGGCACTAGGCGAGGCGTTTCTCCCGCCCTTCACGTCTAAGCGCGCCTAGACCCTGCCTTTTGCCGCCTTTTAAAACACTGCCATTACATATAAAAAGTGTCATTGGACAAATGTTATACCAATAAACTTAATCTCGTAAATGAAAATCATCAAAACAGATTGAACATGCATGGTCAGTAGCACATGGGGTGAATTTTTTTGAGTGAATATCATAAGGGACATAACACACTTATTAAGAGGATAACATTTCAATATTAATTAAAAAGAGGCACAAATTCAAGACTGAAAATTATTACAATAGAATGAAACAAACAAACTAAATGATAATAATGAACAAAAGATGGTTTCTCTCATCAGCACAAGGAGAGGAGTTGAGAAAAGAATAGAACTATAGAAGGAAGGAGATTATGGCTAGGATTTCATTTTCTTAAATGTTAGGCATAAACTAGACCATCATTAAAAAATATTTAAATAACTAAGAGATCATAAATTATATATATGATGACAAATAAACTAGACCATCACTGAAAGAACCACAATTTTGAAAAGTAATAATAGAGAAACAATCTAAAGCCTAAATTATTACAGAGATCAAAACTCAAATTTGAGAAACAAAACAAGCATAAAAGAGATTTTTCGTAGCTCCAAATATAAACTGATTCACTACATTTATTTTATTTTGGGCAGTAAAAATGGGAAATGAATTGAAGGATTTTTATGCTAGGATTGCCGAAAGAGGCATAAGTTAAAGACAAGACATTTCGAGAATAATGTTAGAGAAGGAAACTCGTAGCGTGGATGCATCATAAAGCATTCTATATTTATCAAATGTTTCTAGATGTCCCCACCAGGTATAATTGGCATTTTAGTGCTATAACTATATCGATTTCACAACAATTGTCCCTTACAAATTACTCAACACACAATATTAAGGTCATCATTTTGCCAAACATTCCAAATTGTACAGGTACTCAACCTTTTGGACTATAGCTCACTTTTAGGCCCCAAGTTGAGCATTAGTTTCAAATGGTTTTTGGTCCATCCCCTAACTTTCCTTTTTAAGTAGCCCATAATAAGTTTCAATCGGATTTTCAGTGCCCAAAATACATCGTTATAAAATTATTGTATTATGCCGAAATTTTTAAAAAAAAAAAAAAAATCCTTCTTTTTTTTTTCTTTAAATTTCAAAATAAATACAAATTTGAGTACAACACTATACACAACAAAATTATAGCTTTTTTCTCAAGTTTTCGTAAGTAGGAAACATTATAAGTCATATGAAGTGGAAATTTAGTACTTAACGCGCCACAATGAGCCCTCAAGGTACAAATTTAAACAAAACAACACACACTTAGTTTTCTACATATTCCATCTCTACAAAACTACACTGATGGGAAAAACTTGTTGAGATTGAGAGGCAAAGAATAAAACTCTTCGCTCCTCGTATCGGTCTTATAAGACCGGAACTTGTCCCACCAATGCATCCCTCTATCCTTCCTCGTCGAGTTGTCCTTAGGAGGCATCGTGACATCCAATATAAGCGCCAACACACCAGCAACGAACGGTTCGGACGAGAAAGGAATGTTGATCATGTCATTGAACTGCCCAAAAAAGCACAAACCATTACAAACCCGAAAAACCAACCATACAGTGTTTCATCTCATATTTCAATTCACCAGGCAAACGATAATAGCATAGCCAGAAAATCATATAAATTCACTTCTTACCCATCTTGCATGAGTGTGAACAGGGCCGTAACCTTTGATGGCTTCGTACTCGTTGAAGTAATGTGGTATCGATAAGCCCATGAAGATCGAGAACGCAAGAATGAACATTGTCCTAAAGCTATTCAAGTTGCAGAATTGCAAGAAACCAAGTCCACCAACACCTGCTCATTCATTAACACAAAAATGGACTGATGAATTTCAGTTTTGAAATAATTAGTTATAGAATCATGAGCCTAATAATGGAATGCGTATAATAATTAGGGTTAAATTATAAAATTCAATAAAATTTATAAATATTAACCGCAGGCATCTTTTAACATCATAAATGCCCCTCTTAAGGGATATTTCTAATTTAAACTAACAATTGTACATACATACATACCAACATAGGCAAAGAGAAGGCAATACAAAGCAGCGACTATCGGTGCAGGGATTGAAGCGAAAACGGCTCCAAATTTTCCTGAGGTGTAATAATAAGGATAAGTATTCGACAATCGGGAGAATTTTTATTTTAGTTACTTGTTAAAAAAAAAAAAAAGGAAGCCAGAAAACTAAACCAACTACTTGCCAAGTATAGAGAAGAATATCATAAAACCAGCCGATATTTGAATAACTCTCCGGCTACCAACGCGTGTTAGCCCAAGCAAACCGCCGTTTTCGCTGTTCAAAGATAATAGTAAGAGTTTCAATGCTCATAAAGATTTTTATTTATTTTTAATATTCAATGTTTTTTATAAAAAGAGAAAAATCTTACATAGAAACTGACGATCCGTTTCCAGTCCCGAAAATCCCAGAGAACAAGATGCCCACACCCTTTAATAGAATAAAGAGWATTTCATTAAACCGCGAACAAAGCTTAGTTAACATCAGTGTTTTTTTGTTTTTTTAAATAATATAATTCCATTTTTTTTTACCTGCCAGCCAACGCCACGGCTAAGAACAGAATGCGGCATAGGAGTTGCACTAGCATACCTCGACACAGCAATGAAAGCACCAGTCGACTACCAACAAAGCYAAAATTCAAAAACTAATAAATGAAAAACTTCGTTAATTAGTTCAAAAAATGTACCTCGAAAAGAGATACAAACGAAGTTGCCATCATAGCAAATGATTCTCCAGCATGGAAAGTAGGAGCACCCATTGAAACGGGTATGGGACTCTAATCCTGTAAAATAAAATTAATACAAATGATTTAGAAAGAAGATTAAAAAAAATAAATGGATCCTTGATTTGAAATGATAATTAATTTTGTTACCAAGGAGCAGCACTTATGATCCCAGCACGATCGGTTCTGCAGCTTAATTGAGTCGCTGGTGATACATGGTTATACGCTCCACCAACAGTTAGTAAATGAGCATATATCCAAACGATGACGACTGTGAATAATATAGAAAATCGGTCAAATACATTTCGTCCGCCTTTCAACACATGTGGTAAGTACTGCAAAAAAAAAAATTAATAATAATAATAATAATAATAATAATAATAATAATAATAAATGTTAGAATAGTACTATTTATTTTGACTCAAAATAAAATAAAAGGTGATTTAACTCAAAATTAAATCATCACCTGTGAAAAGATCACAAGTAAGATAAGCTGAGGTAGTCCGATCTCAACGCATTTCGTAAGCTGCAAAACATAGATAACAATAAATATTAAAAAAAAACATAAAAAAATTATCTTTCCCTTGCAAATTAACATGTAAATAAATATTACCAGAGGAAAGCCTAATTCATAAAGCCCGAACCCCGTGAGAGCAACCAACGGAACTGTAGAAAGAGGGCTCATATACCTGAAATTTAGGACGAAAATCYAGCTAAATTAGTAAAAATTCGAGTCCTAGAGACAAACGTTAATTCCTTCTTCCTTTTTTTTCCTTTATTATTTTACAATTTTCTTGCTTCCGTAAATTTCTCTGCAGTAAAATCATGAAAATTTTCACCTGGTCACGTTTCGCCATAAGCCACTAAAGCCGATCACAATCTGAAGAGACGAAGCTACAATCATGACAGCAATTAAAAAAAGAAACCATGCAAAGCCTTAGCTAGCTACTGTAGGAATTAAGCAAACAAGCTACTATTTTGAACTAAAAAAGTGAAGAGTGTATGCATTACAGCAAAAAAGGGACAAAAACCCTCTTCCAAGAAAATCAAGAATAATAATTATAAGATAAAGCAAATGTGAACAATGGGCCTATAAACAAAACAAAGCTGAGCTGAGAAAAAAGAGGGAAAAAGGGAAGAGAGAGAGAAAAATACAATCAAAAGGTCAGAAAAGAAACCGAAATACTGCAACACTTCCAAGGGAATCTGTCTCATCTCTCATGCATTTAATTTGTTTGAAAGCAAAAAGAAAAGTGGGAACAAAAATAAACTTTTTCTTTTTTTTTTTTTTTATTTAAGGGCATCAACTTTGCATTTTTAGTACTAAGCACAATTTTCCTTTTTTCTTCTCACGTAAAAGATAAAGTTGATGAGCATCTGCCACCTTTCTTCACTCACACTACTCACACAATATTATTATTATTATATACTTTTGTAGCAAGTATATATATACCACCAAGCTAATATTTCAAATAGCAACAAACTGTAGTCTCTGACTCTTTACTGCTTTCTTCCTAATAGGTACAATCATCTCTGCAATAACCCTTATAATGGCATGTTTTAGAATTTGTACATTTTTTTTTTCCATGAAACATGTATTTAGGAAGGTAATATCATCCTCTTCATCATTCAGTCGTCTATCGCTGGCTTGATTAGTTCAATTCATTTGGTTGGCTCCGTAGCTGATTTGATATACATCCATAGAACAATGGTAACATTTTCCGCATTAAAAATAGTAATAATAATAATTTAAATAAATAAAAATAAAAACCCGAGCACATAATAACAAATACATACAAACAAAATATAAATTGAATACACAGAAACATTTTGATGTAATATTGATCAATATTACATTAGGAATTAAAAAACAAAAACATAAGTTGAAATTGTCTGAATTATGCACTAGTAACGCGTAGGGGGCAAATAGTGTTTTCAAGACTTAAACATTGAGACTATAGCTCGAGGTAGCTTGTGTGCAAATACTTCAATTCAGAATAATAAAAGTGGAAGCTAAAATGAAGAAGCAAGAGCCCCACAATTTTACAAATAGGCCAGGAATTAGGTTCTCCCACTGCAAATTTCAGAGGTACACCGACTAAGTACAACCATGGGTGGACACGTGGCACGATATGACTGGCCCACACTCTTGTACAGTCTTCATCTACAGAGGTGTGTTACCATGTTGGAGGGAAAACCTATTAATCAAAGGGTAATTACAAAAAAAAATATCAAGTTTAATATAAATACCTCTGAACAATCTGGAGACGGTTTAACTTGTCCACTGCAAATAAATCTTAAAGTGATATTTTATAATTAAGAAAGATGGTTAAAAAATTTATGATTAAACCAAAACTAATATTTTTTGTAGATATTGTGAAGTTCATTACTATTTTCATAATAATATCAAGAACAAGCCTTATCTAGCTTTAAGTGTTACTTTCCTGTGTGCGAAAAAAAATGTACACAAAAATAATATAGTACATAATTTATACAGTCAGACTGTAAGTAAAATCTGGAAACATCAATGCTGTAAAGCTACCATCTGACATTTAAAGCTTTTATTCCAACATCACATGTAGCATCCCCTATGTTGACAGTTTAAAAGCTACTTCATTCAAGTAAAGTTTTACTTTTTACTGAAATACAATTCTTACCAATTACCATTTACTAAGTCTCTGAATCTTAATAACCGTTTATTTTTTGAGGTTGAATTTTGGGATCACATAACTCAATCCAAATTTTCAATTCATGCCCAAACATTCCCAAATGTCTCATTTTCTTAATAGCCGTATCGATTATTAATTCGGCTCAAGGTGTAGAGAACATCATCACCTACTCAGATCCACGAAAACACTCTTACTAATTCAAAAAACAAAAACATAAATCCCCATCATTTTATTATGAAAAAGGCAAAAATGCCATAGCATTAGAAGCTCGTCTGAAACCATAATTAACCAAGAGTATGAGATAGCAACCTCTTCACAAATTCAAGCTGAGAAAAAAAATAGCAAAACAGAAAATTAAGGATATTTACAAAACTATCTCACAATAAAACCCCGCTACCTTTAAAAATTACGATTAACCCTTCAAAGTGCAATTTTTTGTAAAAGAAAAATAAATATGAAGGAGGCACAAGTAACTTTGAAAAATAATTGGGTCTTTTTTTATAAGTAGGCCAAACAAAATAACTCCCAAAAATATTATTACGGTTTCTCAGGTAACGTACCACTTTACGGACACGTTCATTGGCAGCAGGAGCACCTCCAATAATCGACTCAGGAAGACTAGGACTCCCAACACGCACGTCGTTCATCACAACTATGGTCGTCTTATCCCAATGAACGGGGAGCCTGATAACATTAACATTTGAGAGGGTTCATTTTAAAAAACATCGATCGTGAGGTGGAAAAAACAAGCAAAACGCATAGTCTTACACACATAGATTGCTTCAATGGGGATATAGAGGAATTATGAATGAATTTACATTCAACTTAGGGGTAATTACAAAAACAACCCTTGAGAATTAGTTTAATTACAAAAAACCCCAGTTATCTTTCAAAATTACAAATATCCCCCTGACATCTACTTTTGTATGGTAATTGGTGAATACAAATTTAAGGGGGTTGTTTGTAAATTTTCAAAGATAAGTGGAGTTTTTTGTAATTAAACTAACCCTCTGTGGTAGTTTTGTAATTAACCCTTAAATTTATGGAAACTAAGGAGGAAGTTAAGAAATAAGCCAAGAAGACTTGAAACGGATTCGTATTAAGTTTAACATATTAAAACGGATGTTCTATATAATAACCAAGAATGCATTAGAGTAATTTTTTTGGAATCAACTACAACCATAGACCAGGAAAATGCTTTTCAATGATTCGCTAGACCTAAAGACTCGTGTATCCAATGCGTGAGTTCACGATGAAATTAATCGAGATTATTTAATCATTTGCTCAGTATGTCTTCAAAAAAAAAAAATCAACCCGAGTTATCACATTACTATGAATAAAGAGTTTTGGACCATTAGATTTATTAACCCTTTCATGAACCACCTTTAGGAAATTGGCTATACATATATATGACTCAATTTAGTTGCATAATACTTGCATGGAAAAAATAAAATTCCAATTCACTATGGTTGTATGGGAAAAAAACATATATCTATTCAATGTGAGAATGAAGAGGCATTATATAATCCATTTGCTAATTCCAGAGGATGCAATAGCATGATGAATTCATATATGACGGAACTAAATATAAATTGAATAGATAACTACTTCGATAGAACTATTCCTTTTGGATATCATAGTAGTCTTTTTTTTGTGTGTTAATAGGTTACTAATGTCGGAATAAAAGGATATGCGAACCATATAAGTGTGCCAAATCAAAATTATGCAAAGCACATACTACCCGACGTAAAACCGAACTTTTTACCAAGTTAAAAAAATGTACCATATAAAGATGTGATTCTACATTTCTCAACTATTCACAAATGGGTTTAAATGTGCTTAGTAATTCTTGTTGGATATCAACACATTTTCAGTTTCAGTTTTTTTTTTTTTTGAAATTGGATTTCGGAAACACAACCAACAATGTAACGCCCCGATTTTTCATAGCGGATGTAGAAGCGGAAGCACTAATATATCAAAGAAAATAAATTGAGAGATGTTACTTTAAACAAACCCCTTTGAGTAATTTATAAGATAAACAAATTATGACAAATAATTAGTATGAAATAATTCCAAATATCACTTTAAAGAAAACAAATACATACAATATCATTTGATCATGTTTTGAATATAGAAATAATCAGCATGATTCATGATTTAAGACGGTAGCAAGATACGATGATTTCCCATATTACTTTTATCAATTACAAATGCTTCGCTTATATTTTCGCTATGAAAAACTGGGCGTTACAGTTGGTATCAGAGCATTACGATTCTCAGTACTCAAAATAAAATTTTAAGAAAAATATTAATTGTAGTACTCATAAATAAGTTTTTATGAACATTTTAGAGTTTTCATGAACAATCTTTATTGTCGCTCCCCACTGCCGCTCGCGTCGACTTCACAAGTAAGTAGCATGATTTGATTATTTCATTTTAAAATTCATGATGCATGATTATGAAAGAGATGTCTAGTTTGCGTTTAAGAGTATTTTAAGAGAAAGATAGAGATTTAAAGAGATAAACGCAGTTGCATGATTTATGATTCACGATTGAGAAAAGTTACATGATATGATCAATATTTCAAATATAGAGATAGTCAGCACGATTCATGATTTAAGGCAGTAGCCAGATATGATGATTTCCCATATTACTTTCATCAATTACGAATGCTTCCGCTTATATTTTCGCTATGAAAAACTGGGGCGTTACAAACAAAGTTTTCACACTAATTAGGCAAACCTATATGAATGAAAACACACCTCAAAATTATAATCAAACAAGCTTTCACTGCAATCACACAAATATCTGTCACAAATATACTTCAAAAACTATACCCAAACATATTTTCATTTTCACGCAAAACCCAATAACTTCTCAGAAATCATTTTCGACACTAGAAATTCAAAAATATCTTCTGGCATTGTGAAACTAGAAAACAATTAAAAAAAGCATAAAGGGGCACATAAACATTACGTCTTAGATAGAGCATCAAAAAGACGCTGCGTCTCAGCAGTAACCCCCACTCCAATCCTCTCCGCATCAGCCTCATCTTGTCTGCAATTATAACTCAGCAATTAAGCAATCAATAGATTAAAAAATAATAATAATAAAAATTGGGCAGGTGCTAAATTTGAGACTTATTACCTAATAGCAGACTCTTCTCTGGATTGAAGAGTGTTGAGATTAATAAAACATTTGTTTGCATCAAGTGGGTCCTTGCCTTGACCTAAAACGTAAACTCTTCAATGCAATTAACCTTGAGAAGTCTAATATTCCTCTTTGGCTCCGCCCCAGATTTCACTCCCTCTTGTATTTCCATAACTACCAATAGTCTCTGCACGAGCACGAACCACGACGAAAACGATGGAACCTATTTGTGTCTCTCAATACAATTTCTCTATCCACCAACTTAGACCACAAACCTAAACGCCGAGTGGCAATCACCGCACACTCTAATATTCTTCTTTATCGAGACGGGCGATCCAGGTGGCGCACTGAGAAGCACGAACGCAAGCGCGAGCTTCTCACTGTGATACTGCAACCTCTCCTCTCTCTCCGCTCGTCACGAACCAAAGCACATGCCTCGTATCCGGTACATACCCAATTTTCTTAATTCCATCCATAATATTTTCCCACATTTTACGTATCTCGTCTCTCTGCGGGTGTGTATCGTCATTCGCAACAAACACATGCTCAGCGTTCCCAATCTCCACCCAACTGCACGCGGGTTTCCTTTTTAACCCCGCACTCGCTCATCATCTTCCTCACTCTGGCAGCATCGCTCAATCTGCCTGCGGAGGGTATATGTTTGAGAGCAGCACGTGGGCCCAGAGTCGAGAGGATCGAGCTCGAAAACACGCTCAGCGGCATAAACGCCCAGATCCATATTCTTATGCATTCTGCAAGCTCCGAGCAAGGCTATCCAAACAGCCGCCGTGGGCTTTATGGTCATTTCGCTTATGAAACTCACCGCACGATCGAGTTGGCCAGCTCGACCGAGTAGATCGACGACCGTCACGTAATGCGTAATATCCGGAATTATTAAATCATATTTTGTCATCATTATTTCAAAGTAATACAACCCTTTGTCCAGAAGCCCAGCATGGCTGCACGCGTTGAGCACACAGAGGAAACTGATCTCGTTCGGCCCAAATCCAGCCCGATGCATCTCCTCGAAGAGATGAACGGCTTCGTGACCAAGCCCGTGCTGCGCGTAAGCAGTGAGCATCGAGTTCCATGAAACGACGTCCCTTTTCACCAATCGATCGAAAACCCTTTCGCATCATTGATGTTTCCTGCTTTACCGTACATATCAAGAAGCGTGTTACCCACAAAGGCAACGAGCGTCGTTCCTGATTTCACCATATCCGCGTGCACCCATTTGCCCTGCTCCGAAGCTCCGTTAGTCGCGCACACTGCGAAAATACTTGAATACGTGAAATGGGTCGGGTCGAAACCGCCCCTTTTCATCTCCGAGAACAAACTCACCGCGTTGTGTCCCTCTCCTTCCCGAGCATGCGCTGCGATCAGAGCGTTCCAAGAAACCTCGTTCTTGGTCTTCAGCCCGTCAAATACGACTTTTGCTTCTTCCATTCTCTTGTACCTCGCGTACATATCTACTAATGCGCTCCCAACATACACATTATCATCGTACCCACTCTTCAGACAAGAACCATGAATCCCCTTTCCCATCGCATCACTCTGCATACCTCCTGCGGACTTCAGAGCACTCCCGAAAGTAAACTCGTTAGGCTGAAATCTCATCCTCACCATATCCAAATACAGCACCAGAGCCTCTTCAAACTCGTCACACTGCGAATACCCAGTTACCAGCATTGTATAAGAAACCATGTCTCGTTCAGTTATTCCATCGAACACCTTGCGTGCCGTAGTCCA
>BMAC01000248.1:158210-171391 GCA_014905375.1 Phtheirospermum japonicum | reverse complement strand
AATCCCCCTCATAGTCCTCTTGAATTTCTACACATGGTACAATTCGAACACTATCAATATACTTTGTGAACGCCACGTGTACAATAATGACATCATCTTACACTAGTAATTGAAAATTTAAAACACGCGACAGCGAAAAAAAGGATTATAGGACTGTTTGTAAACATAAAGAAAAAGAAAAAGTGATGCTCAGATTCTGACCCGAAAAAAAAAATTGGATTTCGGAAACACAACCAACAATGTAACGCCCCGATTTTTCATAGCGGATGTAGAAGCGGAAGCACTAATATATCAAAGAAAATAAATTGAGAGATGTTACTTTAAACAAACCCCTTTGAGTAATTTATAAGATAAACAAATTATGACAAATAATTAGTATGAAATAATTCCAAATATCACTTTAAAGAAAACAAATACATACAATATCATTTGATCATGTTTTGAATATAGAAATAATCAGCATGATTCATGATTTAAGACGGTAGCAAGATACGATGATTTCCCATATTACTTTTATCAATTACAAATGCTTCCGCTTATATTTTCGCTATGAAAAACTGGGGCGTTACAGTTGGTATCAGAGCATTACGATTCTCAGTACTCAAAATAAAATTTTAAGAAAAATATTAATTGTAGTACTCATAAATAAGTTTTTATGAACATTTTAGAGTTTTCATGAACAATCTTTATTGTCGCTCCCCACTGCCGCTCGCGTCGACTTCACAAGTAAGTAGCATGATTTGATTATTTCATTTTAAAATTCATGATGCATGATTATGAAAGAGATGTCTAGTTTGCGTTTAAGAGTATTTTAAGAGAAAGATAGAGATTTAAAGAGATAAACGCAGTTGCATGATTTATGATTCACGATTGAGAAAAGTTACATGATATGATCAATATTTCAAATATAGAGATAGTCAGCACGATTCATGATTTAAGGCAGTAGCCAGATATGATGATTTCCCATATTACTTTCATCAATTACGAATGCTTCCGCTTATATTTTCGCTATGAAAAACTGGGGCGTTACAAACAAAGTTTTCACACTAATTAGGCAAACCTATATGAATGAAAACACACCTCAAAATTATAATCAAACAAGCTTTCACTGCAATCACACAAATATCTGTCACAAATATACTTCAAAAACTATACCCAAACATATTTTCATTTTCACGCAAAACCCAATAACTTCTCAGAAATCATTTTCCGACACTAGAAATTCAAAAATATCTTCTGGCATTGTGAAACTAGAAAACAATTAAAAAAAGCATAAAGGGGCACATAAACATTACGTCTTAGATAGAGCATCAAAAAGACGCTGCGTCTCAGCAGTAACCCCCACTCCAATCCTCTCCGCATCAGCCTCATCTTGTCTGCAATTATAACTCAGCAATTAAGCAATCAATAGATTAAAAAATAATAATAATAAAAATTGGGCAGGTGCTAAATTTGAGACTTATTACCTAATAGCAGACTCTTCTCTGGATTGAAGAGTGTTGAGATTAATAAAACATTTGTTTGCATCAAGTGGGTCCTTGCCTTGACCTAAAACGTAAACTCTTCAATGCAATTAACCTTGAGAAGTCTAATATTCCTCTTTGGCTCCGCCCCAGATTTCACTCCCTCTTGTATTTCCATAACTACCAATAGTCTCTGCACGAGCACGAACCACGACGAAAACGATGGAACCTATTTGTGTCTCTCAATACAATTTCTCTATCCACCAACTTAGACACAAACCTAAACGCCGAGTGGCAATCACCGCACACTCTAATATTCTTCTTTATCGAGACGGGCGATCCAGGTGGCGCACTGAGAAGCACGAACGCAAGCGCGAGCTTCTCACTGTGATACTGCAACCTCTCCTCTCTCTCCCGCTCGTCCACGAACCAAAGCACATGCCTCGTATCCGGTACATACCCAATTTTCTTAATTCCATCCATAATATTTTCCCACATTTTACGTATCTCGTCTCTCTGCGGGTGTGTATCGTCATTCGCAACAAACACATGCTCAGCGTTCCCAATCTCCACCCAACTGCACGCGGGTTCCTTTTTAACCCCGCACTCGCTCATCATCTTCCTCACTCTGGCAGCATCGCTCAATCTGCCTGCGGAGGCGTATATGTTTGAGAGCAGCACGTGGGGCCCAGAGTCGAGAGGATCGAGCTCGAAAACACGCTCAGCGGCATAAACGCCCAGATCCATATTCTTATGCATTCTGCAAGCTCCGAGCAAGGCTATCCAAACAGCCGCCGTGGGCTTTATGGTCATTTCGCTTATGAAACTCACCGCACGATCGAGTTGGCCAGCTCGACCGAGTAGATCGACGACCGTCACGTAATGCGTAATATCCGGAATTATTAAATCATATTTTGTCATCATTATTTCAAAGTAATACAACCCTTTGTCCAGAAGCCCAGCATGGCTGCACGCGTTGAGCACACAGAGGAAACTGATCTCGTTCGGCCCAAATCCAGCCCGATGCATCTCCTCGAAGAGATGAACGGCTTCGTGACCAAGCCCGTGCTGCGCGTAAGCAGTGAGCATCGAGTTCCATGAAACGACGTCCCTTTTCACCAATCGATCGAAAACCCTTTTCGCATCATTGATGTTTCCTGCTTTACCGTACATATCAAGAAGCGTGTTACCCACAAAGGCAACGAGCGTCGTTCCTGATTTCACCATATCCGCGTGCACCCATTTGCCCTGCTCCGAAGCTCCGTTAGTCGCGCACACTGCGAAAATACTTGAATACGTGAAATGGGTCGGGTCGAAACCGCCCCTTTTCATCTCCGAGAACAAACTCACCGCGTTGTGTCCCTCTCCTTCCCGAGCATGCGCTGCGATCAGAGCGTTCCAAGAAACCTCGTTCTTGGTCTTCAGCCCGTCAAATACGACTTTTGCTTCTTCCATTCTCTTGTACCTCGCGTACATATCTACTAATGCGCTCCCAACATACACATTATCATCGTACCCACTCTTCAGACAAGAACCATGAATCCCCTTTCCCATCGCATCACTCTGCATACCTCCTGCGGACTTCAGAGCACTCCCGAAAGTAAACTCGTTAGGCTGAAATCTCATCCTCACCATATCCAAATACAGCACCAGAGCCTCTTCAAACTCGTCACACTGCGAATACCCAGTTACCAGCATTGTATAAGAAACCATGTCTCGTTCAGTTATTCCATCGAACACCTTGCGTGCCGTATCCATATCTCCGCATTTCGCGTACATATTGATGACGGTGTTCTGCAGGGCAACGTAATGGTGATACTTTGAGGAGGCCAGGAAATGGGCGTGCACCATTTGACCCTCTCTGAGCTTGCCCTGATCGGTACACTTCTTGAACAGCTGAACGTACAACCTTGCGTCGAGTTCGCGATTGATGAGAAGATTATTGCCATTGGGGGTCTTTTTGAGAAGGTCTTTTTGGTTGGTTTCAGAGCATTGAGCTGGGCGTGGAGATGAAATTGCGAGGGGGCGAAAAAATTGGTGTAGATTTTAGAACCCGACGTCTGTGGATCGACATTTTAAACTGTTATTATTAGACTCCACTCTCAAATGAATATCATGTTATACAATTAATTGTCACATTTACATACCTTTTTTTTTTTTCACTGCTCTCTTGATTAATTCTTAATTTTAGTATTATTTGAAAATTTGGTATTATTGTTATTTACTATCTACAACTACAATACTATTAAACACCATTATGTTCTACTTTTCACAATATTTAATAAAAAAAAACATAGTATATGTATAAACAAAATAATGAAATATCATATATTAGGTTTTGACCGATGAATATTTTCTGCATTTTCTTAGTTTAATACTTTTAGTATTTATTATATATTTAAGATGTATATATTATATATTTAAAATGTTATATAAGGAAAGAAAATGCATATTTTGTGAATTAAAAATATTATCTCAGACATATTTTAAACAATTATTTATTTTGTGAAAAGAACAATGAATGCAACTCTACCAAGATCATTTGAATTAGCAATTAGAAAAATATTAGATTAAATTTGCATTTATATTTAATTGTTGATTCGCTAAAGTTGTAATTTTTAAATTGTAAGCTCCAAATGGTTATAGTCATTTACATCTATAATCAGACTATTTCGAAACATCAATGCTGTAAAACTACCATCAGACACTAAAAGATTTAAACCAACATCACATGTTAGTTTTAATTCAAGTAAAGTTCTACTTTTTACTGAAATACAATTCTTACCGATTACCATTTACTATGCCATTTGCATTGTGTACGAGTTTGAATAACTATCAAATATTTCATTCTTCGGTCTGAATCTTAATACTCGTTTATTTGTGGAGGTTGAAAATTTGGATCCCAAAATTCAGATCCAGATTTCCGAGTCCTACCCCAAACATCTGCAAATGTCTCATTTTCGTAACAGCCGTGTCGATTTTTAATCCGGCTCAAGATGTAAAGGACATCATCATCTACTCTTCATGCTACTAATTTTGGTTTCACGCAAATATAAGGTCGCTTAATCCACGACTACTACTAGTTCCAAAAAAAAAAAAACACTAAATCCCCATCAGTTTATTATGAAAAAAACAAAACAAAGAAAACAAACAGAGGCTAAAATGACCCCACAAATCAGAAGCTCATCTGAAACCATCATTAACCAAGTGTACGGGATTGCAACCTCTTCTTCTCAAATTCAAGCTGAGGACAAAAATAGCAAAACCTAAAATTAAGGATATTTACAAAAAAGTTCCGTTACCTTTCAAAATTACGATTAACCCCTTACAAGTGCATTTTTTGTAAAAAGAGATAAATGTCAAGGGGGTATTTGTAATTTTGATTTTTTATCCATTTATTTTTTTGTAATTAGACCAAGCAAAATAACTCTCAAAAATATTATTATGGTTTCTTAGGTAACGTACCACTTTACGGACACGTTCGTTGGCAGCAGGAGTACCTCCAATAACCGACTCAGGAAGATAAGGGCTCCCTACACGCACGTCGTTCATCACAATTATGGTCGTCTTGTCCCAACGAACGGGGAGCCTGATAACATTAACATTTGAAACAGTCCATATTAAACCCAGCAATCATGAGGTGGAAAAGAAAAGGCAAAATGCATAGTCTTACACACATAGATTCCTTCAATGAGGTGAAATAGAGGAACTGAGAATGATTTTGCATTCAATTTAGGTAACATCTAGGCTTTCAAAATCTTTGAAGATGTTTAATAAACTTATAAGCTTAGATAATCAATGATTTAAAAAATAAAACTAATGGCAAAAAATAATTTTTTTATAAGAGAGGTCTCGTACGGAGAGGTCACTATTTAGGATCGATGATAGGAGTTGGGGCAATTTAGGGGAAAGAGTGCTGGGGGATTTAAATTTAGTGGTGAGGTGTGATATGATGAGTTAGGGGTTAAGAGTTATAAGGTGTAGAGCGAAAAAAAAGTGGCTCATAAGTATGAGACAAGTCTCACACGAGTAAAAAGATTATTTAATAAGATATACAAATACAAATAAGATTCGCAGTTAGAGAAAACGAAAGACAAAACCATCACAAATAAATTTAACCAAAAGGATGCAATCAGCCACTATTATAATTGGAGGGGGTAAAGTAAGAATTGTTGCCCTGCTTGCAAAGACAAATTAAACAGTAAAGAATGATGAAGCTAAAGAGCTTTTTCTCTGGATAATTTCTACTTTCTTTCCCGATTAGATTTGAATTAGCTAAAGGGAAAATATTTTAAATTTATCAATTAACATCGGTAAGTCAGAATTTGTGTTTAGGAGATGAAACCAAGGGGTGTTTCTTCAACTCAATAGGGCCAAAACTCACCGACGTTAAGCAACAAAACTTTCTAATCATCCTAAGAGACCTTTGACCTTTTTCTAATCAACAGAGAACTTCTAATCTAATCAACAGTATTAACCCTTTCAAATCTACGACTGACATCATGAATTTTTATTTTTCCATATACAAGGAACACTTTAGAGAAAAGATATAAATATGCGTGGGAAAAATTTGTAATCAATATTTATGGCCAACATTATCTTTTTTTAATGTCCCAACTATGTTTTTGAGGCACAATTAAACAATTTCAGACCCTACTGTGTGTACACACAATGTTTCACATACTGGATTGGATTCTTATTAGTTAGTTTTATCCTCCCACCCTTTTCTTGACATTCAATTGTCCTTGAAGATTTGTGAACGTACTTTCTCACCGCGATATATACATCTCCACAGAAGTGGAATCTTTCAATCTCCAAATGTGTCTAAACACCTACTTGTCAATAAAATCAGACATTATTAGAATTTGAACATGCTGTAAAAAAATTAAAATAGTACTTCTTTCGAAAGAGGTTGACAGAAGTTTCTTAGGTGTGCAATGACATGACATGAGATGCAGAATTGTATAATTCAGCATCCTCCTCATCGTCGTTCTTAAAATGTTTTCTATAAAACCGATCATCTACATTTCTTGATTCCTTTACTTTATCCTTGCAATGAATGGTTTCAGTACGTTTTCCGTATATCATAAAAATATTAATTCAATAAACGTTTTTCACTCGAAGCTGAATACTCAAATGATTCCTTCCATGTACTTTCATGAACAATACACAGATGTGTATTTATTTCATGATCATTAAAAAACAGATGTGTATTTATTTCATGATCATTACATGGAAGGAAGAATCTGAGTATCGAGCTTCGAGTGAAAAACGTTTATTGGATTTGAATGAATATTTTTATGATATACGGGAAACGTACCACCATTGGAAGGATAAAGTAAAGGAAATGTAGATGATCGGCTTTATAGAAAACTTTTTAAGAACGATGATAAGGAGGATGTGGAATTATACAATGCATCTCATGTCATTGCTTAACTAAGAAACTTCTGTCAACATCCTTCGAAAGAAGTACTATTTTTATTTTTTAATTTTTTTACAACATGTATAAGAGGTTCAAATTCTAATTTGACAGGCACATGCGACACGAGATGAAAAATTCCACTTCTGTGCAGATGTATATATCGCGGTGATGAAGTACGTTCATAGATCTTCCAGGACAATCACCTTAATGTCTTAAAAGGGTGGAGGATGAAGCTAACTAATAAGAAAAATCCCTTCTACACTATTATATTAACATAACCTTAACTTACATATATTTATTTTAAATATATTTTACATTGTGTGTGCACACACACAGTGGGTATGAAATTGTTTAATTGTGCCTAAAAACTTAAAAACTTAGTTGGGCCATTAAAAAAAAAAGATAATGTTGGCCCATAAGTATTGATTAAAAAACTTCTCCCAAATATCTTAAAAAATAAAAATTCGTGTTGATTAGTTGAAATTCTTAAGTAACCCTAATGATTTAATGTTTTTGTTGCAGATTTGAAAGGATTAATACTGTTGATTAGAAGGTCTCTTTAAGACAATTAGAAGGTTTTGTTGATTGTCGTTGGTGGGTAAATCAGTTTTGGCCCTAATGAGGAAGGATCACCCCTTGGTTTCATCTCCTAAACACAAATTCTGACTTACCGATGTTAATTGATAAATTTAAAATATTTGTAAATTTTAAAAGATAAGCGGGGTTTTTGTAATTAAACTAAACCTGTGGGTAGTTTTGTACATAACCCTTCAATTTATGGAAGCTAAGGAGGAAGTTAAGAAATAAGAGAAGAACGGTCATGAAACGGATTCGTATTAAGTTTCACATGTTAACAGAGATTCTATATAATAAACAAGAACGTGTTAGAGTGTGTTTTTGGAATCAACTACAACCATAGACCAAGAAAATGCTCGTCAATAATTCAAAGACCTAAAGATTCATGTATCAGCCAATGCATGAGTTCTTGATGAAATCCGATCAAGAAAATCTAATTATTTACAGTGTCTTCAAAAATATCAACTGCAGTTATCATATTACTATGAATAAAGAGCATTTTGACTAATTAGTTTTATTAACCCTTTCATTAACAATTTTTAGGAAATTAGCTATGCATATATGACTCGATTTAATTGCACAATACTTACACAGAAAATTTTTTCACAATTCCCTATGTTTGTATGGAAAACAAAACAAAACATCAATCTATTAAATATAAATGAATAAATCATATCAAAGTGAAAAACGCGATAGTCACTTGAGTAAGGTTTTTAACAATGTGAAAAACTAAAACGAGCATGGAGTGCCATGTAAGATCAAGTTCAGGTCATTTGCTAGTATTAATTATTATTATTATTAACTATTTTTTTGTCACTAGAAAGATCGAATAAAGCAGATCATTCAAAACTATTCCTTTTGGATATCATATTACAGTCTTTTTTGGTGTTAATAGGTTACTAATGTCAGGATAAAAGGATATGAGAACCATATAAGTGTGCCAAATCAAATATTGCAAAGCACATAGTACCCCATGTAAAACCGAACTTTTACCAGGTAAAAAAAAGAACCAGATGTCATTTTACATTTCTCAACTTTCCGGAAAATGGGTTTAAATTTGCTTAGAAAAAAGTACCATATACAAATGGGTTCTTGTTGGTTATCATCACATTTTCAGTTTTCATTTTTTTTAATGGAAATTGGATTTTGGGAACACAACCAACAAACTCACACTATTCAGAAAATTCTTTGTGAAAACACATCTCAAAAACTATAATCAAACAAGCTTTCACTGCAATCACACAAATACACTTCAAAAACTATACCCAAACATAATTTCATTTTTCACGCAATACCCAATAACTTCTCAAAAATCATTTTCCAACACTGGGTACTCAAAATCATCTTTTGGCATTGAGAAACTGGAAAAGGATTAAATAAAAGCATAAAGGGACATTACGTCTTAGAAAGAGCATCAAAAAGACGCTGCGCCTCAGCAGTAACCCCCACTCCAATCCTCTCCGCATCGGCCTCAGCTTGTCTGCAATTACAACTCAGCAATTAACCAATCAATTGATTTAAAACCAAACAAAAAAAAAAAAAAAAAAAAAAAAAAAAGGAAAAAAAATTCAAAATTGGGCATGTGCTAAATTAGAGACTTATTACCTAATAGCAGACTCTTCTCTGGATTGAAGAGTGTTGAGATCAAGAAAACACTTGTTCGCATCAAGTGGGTCCTCACCTTGACCTAAAAAGGTGAACTCTTTGATGTAATTAGCTTTGAGAAGTCTAATATTCCTCTTTGGCCCCGCCCCAGATTTCACTCCCTCTTGTAATTTCCCATAGCTAAAGTTAAAGAACTTCAATATAGGATAAATTCAGGAAGCCCAGAAGAAATTAGAACCAATATGCATAAATATTAACTTACAGTAAGTGCTTTGAATTTAAAAATTAAATAAAAATGGGGGTTTTGAAGGATATGAAGGATGAGGAGATTTGATGGGCGGTCAAAGGCGATAACTTGGGCTTGAAATTCTTCGCCGAGTGTGGTCTTGATTGATAAAATGCAGCCCACTGCAAATTCTTCGTCTTGTGCTTGAGCGTCCATGGCTCTCTCTGCAATTGATGTTTTTGTTTTCTCTCTCTTTTTTTAAATTAGTTTTGCTATTTAACAGGTTTCCTTGTTGTCGCTATTGTGGACTCACGTTTTTGTGATGAAAGTGCGAGGTTGCGTATCCAGTTAAATTCACATCAGTGGCCTATTTATAAGTGAAGGGCTTTCTAAATTTAGATTAAACAAGTAACATGCTTTACATGTCCAAATTTTATTTACTCAAGTACGAAAAAGAAAAATGTCTATTAATCAACATTTTTCAACTCATCTTTATATAAGAGTTTCTGAAATGAAAATGTGGATAAATAACTTAATAATTTGACCGGGTGAAATTGTATGTTGATATACATTGATGGGTTTTTTTTTCTTATCTGCAAAATGTGTCTAATTTATTTGTTTCTAAATACAAAGTATTCTAAAAAATATAACGATGGAAAAATAAATATGTAAAACTAAGTACTTTGTATGTTGCATACTATTTTCGAACAAACCAACATTCAAATTGATCGCGTAATTCTAGCAACAACGATTGTATGTTACTAACAATAGATCTCATTCATCAACTTTTTGACTTTTATTAATGTGTTCGACTCAATAAAATCAACTATGAATCTACTATTCCTCCTTAATTCAAGTCACGTTCGAATTATCAAAAGTCTACATAGTGCACATTTTTTAAATCACTAGTGTATTTTGATCACTCCATCCGATTATCTACCCATTCTAAAAATATATTAAATATCTCACTCGTTCATTAAATATCAAATTTTAACTTACGATATAATAAGTTCATCATCACATCGAGCTAGTTCATGTTCATGACTCATTTCTTATTTCATTACTATTCTACATCTTTGGAAACCACTTTTAAAAATAAATCAGCAACAATTCATTGTAAAAGTTGCCTGAATGTGTGAGTATCACAAAACAATTCTCATATCAGCCATTTATACTCATTCGATATCTTATTAGAAAACACAAAGGTTGATAATCTTCTTTTTTTCAAAACAAATATTTGCAATCATTTAACAAGAAATATATTTTAAAATCCCATGTAAATTAGGGTCTGAATTAGAATTTATTGGGACTCTGAAATATGGTATTAAAAATGTTGAGTATTCATAATTTTGTGAATAATAAAAAATTTTGTTTGTTGTAGGATTCACAATTTTGTACTTCTATCGTAGATGTTATATTTGAAAAGGTTGATGAAAATGTATTTTTATAATGTATTTAATATATTTATTATTAAATAATATGTAGAAAGTGTGAATAATGTAATTTTATATTATATTGAATACTTAAATATAGTGATGATTGAATAAAAAAAAGTGTAAATTGATTAAAATAAAATGTAAATATTAAAACAAATAAGAATTGATATTCAAAATGGGCGCGGATATATGCACCCCGTAAATTTATGAGTTCACCCCAAGTGATTTTAGACAAAATTAACCCTATTTAAAAAGACAAGAATAACCTTACTTACAATATTAATTAAAATAGAAAAAATAAAATTTATACAATCATTATATTATATATAATATATATATATATATATATATATATATATATATATATATATATATATATATATATATGTGATAAAACCTACGTGTATGAGAAAAACCTACGTATCATAAAACCTACTTACTTCTGCTTCACCAAAACTTTTCTCAATACTTGACAGAAATTCCACGTTACAACCTGTAAGAATGGAGAATATTGATACGAACAAGATGACTAATGTGAGTATTGTTAACATCCTTTTTTTTTTTATTTTTTTTTTTTTTTTGGCTGAAAATCGTGACTCTGTTCGATTTGGTTTTCAAGAACAACTGATCTATGTTCGAAAATTACGGCCGAACATATTGAACATGTTCGAATAAGATATTCGAACATTGTATACATGTTCGAAAATAATTTTCGAACATGTTTATGTTGTTTGGTAATAAACTTCGAACATCTGCAATATGTTCGAATATATTATTTGAACACGTCTCTGTCTCTCGATACTTTCTTTGGACCATAATGTGTTAATTATATAATTATTATTGAACCTTTTTTTTTTCAGGAATCTAAGACAGTGGCAAGCGAAAATAGTAATGCTAGTCCAATCAGGAGCGATGTGATTGCAGACTACTCTTATTTATTCGACACAAATAGTTATTTTGAATCTAGAGAAGAATTAGTAAATTGGGTTCGTTCAATAGGAATTGAAAATCGTATGGTGATAGTTGTTAAAAGATCAGACAGTGGAGAGAGTGGGAGGCGAGCTCGAATTATTTTAGCATGCGAGCGAAGTGGAAAATATCGTGGCATGGTTGGACACACTTCACTACCTGACGAGTTGGAGATGGAGACGGAAGGAAAAAAATCAAAGATGAGGCAAACTGGGACAAAGAAGTGCGGATGTCCATTCCTTTTAAACGGCTCTCAAATGTTTGTTGGCGGTGAGGAGAAGTGGTCATTACAAATAAAATGTGGCATGCATAATCATCCTCTTGCTAAACACTTTGAAGGCCATTCCTATGCCGGTCGCTTAACTCCTACTGAAAATGCATTTGTTGTTGATATGACAAGAAGCAACAGCCGACCAAAAGATATATTGCACGGATTGAAAGTTAGGCATCCTGGAAATGTGTCAACAATGAGAACTATTTACAATGCTCAAGCAAAGCAAAGAGCCGTAGAGCATTCAGGCAGATCACAACTGCAATTTCTCATGTCCAAATTGGAGGAGAATCATTATTTTTTTCCACGTGAATCGTTGTAGTACAACTGACCAATTTAAAGATATTTTTTTCGCTCATCCAACTTCGGTTGATTTACTTCGTGCATTTCCCACTGTCTTGTTGATGGACTGCACATACAAGACGAATCGTTATAAAATGCCTTTTATTGGAGATAGTTGGAGTGACGTCGACGGATATGACGTTTATGGTTGCTTGCGCTTACATGGAGCGTGAGCGCGAGGAAAATTATATGTGGGCATGCTCAATCCTAAAATCACTGATGAATCCCGCGTGTTTGCCCACAGTTATTGTCACTGATAAGGAAAACGCATTAATTAATGCGGTGTCGGCTACTTTTCCAAAGGCGAGACAAGTTTTATGTCGTTGGCACATTGGTAAAAATGTGCTGGCAAATTGTAAGAAGATGTTCCGCACAAAAGAAGAGTTTGAATCTTTCAATAGTTCATGGAATAAAGTGATGCTTGCCGATAACGAATTTGATTTCAATGAACAACTCAAGAGATTTGAGGCTGATTATTCCGATCATCCATTAGCCGTACAATATTGTATTAATCAGTGGGTCAATCCCTACAAAGATCGCTTTATCTCTGCATGGACAAATAATATTATGCATTTCAATAATACGACAACGAATAGGTACATAAAAAATTTTTATTTTTACTTTTTAAATTTCTGCGACTATTTATTTATTTTTATTTTTATCATGAAAGCTTATTCTAATGTCTTTTTTAGGGCGAAAGTGCGCATGCCAAGTTGAAAAGACATTTGGGATCGAGTATGGGAACCTTTGAGACATGTTGGACGAAAATACATTCTCTTCTCGAGATTTCACACACTGCAATTAAGACTTCGTTTGAGAAGAGTATTCACGTAGTCCAACATCGTTATCAACCGACTATTTTCAAGATGCT